>OY720399.1:20388516-20988516 GCA_963082905.1 Oligia fasciuncula | reverse complement strand
AAGTATAATTAAAATTTGTCATTTAAATATTCGTCAACAGAATAATACACCTTGCTATTTAAAAAATTGAACAGATTTCTTTTAAATTCGTTAATGTTAATACTTGAGATAACTTGTCCTGGTAACTTATTATATAGTTTTTGAGCCATTGCATAAAAACTGTTGCTATGAAATTGTGTTTTTGTTGCTAACACCTGCAATTTTTTCGAGCGCCGTTTACTTTCTACAAATCTATATAAATTCATGTTGTGTTTTATGAAAATACAGGCTTCATAAATATAAAGTGACGGTAACGTTAATATGTTTAGCTTTTGAAAATGTGGCTTGCATGATTCTGTTTGTTTTATTTTACAAATCGCTCGAATACATTTTTTCTGTGCTATTAGTACTTCTTGAATCTTAGGGGCATTTCCCCAGAATATGAGGCCATATATATGAGGCCAGGTTAAACGGAACCCTCATGGTGAGACTCAGTCTATCTGTCTGTCTGTCTGTCACAGCTGGATATCTCAAGAACTACTAATGCTATCAACTTGATATTTGGAATAATTTTAGATGACGTTTGCCCAACTATTTTGCAAATAAGAAAGAAATAATAATATATATTTTTTTTTGAAACAAGGACTGAAACGGGGTCTGAAAAATTCGAAGTCGGGCTACTAGGGCATGGTGGGGTATCATATGAAAGAGCGCAGTTTGCACATTCTCAAACATTATTTCTTTTTTTTATGCCGCACAGTTTTTGACTTTTGATGAAAAAAATATGTAATTCGCCATTTTGTGGTGGCGGCCATCTTGGATTTGAAATTTGTAATAGTATAGATTATTCTACTAGTCAAGCCCTTTCCTTTGATACCCATATTGAAGGAGTTGTGAAAGAATATGTAATCCGCCATTTTGTGGCGGCGCGGCGGCCATCTTGGACCGATTTTCATCAAACATAGCTAAGAACAGTCCCGACTAATTCACCTTTCAAACAAAATCAAAATCGGTTCATCCGTTCGGGAGCTACGATGCCACAGACAGACACGTCAAACTTATAACACCCCGTCGTTTTTGCGTCGGGGGTTAAAACAGGGCTACCGCGAATTTTGCGGAAGACTTTGGTGTTCCAAGACTTTGGTGTCCTATGTTCGTAATATTAAGTTGCTAAAAGCCAATGTAAGGAAATCACATTGCATAGCAGAAGTTCTGCCAATATTGTAAAATGAATTGAAATATGATTATCAGATTACTTCTTGTGAAAGACCGACAGACTGCCTACATGTTCATGTAAGTTAATTGATATTGTATCTTGATAATTGCTGATAACTATGTTGTTCCAGTCGAAGTGGAAGTGCTGGGGGGAGGCCTATGTCCAGCAGTGGACGTCTTTCGGCTGAAATGATGATGATGTTGTTCTATAGGTAATAATAATAATAATAATAAATCGTTTATTTTCTCCACAATAATACTCTTAATTGTTACATCGGGGGGCACGGCAGTGCCCCCGCCAAGTCGAGCAAAAAGCGGCACGGCCGTACCATCCTTTTCTCGAAGCAGTTCAGGCCATTTTCGACCCCCTATAACTTCGTTGTGGATAAAACTAGAGACCTGAATTTTCAGTAATCAAGCAGGTATTGTATAAACACGGTATATTTCAAATTTCATTCAATTTGAACCAGTAGTTTAAGAATTATAACTAGTCAAAATTTCTTAATTTTGTCACTCACTGACTGACTGACTGACTGACCGATCATCAAAATTCTAAGGCACTTCTAGCAGACATAGAAGCTTCAAATTTAGAACACAATTAGCGTTTAGTGTATAAATCAAGGAAAAACTACAATATTTTGCAATTTCGTTCCAGTTTTCTAGATTCACCAACTGCATAAATAACTTTGTAATCCCATATAAATATATAGAATTACAAAGTTACATTTGCAGTTAATGAATCAGTGTACCTGAACAAAGTCGCTTCCCGCTGTCTGTCTGTCCCTATGGATGCTTAGATCTTTAAAACTGCGCAACGGATTTTGATGCAGTTTTTTTTAATAGATAGAATGATTCAAAAGGATGGTTTATTTGTATAATACATGCATAATATAGTAGAGAAAAACTGATAATTTTAGAGGTTTCTAATGTGATGTCGTAAATAAACAGATTTTCTTGCGCTTATATTGCAAAAGCTAGCTGAACCCTACGAGATAGATCAAAATAATGTACTACAGTATTGCACACCTTAAAAAGGTCTACAAAAAAGTCCGCGATGGTATATGTCTATCTGTTAGGGATAACCCACAATAACCATTTTTTATCCTTTACTTTTTACGAGAAATAGTGGCTTGTTTACGAAGCGATTTTAAGCAATACAGCATTAATCTATATCCAATTAAGTACCTTAAATACATTGTGCATTTACTATAGATCAATTTGGCCCTTTGAAGCATGTAATTTAAATGAATATTTTTGAAGATATTACAGATTTAAAATGTAGGGACATAGCGGTTGCGCTGGTGAGTTTACCTATGGCAACGACAGGATAGTACGGTTAAGTAGTCACGACCTCTCATCGTTTGGAGTGGGGTGTACCTCGAGCTCAGCAACTCCCCTAAATATCTTGGTATTACCCTGGACAGGTCTTTAACATTCAGCAAAAACTGCAAAAATATCAAGCAGAAGGTGCACACTCGCAACAGTCTTCTTCGTCGACTGGTCTCATCGAAATGGGGTGCTTCGCCTGAAGTTATGCGGACTACTGGACTTGCGCTATCTTTTTCTGCGGGAGAATTCGCGTTCCCCGTGTGGAGCCGTTCTGCCCATGCAAAGCTGGTGGATACAGCTTTGAATGAAACGTGCCGGATCATCACTGGCTGCCTAAAACCAACCCCGGTACAAATGCTGTATCCACTAGCAGGAATAGCGCCACCAGTGCTTTGCAGAGCGGTGGCAAGCTCCAGCGAAAGAGCCAAATGGTCTCCGACACACGACAACATCCTTGTGCCACAAAGGCTGAAAAGTCGAAACAGTTTTTTAAAGTGCGTCGTCCCACTCACTGGCGAACCATCACAAGAGAGACTGAAGCTGTGGCGAGACAGTGCTTCCTTACCCAAACCGTTCGTCCCACCCGCTGAAGACCTCCCACCTGCTGAAGACCTCCCACCTGGACATGAGTTACCTTGGGTAACCTGGAAGTCTTTAAACAGACTCCGGACCCAGGTTGGCCGAAGCAAGGAAAACCTGTTCAGGCGGAGATTCATAGACGACTCCGCCTTGGAGTGTAAATGTGGTGCTGTCCCACGAACGATGGGACACTTAATATCGTGTCCTGCGTGTCCTGTGAGCTGCACGTTACAGGAACTGATGGACGCTGGTGAAGGCGCCAAACAAGTAGCCGAATTCTGGGCCAAGTCCATTTAGATTGCTATCGACACGCTAAGAAGAAGAATAAGGTCAACTACGAGATGCCATAGTCAAAAAACAAAAACGCGCTTCGCCCTATTAGCACTTTAAGATTAGCAGCGATCGCACGCGTTTATCGGAGCTCTCTAGCGAGGAAAATAACAATTATCCATATTAATGTTATAAACTCGAAAGTAACTCTGTCTGTCTGTCTGTATGTTACCTTTTCACGCCTAAACCACTGAACGGATTTCGATAAAATTTGGCAGAGAGATAGATTGCATCCCGGGGAAGGACTTGCGGTAGTTTTTTTATCAAGCGAAGAAGCGGGCGGAAGCTAGTATATAATATAACGGAATAATAGGTGTATATAGGTACCTACACCGAGATATAATTATGTTCAAAGGTAACTTGTAAAATGGTCAACGGATTATGTTAAAAATAAAAAGTTAAAAAGGTACCGGAAAGGAAAAAAAGTAGGACTATCTACAAAAAGAAGTGAGATGCCATCAAAAACATAACTTGTAAAAAAAGCCAAGTCTCGCAACTCAGTTCTTCTACCGTAAAAAGTTGTGAGATCCATGAAATACCAAGTCGGTTAATTTATTCACTCCCTACTTAAGGAACCTTCTGTCTTAAGTTATTACATAATTAGCTAACCTAACAACATCTTGTAGTGACCATCAATATTAAAAATCTTCTATGTTTTAAATAAATAAATTGACTTGGCCATCGCCATCACATGAAAACACAATGTATCTCACAGTGCGATTGCCAAGTCAATTTATTTATTTAAAACATAGAAGATTTTTAATATTGATGGTCACTACAAGATGTTGTTAGGTTAGCTAATTATGTAATAACTTAAGACAGAAGGTTCCTTAAGTAGGGAGTGAATAAATTAACCGACTTGGTATTTCATGGATCTCACAACTTTTTACGGTAGAAGAACTGAGTTGCGAGACTTGGCTTTTTTTACAAGTTATGTTTTTGATGGCATTTATATCTACGGTGACATATAGGAGGGGCATTATATTGTGGGAGACTGGTGCCTAAACTAGGCTCAAGGCCTGTATTTCAGGACACCAGGACTCCTTCATTTAAATTTTAACAATTATGTTATGTACTCGTACAAACGGTTTGCAGTTAAGACATGTTAACATTTTTATTTTACTTTTCAGTATCAGGGTGGGAGTGAGGTTGAGTGTGTACTGCGTGTATGTGTAGTTTGTGTAGTTAGAGAAGCGTGTGCAGTGGTTGTGTGTGTGTGGGGGGGGGGTATGTGTGTGTGGGGGGGGGGGGTTATGTGTGTGTGGGGGGGTTGTGTGTGTGTGTGACAGTGAGTGTTTGTTTTGATCGACGCATATTTGCAAAATGATGTTTATGTTAAAACTGTTAATAAATTTTCAGTTGCATCATAATTGAGTTCTTGGAGCCAACTATATAGTTTCATTTTGCACTTTATCTTAGTGAGTTCATAGATAGGTATGACCCTATTTACTTTATTGTAGAGATACCGACCGAGGTGATAAAAGAAACGTTTTGAAAAAGATGTTGAAGGCGAAGTATGGTGGTTGACTACAGGATTAAATCTTCTCTTAGCTCGAGGCAGTGAAGGATTGTAGGTTAGTAGTCTATGCTGTTTCAGGATGGTTTGTTGTATAAACAGTTGACGCACCGTCAAGACTTTTACTTTTTGGTATAGTAGTGCTGTAGGGTAGCGATAAGGTAAGGACAAAGAAACCTTCAGAATGGCTCTCTGTGCTCTTTCCAGTACCAGGAGGGTACTTTTTGGAGCACCACCCCAAGAGGTGATGCAGTATGTTATTAAAGACTGAGCAAGAGCATAGTATACCATTGTTTTTATTTTATCGTCAGTCACGTTTCTTAGGGTCTTAAAAACGTATATCAGTTTTCTCAGTCGGTTACTTAAGGTGTTGATATGTTCCTGGAATTTGAGTGTGCTGTCTATAGTTAAACCCAGATATTTAATATAATCGGCTTTGTTAATTTGAATACACGAGCATGTAGTGGAGTGAGGAATAGCACACGTGTGAGCTAGGATTGTGTTTGACGTCATGGATGGAGACAGTGTATTCTGTTTTATAGAGAAGGTGACGTACTTCGTTTTTTCCGCATTTAGGGTGAGTACATTGTCGCGCAGCCAGTTCGAAACAATATTGAATCCTGACTGGGCGCACACAAAGACCTCACTCCAGGTGTCTGCAGTGAATAGGAGGGCTGTATCATCCGCGAAAGTTATGATTTTACCTTTCGGGAGAGTGAGTGCGCCCAGATCTATACTTAATATTATAAAGCTGCAGAGTTTGTTTGTTTGTTTGAACGCGCTAATCTCTGGAACTACTGGTCCGATTTGAATGATTATTTTAGTGTTGGGTAGTCCATTTATCGAGGAAGGCTATAGACTATATTTTTTTTCTTCAAAATTAAGGATCCGTAATAAAATTGCTATTTTGTAACACAAGGTGTAAAATCGAAAATTTATTTTTGCGTGCGCGGCAAAAACTATTGACAATAGAACAAAATAATGTACTACGGGTTTGTAGAGCCCATTAAGACCTACAAAAAAGTCCGCGAGAACATATATCTAGCTATCATGGTTTAATCACAATAACCGATTTTGTGTTCAAAATAATTATTAAATCGTCTGAAGAAAAAAAAACTACGTTAAATATGTATCGTAATATTAATCTTTATCGAAATTAAGCATTATATTATCAAGAGTATATAGGAAGAAGTAAAATACTTTTTGTTTCATCTCAATCGGATATTTCGTTTAAAAGTTATCACGTGTGTAAGATGTTAAGAGTTGGTACCTATTAAGGAGTTATGGGCCATAGAGTTTTTTATCTATACTAATAATAAAGCTGAAGAGTTTGTTTGTTTGAACGCGATAATCTCTTTAACTACCGGTCAGATTTGAATTCTTTTTGCATTTGATAGCCCAATTCTTGAGGAAGGCTATAGGCTATTTAACATCACGCTATGACCCTTAGGAGCTGAGCAAAAAGAAAAAAACTCAGAGTGAACGGTAAGCGAATACGAAGTGTTGCGACGCGACGGGGTGGGGGTACAAGAAATTTCACGCGGACGAAGTCGCGTGCAGAAGCTAGTCGTTTATATATATGAGAAAGAGTGTCGGACCGAGCACGCTGCCTTGCGGCACACCGTAATTAACTTGGCACTCGTCACTGACACTCCCTCCTATTTTGACGCTCTGGGTGCGCCCACTCAGATAATCCTCAAAAAGTTCGAGTTGGATTCCTCTTATTCCGAGCCGTTCCATCTTCCTTATTAGGATGGGAACAGAGACCGTGTCAAAGGCTTTCGCAAGATCCAAAAAGATCCCCAAGACTTTTTGGCCACCATCCAAGTTAGTGACAATATGATTGGTGAGGTCATGAACCGCATCAGAAGTTGATTTGCCCGCCCTGAATCCATACTGGGATGGGGAGAGAAGATTATATGCCATCAAAAACATAACTTGTAAAAAAAGCCAAGTCTCGCAACTCAGTTCTTCTACCGTAAAAAGTTGTGAGATCCATGAAATACCAAGTCGGTTAATTTATTCACTCCCTACTTAAGGAACCTTCTGTCTTAAGTTATTACATAATTAGCTAACCTAACAACATCTTGTAGTGACCATCAATATTAAAAATCTTCTATGTTTTAAATAAATAAATTGACTTGGCAATCGCACTGTGAGATACATTGTGTTTTCATGTGATGGCGATGGCCAAGTCAATTTATTTATTTAAAACATAGAAGATTTTTAATATTGATGGTCACTACAAGATGTTGTTAGGTTAGCTAATTATGTAATAACTTAAGACAGAAGGTTCCTTAAGTAGGGAGTGAATAAATTAACCGACTTGGTATTTCATGGATCTCACAACTTTTTACGGTAGAAGAACTGAGTTGCGAGACTTGGCTTTTTTTACAAGTTATGTTTTTGATGGCATCTCACTTCTTTTTGTAGATAGTCCTACTTTTTTTCCTTTCCGGTACCTTTTTAACTTTTTATTTTTAACATAATCCGTTGACCATTTTACAAGTTACCTTTGAACATAATTATATCTCGGTGTAGGTACCTATATACACCTATTATTCCGTTATATTATATACTAGCTTCCGCCCGCTTCTTCGCTTGATAAAAAAACTACCGCAAGTCCTTCCCCGGGATGCAATCTATCTCTCTGCCAAATTTTATCGAAATCCGTTCAGTGGTTTAGGCGTGAAAAGGTAACATACAGACAGACAGACAGAGTTACTTTCGAGTTTATAACATTAATATGGATAATTGTTATTTTCCTCGCTAGAGAGCTCCGATAAACGCGTGCGATCGCTGCTAATCTTAAAGTGCTAATAGGGCGAAGCGCGTTTTTGTTTTTTGACTATGGCATCTCGTAGTTGACCTTATTCTTCTTCTTAGCGTGTCGATAGCAATCTAAATGGACTTGGCCCAGAATTCGGCTACTTGTTTGGCGCCTTCACCAGCGTCCATCAGTTCCTGTAACGTGCAGCTCACAGGACACGCAGGACACGATATTAAGTGTCCCATCGTTCGTGGGACAGCACCACATTTACACTCCAAGGCGGAGTCGTCTATGAATCTCCGCCTGAACAGGTTTTCCTTGCTTCGGCCAACCTGGGTCCGGAGTCTGTTTAAAGACTTCCAGGTTACCCAAGGTAACTCATGTCCAGGTGGGAGGTCTTCAGCAGGTGGGAGGTCTTCAGCGGGTGGGACGAACGGTTTGGGTAAGGAAGCACTGTCTCGCCACAGCTTCAGTCTCTCTTGTGATGGTTCGCCAGTGAGTGGGACGACGCACTTTAAAAAACTGTTTCGACTTTTCAGCCTTTGTGGCACAAGGATTTTGTCGTGTGTCGGAGACCATTTGGCTCTTTCGCTGGAGCTTGCCACCGCTCTGCAAAGCACTGGTGGCGCTATTCCTGCTAGTGGATACAGCATTTGTACCGGGGTTGGTTTTAGGCAGCCAGTGATGATCCGGCACGTTTCATTCAAAGCTGTATCCACCAGCTTTGCATGGGCAGAACGGCTCCACACGGGGAACGCGAATTCTCCCGCAGAAAAAGATAGCGCAAGTCCAGTAGTCCGCATAACTTCAGGCGAAGCACCCCATTTCGATGAGACCAGTCGACGAAGAAGACTGTTGCGAGTGTGCACCTTCTGCTTGATATTTTTGCAGTTTTTGCTGAATGTTAAAGACCTGTCCAGGGTAATACCAAGATATTTAGGGGAGTTGCTGAGCTCGAGGTACACCCCACTCCAAACGATGAGAGGTCGTGACTACTTAACCGTACTATCCTGTCGTTGCCATAGGTAAACTCACCAGCGCAACCGCTATGTCCCTACATTTTAAATCTGTAATATCTTCAAAAATATTCATTTAAATTACATGCTTCAAAGGGCCAAATTGATCTATAGTAAATGCACAATGTATTTAAGGTACTTAATTGGATATAGATTAATGCTGTATTGCTTAAAATCGCTTCGTAAACAAGCCACTATTTCTCGTAAAAAGTAAAGGATAAAAAATGGTTATTGTGGGTTATCCCTAACAGATAGACATATACCATCGCGGACTTTTTTGTAGACCTTTTTAAGGTGTGCAATACTGTAGTACATTATTTTGATCTATCTCGTAGGGTTCAGCTAGCTTTTGCAATATAAGCGCAAGAAAATCTGTTTATTTACGACATCACATTAGAAACCTCTAAAATTATCAGTTTTTCTCTACTATATTATGCATGTATTATACAAATAAACCATCCTTTTGAATCATTCTATCTATTAAAAAAAACTGCATCAAAATCCGTTGCGCAGTTTTAAAGATCTAAGCATCCATAGGGACAGACAGACAGCGGGAAGCGACTTTGTTCAGGTACACTGATTCATTAACTGCAAATGTAACTTTGTAATTCTATATATTTATATGGGATTACAAAGTTATTTATGCAGTTGGTGAATCTAGAAAACTGGAACGAAATTGCAAAATATTGTAGTTTTTCCTTGATTTATACACTAAACGCTAATTGTGTTCTAAATTTGAAGCTTCTATGTCTGCTAGAAGTGCCTTAGAATTTTGATGATCGGTCAGTCAGTCAGTCAGTCAGTGAGTGACAAAATTAAGAAATTTTGACTAGTTATAATTCTTAAACTACTGGTTCAAATTGAATGAAATTTGAAATATACCGTGTTTATACAATACCTGCTTGATTACTGAAAATTCAGGTCTCTAGTTTTATCCACAACGAAGTTATAGGGGGTCGAAAATGGCCTGAACTGCTTCGAGAAAAGGATGGTACGGCCGTGCCGCTTTTTGCTCGACTTGGCGGGGGCACTGCCGTGCCCCCCGATTTCTCCAATTAATCCACGAGACGTTTATTCAATATGCGTTCGAGAATCTTGGAGATGGCTGGTAGCACAGCTATGGGCCTGTAATTATTGACACGGTTTCTGTCCCCACCCTTGAAGATCGGGTGAATGATGGACTTTTTGAAGACCTTTGGAAATTTACCAGTGCTGATGGCAAGGTTGCAGATGAAGGTTATAGGTTGAACCAGTGACGCCAGATGTCTTTTGAGAAATGTGGAAGATATTCGGTCCCAACCCATGGCACAGTCATTTCGGAGAGACAGTATTAGTTGCGTGACTTCGGCTTCGTCAGTTGGCATCAGTACCAGGGATTGCGAGCCGCTACTCGGATTGTCACTAGTTGATACCATTGTCCGATTACCCATTTTCTCGGCAAGGTTTCTACCTATATTTGCGAAGAAACTATTTACGTCGTTGACGGATTGCTTTGGTGTTGATGACATGGATAGTAATTCTCGCGGGTTGTCTTTCGTCTTGGTTCTATTCGATATATTATTTATAGCTGTCCATAGCAGTTTAGTGTTGTTACTAGCGTCTTTTATTTCTTTTTTCTCGTGTTCGGTTTTGGCTTGTTTAAGTAATTTATCACAGAAATTTCTGTATCTAGTGAACGATGTTTTTAAGATGTGGTATTCAGGGTCCGTTTTTAACTTCTTGTGTAAGTTATCTTTATGCCGAATGCATCGTAGAAGACCAGTGGTGACCCATGGCTTCACTTCACGTTTCGGAGGTATTTTTGCGAGGAATAATAGCACAGTATCATGATCTGTGAGTGAGGAGTGGGCTACTAGTGTAAAGGCAGGAAGGGTTGTCTTCAAAATAAAGTGATCCAGACAAGCAGATTGTCGTGTGGGTAACAGATGTGCCGGTAGAAGGCCATGTGAGGCCAGTAGATTTAGGTAACTGTCCTTAGCTGGATCGTGACACTGGTCATGTATATTTATATTTATGTCACCAGTAATTATAATGTTTGTATACTTCGCGATTTTATTAAGGGCAGCGTCAAGAGAGTTTATAAAATTGTTTACGTCCCTATACCCTGGTGGAAATTATTAATTATTAGTTATGGCTAATAATTATTGCATAATAATATGTGATATCGAATGATGGAATATTCAAGTTCTGTTTATTTCCTTTGTAAAATATGTTAATGTATAAATGTGTTGATAAAATACTTTAAAACAAGCTGCCAAGGAGTTTATTGCGGTTAGCGTTATCCTTCTTCTACAAGAAGACCTAGTTTTGGAACGGATACCTAGTTTTCTCATTAACGTTAATTATCAAGCCTAATTTAAATAAATGCCTAGTCTTGTCTTTCTGTGTCTTTTCTTCATAAAATTCTTACCCTACCAACCATATTCATAGATATTTTTACACATATTAAATAACTAGTAACTATCCTGACACTGAACGCTCGCTAATTAAGTAGATGTCAATACCTATAAATGTAGTTTTTCTATCCACTTTCTAACACAGACGTTTATGATAAAGTCAAAGTCAAAAGTCAATAAATAGAATAAAGGTCAAAGTTCGCCAGCATCTTGAGAATCGCATTTTCTGCGGCGCTACGCAAAGTACAGCCTCTTCGCCCTTGCTAAGGCACTCCGAGCGCGCCTCCGGCTGTAAAGAACAATCTCAGGGTAGGGCAGACAAGTACCGCGTGGAGTCGGGGTTGACTAACTCGGTTCTGTGACAGTTTTTAACCTAATCTATCCTATTCTGGTTTCACTAAGCTTCACCATAAAAGGATTTAGGTACATTTGACGCAGTTTTTCCGTTGAATGATTGTTCGTAGACATAAATGTCTAATATTTATGTGTACTGTACGATAGAATCGAAAAACTAACAGTTTACGAAAAATAAAAAAGTCCCAAACGCCTCTGTAGAAAGATCCCTTCATCATCTTTCCGACAAATGGCTGCTCGGAGTCAAAACAATAAGACGCTTTTAGCCTTGTTTAGAGGTGTTCTATACGATAGAATCGGGACACAAACGATTTGCGAATAAAAACATTTTTTTCCTAAGTGCCCCGTTACGTACACTCCAAACCGGCTTATGGCATAAGCCTTTGGTTTGGTCTTTGTTGTATCCAAGGTTCCCAAAAACCGCCTCTCTGTTAGCTGTCTTTTGTCTTTGGGCCGGCATTGTGACCCTTCTGTTTCTATTTATTTTGCAGTTGAATGGTGAATTTCCGGGCTTAAGAGTCAGTTTTGATAAATTTTCTATTTTTCTTTTCAGCCGTAGTAAAAGTAATACAAATGGAATTTTCTCTTAATTGAAAACAACGTTAAAAGGAAACGGCAGCTGCTTTTACAGTTGATTGCAAATACAGGTATCAAATTCCTCTTTATTGATTGGGGTTCTATAACTGTTTATTGCTTTTAACGATACCAACTTGATACCATAGCGTTCAACAAGTACTGGAGTAACAATATTCTGATCACTGAAACCGAGCACACTGAACAAAGTGAACAATAGATTTAGATTGTAAAATATTTGGGACGCGTTCCGATAAGGATAATTAATGATAAGGCTCAGCCGCAGTTGAAGTTCTATCAATATCAGTTAGTATTCAGGCGATAGTCGGGTATTTTCCGAACAGTAACGAACAGTACACAAATCTTCAGGCAACACATCCTGGGCGTAAGTGACTATGGAGGCGTGTGTAAGTGTGGTACTAGGAATCATAAAGATAGTTACTCAGTTAAAGATAGGAGTTGACTGGTAGAAATCATCATTTAAGGAATAAGCGTTATGCCCCCTCCCTTCGACATTTCTTCTCTGTCTCTTTGTATTAGGCGAGTATACGAGTGTGTATATCGAGTATCGTGTAAGGAACTTCGTTTCTGACGGGATCCCCCGACCGCACACGTTTTTTTGGTTGTTCTATTGTTTCATAGAAGCATGTCTTGACAAAAGTAACCTGCACAGATACAGAGTACGCTCACATAATAATTATCAGTACAATAAAACACACTTCCGCTGTCTTGTTGGATACGTAAATATTCAGGTGGGATGTGAATCTATTCCGTAACGTATAACACGGAAACCATATTATGTAGTCCACCAAATTCGTCAATTTCCAAAGCAATGCTCAGGTCGAAGCTGTTCCGAAGCATGTAATCCTCCCATTCAGAATCCTTCGAAACGCGGCTCCTTTCAAATTACTATTCAGTGAGATTCAGATACTTGAAGATGTATGGGCTAGCCTTGTAGAAGGAATGATTACTTCCTTGCTACGAATAATGTATGTTCGTTTACGTGCGACTACTTTTTCTTGAAGAACATTATTTAAAAGAAAGTTTTCGAAAGTATAATGCCATCAAAAACATAACTTGTAAAAAAAGCCAAGTCTCGCAACTCAGTTCTTCTAACGTAAAAAGTTGTGAGATCCATGAAATACCAAGTCGGTTAATTTATTCACTCCCTACTTAAGGAACCTTCTGTCTTAAGTTATTACATAATTAGCTAACCTAACAACATCTTGTAGTGACCATCAATATTAAAAATCTTCTATGTTTTAAATAAATAAATTGACTTGGCAATCGCACTGTGAGATACATTGTGTTTTCATGTGATGGCGATGGCCAAGTCAATTTATTTATTTAAAACATAGAAGATTTTTAATATTGATGGTCACTACAAGATGTTGTTAGGTTAGCTAATTATGTAATAACTTAAGACAGAAGGTTCCTTAAGTAGGGAGTGAATAAATTAACCGACTTGGTATTTCATGGATCTCACAACTTTTTACGGTAGAAGAACTGAGTTGCGAGACTTGGCTTTTTTTACAAGTTATGTTTTTGATGGCATCTCACTTCTTTTTGTAGATAGTCCTACTTTTTTTCCTTTCCGGTACCTTTTTAACTTTTTATTTTTAACATAATCCGTTGACCATTTTACAAGTTACCTTTGAACATAATTATATCTCGGTGTAGGTACCTATATACACCTATTATTCCGTTATATTATATACTAGCTTCCGCCCGCTTCTTCGCTTGATAAAAAAACTACCGCAAGTCCTTCCCCGGGATGCAATCTATCTCTCTGCCAAATTTTATCGAAATCCGTTCAGTGGTTTAGGCGTGAAAAGGTAACATACAGACAGACAGACAGAGTTACTTTCGAGTTTATAACATTAATATGGATAATTGTTATTTTCCTCGCTAGAGAGCTCCGATAAACGCGTGCGATCGCTGCTAATCTTAAAGTGCTAATAGGGCGAAGCGCGTTTTTGTTTTTTGACTATGGCATCTCGTAGTTGACCTTATTCTTCTTCTTAGCGTGTCGATAGCAATCTAAATGGACTTGGCCCAGAATTCGGCTACTTGTTTGGCGCCTTCACCAGCGTCCATCAGTTCCTGTAACGTGCAGCTCACAGGACACGCAGGACACGATATTAAGTGTCCCATCGTTCGTGGGACAGCACCACATTTACACTCCAAGGCGGAGTCGTCTATGAATCTCCGCCTGAACAGGTTTTCCTTGCTTCGGCCAACCTGGGTCCGGAGTCTGTTTAAAGACTTCCAGGTTACCCAAGGTAACTCATGTCCAGGTGGGAGGTCTTCAGCAGGTGGGAGGTCTTCAGCGGGTGGGACGAACGGTTTGGGTAAGGAAGCACTGTCTCGCCACAGCTTCAGTCTCTCTTGTGATGGTTCGCCAGTGAGTGGGACGACGCACTTTAAAAAACTGTTTCGACTTTTCAGCCTTTGTGGCACAAGGATGTTGTCGTGTGTCGGAGACCATTTGGCTCTTTCGCTGGAGCTTGCCACCGCTCTGCAAAGCACTGGTGGCGCTATTCCTGCTAGTGGATACAGCATTTGTACCGGGGTTGGTTTTAGGCAGCCAGTGATGATCCGGCACGTTTCATTCAAAGCTGTATCCACCAGCTTTGCATGGGCAGAACGGCTCCACACGGGGAACGCGAATTCTCCCGCAGAAAAAGATAGCGCAAGTCCAGTAGTCCGCATAACTTCAGGCGAAGCACCCCATTTCGATGAGACCAGTCGACGAAGAAGACTGTTGCGAGTGTGCACCTTCTGCTTGATATTTTTGCAGTTTTTGCTGAATGTTAAAGACCTGTCCAGGGTAATACCAAGATATTTAGGGGAGTTGCTGAGCTCGAGGTACACCCCACTCCAAACGATGAGAGGTCGTGACTACTTAACCGTACTATCCTGTCGTTGCCATAGGTAAACTCACCAGCGCAACCGCTATGTCCCTACATTTTAAATCTGTAATATCTTCAAAAATATTCATTTAAATTACATGCTTCAAAGGGCCAAATTGATCTATAGTAAATGCACAATGTATTTAAGGTACTTAATTGGATATAGATTAATGCTGTATTGCTTAAAATCGCTTCGTAAACAAGCCACTATTTCTCGTAAAAAGTAAAGGATAAAAAATGGTTATTGTGGGTTATCCCTAACAGATAGACATATACCATCGCGGACTTTTTTGTAGACCTTTTTAAGGTGTGCAATACTGTAGTACATTATTTTGATCTATCTCGTAGGGTTCAGCTAGCTTTTGCAATATAAGCGCAAGAAAATCTGTTTATTTACGACATCACATTAGAAACCTCTAAAATTATCAGTTTTTCTCTACTATATTATGCATGTATTATACAAATAAACCATCCTTTTGAATCATTCTATCTATTAAAAAAAACTGCATCAAAATCCGTTGCGCAGTTTTAAAGATCTAAGCATCCATAGGGACAGACAGACAGCGGGAAGCGACTTTGTTCAGGTACACTGATTCATTAACTGCAAATGTAACTTTGTAATTCTATATATTTATATGGGATTACAAAGTTATTTATGCAGTTGGTGAATCTAGAAAACTGGAACGAAATTGCAAAATATTGTAGTTTTTCCTTGATTTATACACTAAACGCTAATTGTGTTCTAAATTTGAAGCTTCTATGTCTGCTAGAAGTGCCTTAGAATTTTGATGATCGGTCAGTCAGTCAGTCAGTCAGTGAGTGACAAAATTAAGAAATTTTGACTAGTTATAATTCTTAAACTACTGGTTCAAATTGAATGAAATTTGAAATATACCGTGTTTATACAATACCTGCTTGATTACTGAAAATTCAGGTCTCTAGTTTTATCCACAACGAAGTTATAGGGGGTCGAAAATGGCCTGAACTGCTTCGAGAAAAGGATGGTACGGCCGTGCCGCTTTTTGCTCGACTTGGCGGGGGCACTGCCGTGCCCCCCGATTTTATGTACAGTTAGATTCCTATTGTTAGTTATTTGCTTGAAATTCCGAAATTTTGGTAAATAATTATGCGTTTTTGCGACATTTCGAAACAACCACCTTATTGAACAATATTTTTGGTTACATTGAGGAGAGTAGGTAGGTCAGCAGGCCACACGTTAGTGTTAAAACTATGACCTTGAACTTGCCTAGCGTAGTACGGAGTTCCAATAGAACAAGAGGTCAGCTTATACTGGATTTGTTACCACTAACGTACGCTTTCTATAAACGTCACGAGAAAAATTCTTATTTTAGAGGTACTATACCTAAATAATTTATAGCAAGCTGTCTTGAACAATTTTGTGGGAGTAAAATGTGTGTAACTTGTTGAAAGAAAAATATACGTTACAGTACTTACGTTTACGAGTATTGTCGTGTCGTCGAGGTGTCTCAGGATTTCACTGTGAAATACTTTATTCTGTTCTAGAACTGTGCGGCACACGTAAGTGCGTATTTCTCTTCCTTCTATTTTGGTTTAGGATATTTTGTAGGGTTCCGCAGTGGTACCTTATGACTTTGCGTACGATGTCTCTGTATGTCGGTTGCGAGATTGTAGCGCAGTTAACAGTAGACATTCTCACAGATTGTAGCGCAGTTAACAGTAGACATTCTCACAGATTGTAGCGCAGTTAACAGTAGACATTCTCACAGATTGTAGCGCAGTTAACAGTAAACATTCTCACAGATTTTATTGCTAAAGCATGAATAAAATGGTAAGTTAAAGCATATGAGCATGGGTGGTGCTTGTGCTTGCTTTTTTTTTCGTTGGCTACTAATTTTTACAAGGTAGCTAAGCAAAGCTACTTATTCTTCTGACTCATAAGCTCCAGTAGATTATTATGAGTAATAATAATCTTCAAACTTTCAAAGTAATAATTTATTACTTTGAAATTTTGTGTTACCTATTCTAACAATCGATACTTGGTTATCGAAACTCGTAACAAAACAAAAACAATCACTCCCAACTGCGGGTATCAGGTCGAAGCCCAGTTATTACCAATAATCCTTTAAAGCTTCCAAACACTTTCTCTTTTACTTTGATGAGAAAACTTCGACCTTTTGATAAACTTCAAGAGCCTGTCATACGTCTTGTAACTTTGCACTACAATAAATGTATACACTCATGTACATACATACATAATAAATGTGGAACATAAGCTCACAAGACTACGCTGTGATCATGTTAAAGTTCTCCTTTGCGAAAAGTTTCATCTTACATCATAACTTCGGTATTTGGGATATGAACTAATTATTTTTGAAGGATACAAACTGTTTCTCGTGTATTGTCTATCAAATTTCAATATCTTCATGTCAAACAACATAACGGTGTAAGCGAAATAAATATGATAAATGAGTTTCATTAATCGTTCGTAAACATTGAAAGGCCCATAAAGACGACAGGCAAAATCAAAGATAATTTAGGCAAAAGTAAATGAGTATAGTAGTATAGTATAGTATATATAGTATACTCATTTGATGAAAGGAACAACATTGCCAGACATTGAAGTATGTAGCTTTTTGGTCTTAAAGTGGTTTCAATATCCATTGCCCTACAGCTAACATAACGTAATCAACCTTAAAATATTACGGATATCTTGGACTATGAACTTTCTACAACTACATTTTTTTAATCCATATTAATTGCGTGATGTTATGTTAGATCATCTTTTCACAATTTAACATTAGATACAGTCAACAAATGAGATAAGTATGCAGGTTTGTCGGATATAGTTGAAGTTTAGTAAGAAACCGATGGATGTTCTCGACTGAAATTTAATTTGTTAAATGAGCTGTTTGTTTTCTATTAATCATCATCTGCCTAGCCTTTTCCCAACAATGTTGGGGTCGGCTTCCAGTCTAACCGGATGCAGCTGAATACCAGTATTGTACATGGAGCGACTGCCTATCTGACCTGTTGTTTTCTATTAATAAAATTAAAATTTATTCGAGAACATCGATCGGTTTTTTAATGAACTTCAACTTTATCCGATGATCCTGCATACTTATCTCTTTTGTTGACTGTACGTCGTTTGGGATCGGCTTTGGAGTATCAAGATATCTTAAAGCCGATGTTACGCACAGGTTTAAATTAAAACTGCTACAAATGGAACTCGAAGAAAATAAAGATCTACTGTAAAGCCACGAAAACGACTCGTTTTCACATGTGAAGGTTTTATATTTGTCCTTTATTTAGTATTGATTTTTCCAATAAAAGGTAAACAGAAATTCGCACACGTTGTTTACTATAGAAAGTAATCTCTCCGAAGAGAAAGCTAAGAGACGCGCACGCGTCATGGAGGTAAGGGGGGAAGTGGAGCGACCTGTCATTATTTCAGACGGAAGCGTTAGGAGTCAAAGCATTGATGTACACATAGGTACAAAAGATCACACGAGTGTCTAATGGTTTGAAAGTCGAACAAACACATACCTAGGTGTATTTCCTCGTCGGAAAGGTCTGACGACGAATTAAGTGACCACTTTATAGACAAATAATTTTTATAATAGAGTAACCATTATTTTAAACTCGAGTTTATATTTTGGATGCAAAAACTTGTAAGTGTCTATCTGTAACTTCGCAGAAATATAAAAATAAAATAATTAGTGTCAGAGTTCTTTCATGGAGAAAATATAAAAACTTAGTAAATAGTCTGTCGGTAGCACCGTGTAGTGACGGGTTGCTAGCTTACTGTGAAACTGTTAGTGCAAGGATTTAACCATTAATCTTAGTAAATAGGGTAATTACGGGACGTGCCTTTAATTTTTTAAATGTTATGTTTAATTTCCAGACAAAATTGAAATGGTCTCATTCGTTTATTTAATACTTATGAGGCTTGATGGCGGTTAAGAGTGGTCCCCTATCATTGTGCTGACTGCGGTAACTAGTTTATCATCACAAATCTATGTATTGCGACCAAGTTACAGCATTAGTCAAAAATACTTTCCACAAAGGACTGAAAAGGACATAGGCTTTCTGTCCCAACACCCTCTGTGGTGGAGCAAGAAGTAGGTGCGGTGAATATACAGCACTCTCCATGGTCCTTTTCCAAAAACAAATGGCCATCGTGACTTTGTACGGAGACCTAATCCCAACAATTATAAAGGAAGATTCGTGTTAAGTACATCCACTAAAGTTAACTGCACATTGTCCTTGTAGTTGACCTTTTAACCTTCATTGTATCCACTGACCTATATTAAAGTGTATAAGACACGGCGATTGTTTCAGACTGGCGAAACATCTAATTTCCGTCGTTTTATTGTATAGTAGATTTTTCCTTTCGCCGTTTGAAGTGTGTAATTAATTACTTGTTCTTAAGCATTTTTCTGCACGAATGATTGTTGCAGGCATTTCATCGCTAATCAGACCCTGAAAGTAGTTGTTTTGCTCTCAGTAGAATATTCGTTTAAAGAGGCCATAATCTTGGCTTGGCAGACATATTTCTGATTGCAGTTATTGTAATTCAAAAGTAGTAAGAAGTTTGCTGCTATCTATCTTGTTGACGTAACCCTTGATATTATTTTGCCAAAAATATAATTTTGTCAACATCATAAAAGGTTGGCATCGTTTACTTGACCATACGGCTTTCAATAAAGTTTCCTTAATGGATAGTAGCGACCCAGTGGTAACGGCCGCGACTTACGAGTTAGAATAGAATAGAATCATTTTTATTCATAAGTTCACATATAAATTTCACAGACATCATTACAATGTTACATTTATTAATTTTATGAAGAAAATATGAAACTATAACTAAACTATAATATAATTTGTAGGTCTTCAGACAGGCGCTTTACTTTGGGTAAATTATTTCATACAACCACGGATGTATATTTACAACAAAAGTGATTTATTTAGATATTCTAATAACAGCAACGGAATGTCGGTGTCAAAATCCAAACGGATTAGTGACATTCTGCCTTCGAAAGTGTAAAAAAATCTGAGATTATTCGTTGGCCACACGAGCTTGAGTATAACATTTTGACGAGCTGATTATAACATTTTGACATTTTATAACATTTTGATGAGCTGATTATAACATTTTGACATTTTGACGAGCTGATTATAACATTTTGACTTTTACCATTGCGGTCTTAATGGCATCATTAAAATTTATATTTGCAGTAAACTATGACGTGCTGATATGAAACTCGTAACATAATAGGTATAACTTACAGTTTCTACAAATTCTCCTAAGGAAATAGGTTTGCGCGAGGTCCTGTCTAAATCACAATCTATATAAGGATATTGAAAATAAGTTCAATGGAATCAGCTGAAGCGTAAGTAACGAAAACCATTTTACATAGTAAGTAGTAGTAGTAGTATGTACATACTCGTACGATCTCATCGTAAAATGTAGCCGTCTAGTCGGACAAATTGATGTAATTTAAGAACATTATTTTTCTAATAATCCCAATGTATGTTGTAAATATTTTTAACGATACCATTCATTAGAACCAATTACGTAATGAGCTTCTTGTTTGAAAAGTAACAAGAGACGTGAATTAGTCCGTCTGTGGCTGTTCTAATTAGCTATTTAATAGTTTGCTGACATGGCGATTGTTTATTTAACGATTTTGTATATATTTGTCAAGGGCAAACAGTTATGTAAAGACTTAGTGAAATTCATATTGGTTGTACAATTTGCTAAATGGCTTAACTGTACTATTGAACCTTTTTCAAATATTCAGCTCTGACAGCACTGCCTAATATTATAGATTCAATGCCCTCATCATCATCATCATTTTCATGATTAGATGCTTTATATGTAGCTCCAAATAGCACGGTCCTGTGCCACGCTAGAAATAGCTCGAAGCGCTGAAAATGAACATATTTACCTTCCGATATTGCGCTTACATAGTACCTATGACTACTAGGAAACTATTTTATAGTGAATTGAATACTGCTGCAACTTTGTTTATAAACTTATTTTTGTGGAACTGATTTACCTACTGTTATTACCCTAGTGTCCTGAACTCATAGATACGTGTGTTTATTTTAATTAATTTACAACGGTGGCAGGTATTATTATTTTGTTACTTCATTTTCAGACTGAGCGGATATCAGTCACATAGAGAAAGTAAGTTGGATATAAGCTGCGGGTGCAATTTGACCAAAGCACAATCTTGAAATGTATTAAACCTCATGGAATTTGAAACATCGTTAATCATTTGAAGTTGACAGAGACAGAATGATTAAATACGTTTAGATCTAAGCGCATTTAGTCATTTGTGGTGCAAGAGGGCCGAAGTGAAATTCAAGTGTTCGTTTTATACTTAGGAGTTCAATTTAAAATAGCACATCCAGATTTCGAGCGAGACTGTCGCACAAGTATGAGTGACAGAGACGACGCGGACGGTCCACACACTGAAACATATACTAAAAGTCAACTATACGCCACGTTACACGGACAGAAATAATAACACAATAATCCCTTCCCTTGCATTAAAAGTTGACACTACTACTAGGTACTACTGCTACTACTATAAATAAATGAATACCTCAATGATAAACTGTGACTGGAATTTCAATAAATTTTAAATATTTAATTGAGATTACTTCTACGTTTACCTATTACATTCACGCTTAAAAGATAAACAATAAATATTGTATACTTAATTACATAATCTAAACACATTTAATATCGTTGAGCTCCTTAAGTTCTGAGTTGAGCTGCACGGTTACTGACAAATGCGTGTGTTAGATAATAAAGTATAATCTATCTTTAAGTATATATATATATGTATATATATTACCCAAATATAAAAGCTTTGAATATCAGAATGGTTACTAGTTATTTACTATGTGTAAGTCCCTATGTATGTGGTATGTGGGGAAAGGATATTACGGAATAAAGCACAGAAAGACAAGCTACGCCATTTATTTCAATTTGGGCTTGTCAGTAATTAATCAGAAAACTAGTAGTCCGTTCGGAAATCGAGGTCAGCATGGAGAAGAACGGACAAGAAACTCCATGGAAATAGTATTCTATCAACGAAGCACATTGTCATACATTATCGTTATCTTATAAACAATTCATTCTTTCGGACTCTAAGTAATAGCAACATAATAACAATAGCTGGGAATATTCCATTATACATTTTGAACATTAGCAATATTGACCATATTATAACATAAACAGAACACCATAGTTATCAGCAATAATTAAGATAATAATATCAAGTTAACTTACATGACATCTGATCGATCTATTCCACATAATAACGTCACTAGTACTAATCAATTGAACATCTGTAGGCCGGAGCTCCGTTCTGGTCGATGTCTCGAAACAGAATGATCCCTGCCACTCGGAGCTCCCCCTTTTATAGTCGTGAACAAACAACTTTGACGTTTCTATCTACCGTCATTTAAAATATCAACGACATAAAAGGCGGATATCCGTTTGGAATATTTTATATAAGTTTTTAACAGTAAAAGGAATACATATGACAACAATAACTATAATTAACAGTTATCCCATCATTTCATTAATTATCTCATCATTTCATTCATTATCTCATCATTTCATTCATTATCTCAATTACCTATTACGTGCACTGACTGGACAGGTCCGCTCAATCTGTGTGGTTCTTTCCTCAAAAGACCATTTCAGACACTAATCTACATGGTCCTCAAAGATTATGTCCGGATTTTTTATATACACATTGACATTGATGAATTTTATTTAAACAATGACATGAATATTTACTTTGTAAGTAATCTTTATTATTGACGTGACAACGTCTTAAATTAGGTTGCGACTGGGAGTCACTTATGAAAAAGTGTAACGCTCGGTAACGTTACGATGAGTCACCGAACGAGAGAGAGGCCCGCCGAATGCCTTGCGTCTCTCTCCCACTCAACTATGATCGGATGATCGGTCGTTGTCACGTAAAATCTTCGCCCGTAAAACCGACTTTACAGGCAACCATTTTTTTTTTTTTTTTATTTAATTATTGTGAATGTGAGGACTATGTGGGTCATTTCTTTTTTTCCTTCTTAGTTTTAATCATGATCTGGCAGTTTGAGTAGTTTATGCGGCCTACCCAAATATCCTGTCTTTGGTATTGTTCGTCGAATCGTTGAGCTCCTCAAGTTCTGAGTTGAGCTGCACGATTTTTGACAAATGCGTGCACTGATTGGACAGGTCCGCTCAATCTGTGTGGTTCTTTCCTCAAAAGACCATTTCAGACACTAATCTACATGGTCCTCAAAGATTATGTCCGGATTTTTTATATACACATTGACATTGATGAATTTTATTTAGACAATGACATGAATATTTACTTTGTAAGTAATCTTTATTATTTTTTTTTATTTAATTATTGTGAATGTGAGGACTATGTGGGTCATTTCTTTTTTTCCTTCTTAGTTTTAATCATGATCTGGCAGTTTGAGTAGTTTATGCGGCCTACCCAAATGTCCTGTCTTTGGTATTGTTCGTCGAATCGTTGAGCTCCTCAAGTTCTGAGTTGAGCTGCACGATTTTTGACAAATGCGTGCACTGATTGGACAGGTCCGCTCAATCTGTGTGGTTCTTTCCTCAAAAGACCATTTCAGACACCAATCTACATGGTCTTCACACGATCTGACCAAGATTTTGTCTGGACTTTAAAAGAGACTGTGACTTCTGAGTTTGTTTCGGCCTTTCTTCTCAGAATAGTCAGTTAGGAAACGCCGACCTCATCTAGTTTAAAAAAAAATATGATTGACGTGTAAAAGTGTTTGTACAAACCTACTTACAGAAATAAAATCATCATTTAATCATCAATACAAATAAGAATTATTCATGTTCTAAATGCTATTATTTAATTTTAATGTTTAATTTTAATTATGTATCTTTCCTTAACTGTGTCTTAGCTTATTGGTAACACCTTTATTCACATTGTGGTATGCAAATGAATGAAATGAAACAATAACAGCATGTATAAGAAGCCTACGTGAGACAGACCAGCGGTATCACATAGAGATGGAAGCTGGATACCGGACCGCAACCATCGCTGAGAAACTATGCTAGTTGTACCGGACACGAAATAGAAATGTGCAGAAGGCAATAATCGACAAGGAACTTGCTCTGATGCTGTTGTAACTGTTCCTAAATCACCCTAGGCTGATAAATTTTTCGGTTTTTAGGGTTCCGTACCCAAAGGGTAAAAACGGAACCCTGTTACTAAGACTTCGCTGTCTGTCCGTCCGTCCGTCTGTCTGTAACCACGCTGTATCTCAAGAACCGCGGTAGCTAGACAGTTGAAATTTTCACAAATTATGTATTTCTGTTGCCGCTATAACAACAAATACTAAAAACAAAATAAAATAAATATTTAAGGGGGGGCTCCCATACAACAAACGCGATTTTTTTCCCCTTTTTTGCTCGATATCAATAATGGCAACAGGTAGGCACTTGAAATATTCACAAAATACTCAGTTGTATTTTTACTTTAATAATAAATATTAAAATAAAATAAATATTGAAGGGGGGCTCCCATACAACAGACGTGTTTTTTCGGCGTTTTTGCCTTGTGGTACGGAACCCTTCGTGTGCGAGTCCGACTCGCACTTGGCCAGTTTTTTTTACTACTGTTTATTGCTTAACGATACCAACTTGATGACATAGCATTCGACAAAAACTAGAGTAACAATATTCTGGTCACTAAAACCGAGCACACTGAACAAAGTGAACAATAGATTTGGACCGTAAAATATTTAGGGCGCGTTCTGATAAGGATAACTAATGACAAGGCTCAGCCGCAGTTGAATTCCTATCAACATTGAAAGAAAATAAAAGAAAGAAAATACGTTTATTTGCGGTAAACATGACGCTGAGAAACAACACAAACACAAATAAAATAATAAGTTGGTATGCGTCATATTCACGCAAAACGCCCATCGCTCAGCATAATGCTAAGACCCTATACGAGAAAGAGCCCCTGCGCTGGTTTTCAGCGACAGCCGGCATTTACATGATGATGTCAACCGGTGCAGCATACGATAAGATGTAAAAACAATAATCAAAACAAGAAATAAAATAAATACAACATTACTTAGTTCTAAAAGTTTACAGATGAAATTTGAAAATGGCAACATTTTCGTATCAGTTTGTATTCAAGCGATAGTCGAGTACTTTCCGCACGGTACATCAATCTTCAGGCCAATACATCCTGGGCGTACGTGACCATAGTCACGTACGCCCAGGATGCCTGCGTAAATCTTGTACTAGGAATCTTAGAAATGGTTACTAAGTTGAGGAGCATATTTTTTACTCGAACGATGTTCCTTAACGCGGCTTGCGATAGAAGTTGACTGATTGAAATCGCCACATAAAGAAAAAGCGTTATGCCTCTACCCTTCGACTTTTTCTCTCTGTCTCTTTGTATTATTATACGAGTGTGTATATCGAGTATCGCCTAAGGAACTTCGTTCCTGACGGGGATCCCCCGACCGCACACGTTTTTTTGGTTGTTCTACTGTTTCATAGAAACATTTCCTGACAAAAGTAACCTGCACAGATACAGAGTACGCTCACTTATTAATTATCAGTGCAATAAAACATACTTCCGCTGTCTTGTTGGATACGTAAATATTCAGGTGGGATGTGAATCTATTCCGTAACGTGTAACACAGAAACCATATTATGTATTTCACCAAATTCGCCAATTTCCAAAAGCAATTTTCAAGTAGAAGCTGTTCCGAAGCACATAATACTCCCATTCAGTACGTATCCTTAGAAACGCGGCTCCTTTCAAATTCATATTCAATGAGATTCAGATACTTGAAGGTGTATAGGCTAACCTTGTAGAAAGAATGATTACTTCTTTGCTACGAATAATGTATGTTCGTTTACGTGCGAAGGCATTTTCTTGAAGTACATTATTTACATCATTGATATACATACACTAGATTAGCAATTACCGCGCCAATGCGTTGCCACTGGGATCAAGGACACAGTCTCAATCGTAGCTAACGTCAGTTCAGTGCTCTGTATGACGCCAACCGAAGTTAGCCGAGTGAAAATTACCGCCAAAATGGGAAAATGCGTAGTGAAAGAGTGCGATTCGAGGTCACAAAAATACAATAAATTAACCGGAATTACTTTCCACGCGTAAGTTTATTGTTTCTGTGTTTATATCAACGTAAAAACGCAATAAAAATAAATAAAATGTAGAATTTAGTAAATTAGGTTCAATGTTGCCACTAAAAACTTAGTTTTAGTTTCCCACATTATGTGGGAGTTTTTAATTTATAGAGTATGTGATTTAAAATATTTTATAAAACTAAATGTGTGATAATGTGTAACAAAAAAATAACAATGTAACATAAAAATAATTGTTTTTAAATTATTTAAATACATAATTCAAAAATAACGTTCATAACGTTTAATGTTTTTTTTTTGCGTTTTTTATGGCTTAAAAAGTTGGGTAAAATTTCGCATGGTTAGGCAACACCCTCCCGCTATTGCATGTTTATATTGCGGTCTTTGTCTAATCTAAGCGACGGTATTATTCTTGCGACTTGTGTAAGTGAGACAGATATATGTTTACTTTTAAATGGTAGTGGTTTCAAAGCTACGTCGTCGCGTTTAAATAGTGGTTACATTTTTTTGACACATTTTAATGAGGTTTGCTTCTCTAGTTATTTAGCTCAATGATTTACATGATACAAAAAACAATAAAAGTATACGAAAGTATAAATGTAAGCACACTTATAAGACAATGCAGGGAAATTGGGTTTTTTGTTTTCTCGCTGCCATGAACCAAATCTTGTTTTTCTACACACGACGGCGTTTTTTGACAAACGAAACTTATTTGACATGTAGGTAACTCTAAACTCAGTCCGAAATGAGACTTAAGAGTTAGAAGTTTGTATGTATTTATTAGCTTTGTAGGCAATGTTTGACTCCTAGGTGCAAGGTTAGTGTTAAGTTACCACAAAACAGATAACCGCTAAATGTTTTTGGACTTGCGCTTTTACTTTGATGAGAAAACTACGACCTTTTGATAAACTGCGAGAGCCTGTCATACCTCTTGTAACTTTGCACTATATCGAGATGAATACATTCATGAATAAATGTATAGCGAGCAGTATGTAGAACATAAGCTGACAAGACTACGCTGTAATTATGTTTAAGTTCTCCTTTGCGAAAAGTTTCATGTTACATTATAATTTGGGTATTTGGGATATTAACTAATTATTTTTGAAGGATACAAACTGTTTCTCGTGTATCGTCTACAAAAATTTAATATCTTCATGTCAAACAACTTTACGGTGTAAGCGAAATAAATAATTATGATAAATGAGTTTCATTAATCGTTCGTAAAAGGCCCATAAAGATGACAGGCAAAATCAAAGCTAATGGTATAGATAATTTAGGCAAAATTATTTAAACGCATTTGATGAATGGAACAACATTATGGGACTTTGCTAGACATATAATTAATTTACAGAAGTAAACAATCTTCCAAATCAAATTATGTGGTATTCTGGTCCACATCTATATTATCAAAGAATCAGGTTTAATTATGTTGTTACTTGAGAACTTCAGATCGCTATGTGCGAAAACGTAGTGGACTTTATTTACGTACTACATCGTTCGTTCAGACGGATACTTCGGCATTTAAAACTTGTATCAATCTGAATAGACTTGCATTTTCGCACTTGGGTCGGCATGATTCGGCACATTCGGGCAGCAGAATCGAATACAGGTATATAGAAATATAGTTTGATAAAAGCCGTTCGGCTTAGCTCGAAGTGTACAGTGTCGACCCGAACTTAATTAAGCGAGGATAGATGCCGAACTAAGTTTGCCGATTGCGACGAGCCGAATGAAAGTCGAATATGTAATTGTTTCGACTCGCCTGTGTTGTTCAGCAAATACTGCCGAAACGAATGTGCCGACCCGAATATGTGATAGCACCTCTCTAGTTAACTAAAAAGCTCACCTTCTTACTTAGATATTAAACACTTGATTCAGTTAAGAATAGATTTGCATATTTACAACCTGCATGTTGAACAATTTTTACAGCTTCTGCGGTGTACATATAGAAAAAGTTTCTACTTACAACTAATTTGATAATTCAACACGTTATAGTTCTGTAGTGTAGTTAAAGAGAATAGGTAGGGAGCACAAACTTGCCTCTTAATGTAAAGTAGCGGAGGGCTCACGGGAACGAGACTAAACTTAATGTAAAGTAGCGGAGGGCTCACGGGAACGAGACTAAACAATTAAAGTGGTTTTTCTCTGAGGCGACAGATTTAAGATGGAGATCTTTCTTTTTGACAAATTTCTTTTTCTTGCCACTGAAGACTTTGGACTAATGTTTTATTATTTTCCAAAAGAAAACTTTAAGTTTTTTCTTTTGTTTTCGTTATCTAAGCACGAGTTCCCTGTATAGTTATCATAAAGAACAGACTTTTCTTTAGATGGTCGAAGGTTGCAAACAAGTTCAAATATTATATTTAATTATATATTTAAAATATATAATTGAAAGCTCAGTGCGACGACCAGAACACGACAAACATGTGCTAGAATAAGTATTAGGAAGAATCAAATCAAAAGAAAGGGATTCCAATATTTTCGAGGACTTACTAAATAATTTATTTGCATTCAAAACGAATTACATTCTCTGGTTCAACAATATTGTTGGATTATGTGAACGGATGCACTCTTCTGACGCTCTCAGTGTGTAGACATGTTTGTTTTACATGGGCTCACTCTCCAAACCGCACTCTGCATCAATTCACACAACCGAAATCAATGACTTGTAGGTACCTATTTATCGACCTTTCACGGAAACACCAATTCTTCAGTGTGTCCTTGATAGAAATTAATTATAGCTGAGAAAAAACTTCGCACACCAATTTAATACTGTAAGAAATTAATTTCCTAACGACTTAGCATTAATAGCTTTTCACAAACTATTCACCGTCACTTCCTCAATCGAGTTCTTGGAGCGAATATAAAGTGCACTTTGACTCTCGCCGCAAGCAATTTTATTACTCTTAAATGAGGGTTTAGTTAAACACGGTGCGATTCACTGCGGCTTTGAGCGATTTCCGGTGTGACGATGCGATTACGTGCGTTTCTTATTATCCTTAATTATACCGTTCCAATAAACAGGCGATGAGCCGCTCTCTAATGGATTCCACGCAGATTATGCCTTTGTGTTTATTCTGAATTTACTAACAAATTCACTTCGAATGAAAATAAATGAGTGACACAACGTCATAATTATTATTTCGTGGCGAGTGTCTACAAAAAGTAATCTTATTAAAAATAATCTTTGCTTACGGTTTATGTATTTACAACATTTGGCGATAAATATCACAAAACGAAATCACTCATGAAAAACGATTTTATTTACATTTTAAAATATGTACTAATTGTGCTTAAAGTATCCAAGATAAGCTAAGTCTAATAAAACTAAAATAAAACATGGCAAAAAAGGCACACACACACACACTTTTAACCCATTTTTATAACATTTCGTCTTATTTGCGACCGTAACTGCTAGAAAGAAATAATAAAAAGGAACTTACTGGGATTACTTCTACGTGACTAGGCCACTAACAATTTTTTATTTTTCGTCCGACTTGCTCCACAGTTACGCTAGCTTCAATTGGCTGACTATTGATTTGAGAGTTTTGATACGTTATTTTATCTGCCGTTGATATAGTTATAGAGTAGATGTTAAAGATATTCGGCTTGTACACCGAAATAGGCAAAACAACGAGATATTATCAGTTCTTCAATGCTACGACTTAAAAACGTTCACAATGATTTGCTACGAAGTTCGTAGCAAATCATTGTGAACTTTTTAACAGTCGCAGCGGTAACGTTGGTCATCACTCTGTTTTAGAATAACATTCTTTATAAATATCACATCAATAATAACAATCGTTGAACTACACCGTCAGCTATTAACAAATAACCATTATTTCGTCAGCAAACTATTTTATTGCATTTTTAACTAACAATGTTACCAGCACCGCTACGCTTACTCGTATTTTTTTTATACATTTACGTATTTCGACTATTATTATTCATTTCTGGTAAAATAATAAAGACAGATCAAATAGCGCTTTTTAAAGTTCACAACTCCAATGCTTTAACAATGGATTACTAAAATTGTACCCCTGGGAACAAATTCGTCTTATATTCATAGCCTCGCCAGACTATGCATAAATAAAACAGAACCTTTCTCGTTTACGTTTCCGATGAACAAATACCTGAGTCTTGATACTCTCTGACACCTGTGGGGACTGAACAACTATCGGTTAAGCAAACTAAGTGTTATTTATACCTTCGGCGTCGAGGGCACTTGATTTTTTTGGGATTATCACGCCATTTCCCATAGGAAACGCTAAGAATTGTTCAATAATTTCCGAACTAAGAAAGTCCTCGTATCGTAGTAGCTTTCTAATTTCTATATTCAGCGGTGATTGTATACAGCGCAGAGGCACTAGGCATGTACTCCAGCAAACTGTGTGTCACATTTTAAAGCACAGGGGAAGGGCTAAACGATCTCAAGCTCTGTCCAAACTGAAGCGAGTCCCGCGCGGGATGCGGGATGAAATTTGCTCGCACCGATTGTGTCAACTAACATGTACGGAGGTGATGGCACTGGCGTGAAATGTCGCGTAAAATCGATGCCGACGGGATTCACCTCAATGTGGCCAGAATGGGCCAGATTTATATTTATGTAAACCGAGTGAACCAATCACAACGGCTTACGTGAGATTTGGAAATAAAATACCTCAATAGAGTAACCGGAGAAATGGCGACAAGATTTCAAGGCGACAGTTTTATTACATAAACATAATTATATCAATAAAGAGAATTACCTATGAAATGACCGCAGATAGATTCGTGCCCGCTTGGCCCCCTACACATCCGGTGACATGTGGGTGCCCTGTACTGGGGAACCTCTGCCTGACTCTTCGGGAAGCACAGGCGTGATGTCACACACACACACACTCACGCCTTCTTCTCGTGGGGGTAGGCAATTACTACTGAACGCCAACTTCTATTATCTTTAAATACTTCTTTTGCTTCATTTACGTTCATGATGTTTGCGTAATGTTATGTTAAAATCATCTTTTTCGCAAGTGAACATTACCTCCGTCATTTGGCACCGATCTTGATACCTCAAAACAGATATTACTCAAAGGTCAAAAATGGAACAAAAACAAAATAAAGATCAGATACAGTAAAGCCCCGAAAACGACTCACATCGCACCTTTAGAATATTTTTTATTTTTTTTTGTTTTATTTTTAAAAACGTTGCCCCACACTAGGAATTTCTCCTGTATTGTGAGTGCGTTTACAAACATTTAAACTCACATACACAAACAGCCAGACCCGGAACAACTACTTGTAGGTCATACAAATATTTGTTCCGTGCGGGAATCGAACCCGCGACACGCAGCGCAGCAGTCAATCGCTTAACCACTGCGCCAACCGTGCCGTCAAATTAAAAAATCATTGTCAAATCCACGGATATCGAAAATCATTGCAAGTGTCAGCGCGATTAGGCTGTAGTTAAATAACAAACAGTATCATAGCTCTAACAAATTGACATGACATGATGGTCACTGTTCCAATCAACTCGACGTGGCTCGAGGCGGTGATTGATGGCGCAGACTTTAGCCGGTCACTCTTCAGTCATCGCCCTGACCCGCCACTGCCTCCTTGTCACACGTAATTAGCTTATATTAATGTTGCGATCATTTATTCAGTTTTCAGATGATTAGAGTAACACGATCGTGATTAGAAAGCTTGAAAGGTTTTTACTATAGGAGCAAACCGGAGGCAATATTGAAGGTTTCAATTCTGTACATTTGGGATTAAAGAGATAAGTGTTCGGTAGACATGCAAAGGCACCTGTTCCACCGCGGGCGAGCAACGAGTAGCGAGTGCGCGACGGCGACAAGCGCTTGCTCGCTGGTATGCGCTTGTATCAAGCGTGAGTCGCTCAGCGGTCTGCCTGCTGAGAGTTCTATCCACTTGGCTTCATCGCCGATGATGAGAAAGGTGCTATAGAGTTTATTTGCCATTTTTTTGGACCAAGACAAAAGGCTATCAGATTTACGCACTTATTTTTTGTGTTGAAATTGAAACAATCTACCAACGTAATAATAACCAGCAGGGGATCCGATCAGGGGATCCGACCAGAATAAATCAATATTTCGTGTAGTGACGAGTTGCTAACTCACTGCAACTGTTAGTGCAATTATCACTCGAGGCCTTTACTGACTTGAACGACTTTCAATATTAACAATTTCATAAAGCGCTGACGGATAGGTAAATTAAGTTCTGAAAAAGGCTTTTCTAAATATGAATAAGGCCCTGATTAAGCCTAATAAATAAATAATTTAAGCCTCTTTTTAACCATAAGTCTTAATAAATAAGGTAATAAACGGGACGTGCCTTTAATTTTTTAAACGTTACGTAATTTTCATACGAAATTTAAATTGCCTCATTAGTTTCTATTATATTTTTTTAAATACTCATGAGGCTCGATGACGACTATCATTGGATTGAACGCGATAAGTGTATATCATCATCACGAATCTATGTATTACGAACGGATTAGTTAGAGCGTTACTCAAAAACACTTTCCACAAAGGACTGAACAGGACATGGGCTATTAATTATTCCAACCCCCTTTGTGTTGGAGCAAAACGTAGGCGCTGTGACTATTCCACAGATGATAATTATTATTAGCACTAAAAGTAAGTGAATGTAACAATATGTAACAATGCAGGGCCATGTCTGGAAGGGTCTTTTGAAAAAAGACCCATTGCTGCTTCGAGTTGACCAGTCTCAAAAAGACGGTATGCAGACATCAGACATCGTGTAGCTCAATGCTATTTTAGGTAGCTCAACGACCGCTCACACGACGCTACTAGATCTGTAGGACAATGTCGTAGGCCATATACAAATTACTTGAAACCGCCAGACGGTTATAAAGTCATTCGATCTAACCTGCATGGTAGGTACCTACTCACATTTACAGTCAGTTTTCCATTTACTTTCTTACTAAACAGCACTCTCCGTGGTCCTTTCCATTATTTTTAAGTGACAAAAACAAATGCCCATTGCGACTTCGTACGCAGACCTAATCCCGAGAATATGACGGAAGATTCGCGTTAAGTACATCTAAAGTTAACTGCCGCACTTTGTCGTTGTTATAGCAGCCTTTACAGTTGACCCTTTGACCTTTAATGTATCCCAGTTCATGTGTAAGAGACGGCGATTATTTTAGTCAGGCGAAAGATCTCTTTTCCGTAGTTTTATTTTATAGTAGATAGACGTGTCTGATAAAAGGAGACCCTTTTTCCGTTTGAAGTGTGTAACTAATTACTTGTTCTTATGAATATGAAAATTAATGATTTTAGTAGTAATAATAAATTAGTAATCTGTCTTGACAGACAGATTACTAATCGCCATTGTTGTACTGCACTACAGTGCTGGGGAGTTCGTTGCGCCACTTCTTCTTCAAGCACTAGGGTGTGGTGAAGGGCGGGCGTTTTGGGGGACTGTCATATGTATTTTTGACGTTCAAAAAGTGCTGATTCTCAGCTAATTTGAATAAACGGATTTTGATTTTGTAAGTCGAAAGCAGTCACAAGGTTGCAACTTTCTATCTTGTTGACGAAAATAAAAAAAAAGCCTTTTTGCAAAAAAATATTATTATATTAAAATCATAAAAGGTTGGCATCGTTTACTTACAACAAAACAAAAGTAATTCATTTAGAAAATGTAGATACATAAATTATGTCATCATAATAATGTCATTATAAACAACCGTTATCCGCTACACCCAAGGACACGTCATCAAGAGTACTCCATTTGTGTGGGGCATTTTAAGGGTGGGAGTTTTATTAATGCTGTTGTCTACATGGTATTTGATTAGGGTTTCCTTTTGGAAATCATACGTTATGCATACCTATCCGTAATATCCTGCCTAAGACGGTAACATGTTGACATAATAATGTTATAATCAGGTATGGATACAATGTTTTTAGCCAGAATCTGGTTTTTCTTGTTAAGAATTACCACACATTGTTGCTTTAAACTTATTTACAAAATCCAATCGCACAGTAAATAAAGACATCATTAATTCATCATCCTTATCTTGCTATCATAATATTATTCCTTCACCTTACCATAAAAAAAAAAACATCAGACAATAATCATACGTCACACTGCGTAAGCCACACCGAGCAACACCGAGCCACGCAGAGCCATACCGAGCCACATCAAGACATCAGGGGCAATTCTCGTAAATTTAAGAACGTTCACAGTCTGATCTCAGTCTCAATTTGTCAAAAATACCTCTAATTTCCCTACATTTTTGACAAGTTTTTGACATTGACTGTCGATGAGATGAGATTGCGACTAGATTTTGAACGTTTTTAACTACGGGAATTGACCTTACCGTCGAGCCGAGACACTGCGTGACACAGGGCATATCCGTCATGGTCCTCACTTCCGACACCCGCGAGCCGTCAGACTAAAGAGCAGCATCACTTTGTGATCACATAAGGTATTGTGTTTACCACTTTGTGTGAGCCTTTGTATTCTAGCCAAAATCAAGTTGTTGTATCTCTACATATGGGCAAATAAGCTTGTCCTCTAAATTTCATGAGATTATTATCATAGCTGGCATAAACATCGGTCCACTAATGTGTTAGTGGGCCAATATTTATGCCAGCTGTGATAACTGCTTAAGTCAATAGGATTAGCGTCATTCTGCCTTGTAAATTGCAATAAAAAACTGCGATCGCCATTCGTTGGCCAAAGACGAGTTAATTATAATACTCGTATATTGAGCTGAGTATAGCTTCTTACCACGGCTGTCATAATGACACAACCATGTTCACAAGCAAACGTTTACTTGCTCCCATGAAGCTTGTAAAATACTATGACTCACAGTTTCAACAAACTCTTTGAAGGAAATAGCTTTGCGCGAGCTCCTATCTAAATAAGGATCTTTATAAGAATATGAAAATAGGTTAGCATATAATATAGCTGATGTGTATGCAGCGAAAACAACGATTTATTCCGGTCTGATCGCCTGAACCCCTCTCCACCCCCCCCCCCTCTTCCTCGATCCCTTGCTAGTTCGTCTTCTGTTTTAATTTATGTGTTAGCCACTTTATCTAGGTAACTCTTTTTGACAGGTAAGTACAGTCAAGAGAAAATAAACGTCATAAGTTCGTGCGATTTTTTTTTAATTTGTTTAAATTAAGAACATTATTTTCCTACTTCTGCGTCCCAATGAATGACGTAAATCAATTTTACGGTGCCGACTATCACTGGAGTCAATCACGTAGATTCTTGTTTACAAAGAAATAAGAGACGGTCATGTGTCCATGTGTCACGGTTCTAATGAGCTACTAATGGTTTTATGAGCTATAGACTATTTATTTAACGATTTTGTACAGTCAGGGACAAACATTGATGTAAACAATTTGTGAAATTGATCAACAACTTTATAGGAAACTCGGTTTTTCATACAAGTTTTTTGCTGTAAATGTTCTATTGAAAACCATTTTCCAATATTCAATTAGAAATTACTAATAGATTCAAAGCCTTGTAGCTCCAAATAACACGGTCCTGTGCTGAGCTATAAAATAGCCCGCAGCGATGAAAATGTGCATATTTAACTTCCGATATTGCGCTGAAAACTAATTTGTAGTGAATTGAATGTAACTTTGTTTATTTAGTTTTCGTGGAATAATACTGATTTACTGTTATTTTCCCTGAGCTCATACAAGTCACGTTGTTGTTTATTTTAATTTAATTACAATGATGGTAGTACTCTAGATAAATTTTGTTATTTGAATTGGAGACTAAGCTGCTATTAGTCTGCATAGGGACAGTAAGCTGGTAATGAGCTGCGGGTGAAAGGAGATTGTTCGGCGTCCATAAATCGTTTTCCTAAGAACCAGCAGGGACGTGAATATACTTCCTGTGTTCTTAATAATGCATATATTCGATTGAAACTAAATTAAAATCACGGACACTTCTGAGAATTGTAAAAAAGCCAAAATACTTTGGGATTTTGAGGTTATAATTAACGTTCATTACAATGCCAAGTCGTTGTTCTTAGTAGGTCCGTAATAGCTAAACACAGCCAGAAGTCGATATTTAGAGTCCTTTGTTCACGCCAAGTTTTTAGATAAAATCGAAACAGAATACCAAAAAATGCAATAACCCAAACGAATACACACAACGTGAGCACACAACCGACGCAGACCGAGCACAGGATGCGTTATGCGAGTAACAAAATAAAGGGACGAGGCTGTCACACAGACTGTCATTACTATGAAATGTCAAAGTGTCATCTATCAAATCATCGACTGTCAGTGTCGACGTTGCTCGTTTTACACACCGCTTTCAAGCGCTTTATTCTGTTTGTAACTAAAAAACTTATTCATATTTAAAGCGCTGAGGGTTTGAGTTTTGTAATTACACTCCGCTGCGCACAAAGACTTGGCTGAATGAGTTATATACCCTTTGTCTATTCAAAATGTCAAATTGAAACAAAAAATAATGACGCCGGGGAATAAGACCCAACTGAATTACTTTTTAAAATGTTTTCGAAATTATGAACTGTCCGTTCTTTTGTAATAATTGTAATGTAAATTATAATAAACACTAGTAATTATTTTAAAGGTTTCATACGTGCTGATTCATTGGCCCTTTTTTACAATGTCTTTTGATCAAAGTACAATATTGGGACCAATTCCAATTATTTATATCGGAATGGTCCAGCTCTTGACCACGATCTCCCTTGATGGAGAGCGATGGATGAGGTCTCTGTACGATGGATCAATATCCAATTTCATACTTTGTGTACAAGAAAATAATATCCACGGGCTCACCAGTAACACGAATAATTCGCAGGTTTTATTATTAGTTACACAACGTAGGTCGTTAAAGTTATACTTCAGCACATTTAGTTTTAAAAAGAGAGTGTCGCACAAGACATGAATGAAAAAGACGACGCGACGGTCTACAGTCACACATCATCATCATCTGCCTAGCCTTTTCCAAACTATGTTGGGGTCGGGTTCCAGTCTAACCGGATGCAGCTGAATACCAGTATTTTACATGGAGCTACGACACCTATTGGTAAGACTGGTTGTCAGACTTTCGGGCTTCTGACTACCCGTAACGACTGTCAAAGATCCACGAATGACAGCCGGGACCAACGTCTTAACGTGCTTTTCGAGGCACGGAGGGGTCTCAGTAATATGTAAAGATGATCACCCATACACAGAGAGAGTGAGAGAGCAGTTGCTTTTAAAGTTTACTGCAAGTGCCGATGTAGTCAGTTTAATAAACAGATTTAATGCTTTCACATGGTACTTTGATACAATATCCTCGCAGTATCAGGGTAACAACATTCTGGTCACTAAGACCGAGCACACTGAACAAAGTGAACAATTGATTTGGATCGTAAAATATTTAGGGCGCGATCCGATTAGTATAAGTAATGGTAAGACTTACTTAACCGTAGTTGAAGTTCTATCAATATCAGTTAGTATTCAGGCGATAGTCGGGTACTTTCCGAACGGCACATCAATCTTCAGGCCCACACATCCTGGGGTAATTACATGCCGAAGATGCCTCTTGAATAATTCTGTTGAATAAAATGTGTGTAACTCTGAAAGATAAATGTACGTAAAGGTTTGTTTACGAATATCGTCGAAGTGCCTCAGGATTTCTTTGTAAAAGAGTTATTTTTTAACCTGTTCTACAATAATGTGCGACATGTGTAAACTAGTGCGTATTTCATTTCGTGCTCAAAATACAATTTCTACCTTAGTTTTGGTTATTATTAAGCCCGAGGGGGCTCCAAAGGGAGGTATTACTGTACCGATGTACGATGTTTGTATGTTGGTTTAGACGTGGTAACTCCGTTTGGCAGTTGAAATATTCACTGATTTTGTTGCTAAGGCGTGAATAAAATAGTATAGGTTGAGTGCATAAACGTGATTTGTGCTTGGCCTGTTTGTTTCTTTGGCTTATAATGTTTACTACGAGTAGGTAGGTACTTTTAGATGTTACTCTTCTGATCTCTTCTGATCTTTCAAAAATCATAAGCTCCAGTAGGTATAATTACTTTGAAACTTTGTATTACCTATCCTAACAAACGATACTTAGGCGTGAACACTCGGCGGGGCGGGTCGGGCTGGTCAATTTGACCGCGAACGATAGTGCAAAGGGAATTCTAACTACTAACGCACATAGTGGGCAAAAAGACCACGTCGCCGATGTTTGTCGGATGATGTCTCTCGCGGACATCCGCGGACAAAATGACCGCTGTCTGCGGAGCGCCTTAGATAATGAGACAACAATTGCGGTTATAGTGTCGAAGCCTAGTTATTACTAAATACCTACCTACATTTTGCATGCCTTACGGTAGAAGCACTTGGAACATGTACATTTTTATAACACCATTTATTTTTATAACAGTGTTTTCTGCAAAAATAAATGATTTGATTTGATTTGAAAGCCTCCGAACACTTTATCTTTTATTTTGATGAGAAAACTACGACCCTTTGATAAACTTCGTGAGCCTGTAATGCGACTTGTTTTGTAACTGCGCACTACATAGAGAAGTAAACATGTATGTACCTATATATTCATGTGTGCATAATATTTATAGTATGTAGAACACACGTTCACAAGAGTACTACTGTAATCATGTATTTTCTCCTTTGCGAAAACTTTAATCTTAGATAATATAACTTGCGATTTGCGATCTGATAACTTTTTGACAGTGCGAGCCTTAAGGCCTCGTCTTGGCAAAATTTTACATGAAAATATTTTCGGTGGGATATTTACTTTCTATTATTGAAAGCTCAGTGCGACCATCCGAACACAGGAAAATTTTTATTTAATAAAAATATAGGGAGAATCAAAAGAAAAGGGTTTCAATATTTTCGAGGACTTACTTAATAAATTTCCAGAAAAGTAGAATTGAGTTCAAAATGAATTACTGTCTACGCTTCCATGAATATTATATGAACGTCTTCTACTGTCAGTAGATATTTTTGGTTTACATTGTCTCACCCTCCAAACCGTACGCAGCATCGATTTACAGAAACAAAATCAGTGAATTAAATTTATCCACCTTCCACGAAATCACCAATACTTCAGTGTGTCTTTTTATGACAGCTTTGACAAACTGGAATGAGAAAATTTATAGAAGAACTAGCTGAGGATCGAGGAGGGGGAGGGGTTCAGAGGATCAGACCGGAATAACTCAATTACATTGCCAAGCACAAAAGGGTTTCAACTGTTTCATTAATTTTAAACCTTTCTCACACCAGTTTAGACTGTAATAATTAAATCTCCTAACGCTTTAATAGCTTTCACAAACTGTTCACCGTCCCCTCCTCGAGCGAGCTCTTGGAGCGAAATGCGGATTTAGTTAACCGCGGTACGATTCACTGCGACTTTGTGCGTTTCTGGATGCCTACCATGATCTAATTAAAAACGATTCAAAAGCAAGACATTTCAGTTTATGTTCCTAAACTGGATCGCTTCAAAGTCTTACCATGACGTCCAATACACTCATCGGCATTTGGATCGTTAAAAGTGAATGAAAGATCGCAATTTGTGGCTGAACCGCATTTGAAACGTTATTGGTGAAAAAGAGACAACGCTATTATTAGCAAATAAGGTTTGTTTCACGCACATTTTAGTGTCCGACACGTTCAGAAGCGAGTAACATTTTATTTGTTCTTAACTCGTATATCATTATATAAAAGTAAAACAGACACTCAACAATTGTTTTTAAGATTCCACGTTAATACGTTAACTATTATTAAAATAATTCTTAGTCAAAGTAGATATTTATTTACCTTTTGCTATTTATTAACCGAAAAAATATTTCTATTTCGACGTAATCTGTTTCGAACGTACCAGAGTAAAAATAAGTTGTGCGAGTTGTCAGTTTAACTAGATACGTAGTCTGTGGAGTTGTGATCCCCGTATTTAAATTATTGTACTCTGTGGTTGTGATTACGGTGGGAAAGTTAAAGTGAAGTGTATAAGTTTAACATTATTTCAAGGAATGTCGTAAGTATTTAACTTCTTCAAAAAACTCAAATAAAAGTAGTTCATCAGACATCTGTAAAGAAAAACAAATGCGGTTAAAAAATGCATGTAAAATAAGTATTTTAGACTTTAAAGGAAAGATTTAAAGTACACTTACATTGGTTTTTGTAAAATTCCACTAAAATAGCACAAAAAAACTTCGTTTTCGCCAATAATTCACAAAACGTTTCAGTTTATGTAGAGAAATAGTAACTTTTAGTGAATCGCTTATTTTGACAGTTAGCGTTTCAGTTTGAGCTGCTCTATGGACGTTATGGTACCAAACACAGTACAAAATTAAATGAATGAACCCAAAACTTGCGACTCAGTTTGGGATATTCGCTGTCAGATGGAGTGACCTAAATTGAATCGTTAAACTGACGTCATGGTACGAATTAGACGAACAGTTCAGTTTAGGTCCTAAAATGGATCGCGTTAAGAGGTTGTGGTAGGCCTCCTGGTTTTTCTTAATTCTTCCGTTCCAATAAATAGGCGGTGAGCCGCTCATTAATAGATTCCACGCAGATTATGCCTTTTTTTAAATCAGATATTTAACAAATGTACTTCAAATCACACTAATATTATAAAGGCAAAAGTTTGCGAGTGTGTGTGGGGTTGTGTTTATATGTTTGTTACTTCTTCACGCTTAAACGGCTGTACCAATTTTGATAAAATTTTGTATGGCAGCAACTGACACCCTGGATTAACATATAGACTACTTTTTAACTCGATATTCCCACGGGATCGACATTTACGCAGGTGAAACCGCGGGGCGCGGACAGTTAAAAATAAATTAGTGATGGTAATCTGAGATCCTCCACGAAGGCGAGTGGCTACAAATTAATGGCATAAGATTACGTAAGAGAGACACATTGATACATTGATCGTTAATAAAATTAATCTAGTAAAGCTGAGCTTTCTTGTGATTTATATATTTACAACATTTAGCGATAAATCTCACGAAACAGAATCTCTCATGAAAAACGATTGTGTTTTATTTATCTATTATAAATAACCATTTTTTATATAAAAGATATTTTATCCTTTTTTAAACGCTTCGTTCAAATTTCCCACTGTAACTCGTAGAAATAAACAATTAAATGGAAATAATTAGGATTACGTCCACGCAAAAAAGTCACTAACATTTTTGGTTTTCCACACGACTTTTTCACAGGATTTCATTTAAATACGCTTGCTTCGATTTGTTGATAATTGAATTGAGAGCTTTGATACTTTATTTTAAAACAATCTGTGATTGATATCGTGTTAGGGCAGATAATTTTATCCAAGAAATAATTTTGAATTTTTGACACAAAATCTCATCATTATCATCATCATTTCAGCCGAAAGACGTCCACTGCAGGACATAGGCCTCCCCCAAGCACTTCCACTTCGACCGGTTCTGTGCTTCTCGTATCCAACGGGACACAAAATCTGTCAGACGTTAATTTTATTCCACGAATAAAAATTATCTGTCGTTTGAGTAATTTAAAAAAAATGTTTAAATAATTGATCTGTCTGCGAGATCTAATCTGAGGGGCAATTCTCTTAATTTTAAGAACGTTCTCAATTTGATCTCAGTCTCAATCTGTCAAAAATACCTGTAATTTCCCTGCATTTTTGACATTGATTGTCTTTAATTACGGGAATTGCCCTTCAGTTCGTTTGTGCTACGGCTTAGCGGGGCACTACCGGCGGAGCGGGGTGCTACGGCGTATCTGGGTGCTACGGCGTAGCAGGGTGCTATGCTAACCTATCTACGAAGTCGTAGTTGCTGCTACGAAAGCGTAGCAATAGCTAAGTTTTTGTAGCAAAAGCTAAGTTTTCGAAACTGATTGTCATCGTTCTTAGCAGCCAGAGGTAACGTAGGCAACGTTACCTCGTTTTTGAATCCCATTCTTCCAAAAAAAATACAATAATAACAATCATAAAACTACACAAGTATCTACAACTTTATAATCAGCCCATAATGTTCCCATTGCTGGGACACAGGCCTCCTCTCAAAGAGAGGGACAACTAATTTAAAATATTCGTCATCACACTATTCTATTGCGTTTCAGCTAGCAGTTGACGAAGCCTTTAGAGCACCAACTAGATAACATTCGAAATCCATCTTATTATTACTTACATTAAGAGCCGTTAATAAAGGATTGTGGCGTAATAAAAGCTTACATTAATTTGAAATAGCCTATTAAATGAGCGATAGAATTCTATGATTAGATAGCTTAATATCCTTGTACTCATAAGCACTCATAATAATGTAGTAAGTTTGTCCTCGGTCGTCATCTGTCGTGTCGGCACGGTTCGCACAATATTATACTTTCACGTCGTAAAGAACAGTGGGATGGTTGCGTAACACACTATCAGTAGCAATGGCTCCCATTTTGACAGTTCTACGTTGTTGAGCAGACACATTTTTCGCATATATGAAGCAATTAGCAATATTTCTCTAAATGTATATATACATTGTGATCGGTAGTGTAGTACGCAATTAGGATGCAGTTAGGCCAGATATTAGAAAAACATAGAATCCGTAGATCAAAACTCAAACTCAAACTCAAATCATTTAGTTCAATTACACCTTGTACAGGCACTTTTGAATTGTCAAAATTAAATAGTCTGTCAGTTAGTCAGAAAGTTGAAGCTAGTTGCCCATTCCAAAGCGTAGATCTCTATGGAGAAGAACGGGCAAGAAACTCCATGGACACTCTTTTAAATCAAGATATTACAAAATCCGTTACATTATTCTTACACATTATTCTTGTTGCTTCTATATGTGAGAACAATGTAAAAAAGACAGAAATGAAGAAACAATTCAAGACATAAGATTAAAAATAAGCCTTGGCAGTTAAGAGATGACCAGTCTCCACCGACGGCGCCCGTTCACGAACATGACGCGTGGATCAGCACCATCCCGCTCAACCATTTTGTAGGGAACCGAATGATCCAACACAAGCGCCACCATTGGTGAGACATTTAAGTGAGCATGACACGTTCTCAACTGCCATGCTCTTTCAAGTCAACATCAAAAAATTATAATAAACGGAAACATGGTTCTTACATTTACAAAATAAAAAAAAATGCTTCCTAATTATACAAAACTACGGTTTGCAATTTATTTAAGAGGTGAATAGAATTTTATTACCTACCAAACAGGAAGAGATATTTAATATTGAAGTATTCAACAATTAAAACTTGATTGAATAAATTTAAAAAAGTAATGTCAGAAACACAAAAAAAGAAAAAGGGAACCTCTTCCAAATATTGAAATTAACTACAAAGATAGTCTTACAATCTTCAGCAGCTCCAACAATACTTTCAAGTGTCAATCAATTAGTTGTGGTTGTGGAGCAGGACCAGCATAAACACAATCAATTAGTTGTGGTTGTGGAGCAGGACCAGCATAAACACAATCAATTAGTTGTGGTTGTGGAGCAGGACCAGCATAAACACAATCAATTAGTTGTGGTTGTGGAGCAGGACCAGCATAAACACAATCAATTAGTTGTGGTTGTGGAGCAGGACCAGCATAAACACAATCAATTAGTTGTGGTTGTGGAGCAGGACCAGCATAAACACAATCAATTAGTTGTGGTTGTGGAGCAGGACCAGCATAAACACAATCAATTAGTTGTGGTTGTGGAGCAGGACCAGCATAAACACAATCAATTAGTTGTGGTTGTGGAGCAGGACCAGCATAAACACAATCCATATAAAGATAGATCTGTCTATCTATCTCTAAATGGATTTCTATGAGAACCTTGTAGGATAGAAGATACTTGACATCGAAGCGGGAAAAGCCCAAGCTAAAGCTAATTGAATATAATATCTATATTTATATAATAAATTAATGAATTCTTCTTTCATGTAGTTTATAATATTAAGCTGGTAAAATTAATAAAAAAGTATTTCAGGTAGCGAAGCTGCGGGGCTGACTACCCAGGTTGTGCGGGTCGGCTTGGACCCTTGTCAACTGAGAATTTAAAGTGACACAAAGACTTACACTACCTTATTAGTGTAACTAATATTAGGTATTATTAGTTTCTAGTGAAATAACTATATTTCTCCCAAAATTCCAGCGTTAATGTTGCCCTCTTGAGAACAGATTCGCCCTATATTCATAGTCTCGCTTCAAACTATGCATAAATAAAACAGAACCTTTTTAGTTTACGTTTCAGTTGAACAAATACTGGAGGGTAACACCTGAGTTTTGTTACTCTGTGACAACTGTAGGGACTGAACAACGAGCGGTTAAGCAAACTAAGTGTAAGTTATACCTTCGGCGTCGAGGGCACTTGTTTGTTTGGGCTTGTCACGGCATTTCCCATAGGAAAAGGGAAGAATTTGTTTAAGAATTTGCAAAGTTAGAAAGTCCCTGTACGGTTCTTCGCCACTTAACTTCAATGCGAAGGTAGATAGGTGTTCAAATTGTGATAAGTAATTACGTCTACGGCTATATAAATAGTTTCTAGGGATCTCTTTCAATTTTGAAAACCCACAGTCATTTAGACCAAACCATAATAGATTTTAAAATGCGTATTTTTTCAAAATGTGAATGTAAAGTGTGTAGGCAGAGGTGTACCTACCTGTGTACATAGGTACACCTCTGCCTCATTCTCTGGGATTGCAGGTGTGTTTTTATATTTATTTGGGAAAAACATGCAAAACATTACAAACATAAATCCAAGTTATTGCACAGTTATGTTAATGTTTCTATTATAGCTGTGGTTGGAAGGCCTTTGTTCTGCAGGTGATGCTTGCAAACTATGTAGGAAAATACTTGTAACAGTAACTACATACTATTTGTTCTATTTTCAGAATATGTGTCTATCTTTAGCTGACCCCTTTCTGTAAAGTAAATCGTATTTATCGTCTCGTGTTCCCTACATGTTCTACATAACATGTCAGAACCATGCCACAATGCAAGTTGTTGTTGACCAAAATAAACAAATACCTATGAGCCGAAACTTACGATTCGTATAAAATAAAAATAGCTCGCTTTATGTTTATATATTCAAATAAATGCGTTGTCTGAAGCGAGCCCCGCGCGGGATGCGGGACGAAATTCGTTGTCTTAACTGAAGCGAGCCCCGCGCGGGATGCGGGACGAAATTCGTTGTCTTAACTGAAGCGAGCCCCGCGCGGGATGCGGGACGAAATTCGTTGTCTTAACTGAAGCGAGCCCCGCGCGGGATGCGGGACGAAATTCGCTCGCACCGATTGTGAGAACTAACTTGTACGGAGATGTGTACACTGACGCGAATTGTCGAGTGACTTCCTTACGATTAAAATAACCGATGCCGACGAGATTCACCACAATATGGCCAGATCTTTACAGTAGTAAACTGAGTGAACCAATCACAACAGCTTACATGAGATTAGGCAACAGAAAATCTGATTGATTTTATTACCTAAAAAAAACAGTACATTAAAATCCTAAGGAAGGACTGCCTTGTTGGTCCAGTGCAGTGGTCACAAGCGTTACCGCTGCGCCTGACTTCCTGGGATGGATTTCCAGGTCGGGAAAAGTGTGTTATTGCCTGGATTTGTGTTTAATGTGATTCGGGTGGTGAAATCTACGTGTAGTATAGTAGAAAATCGCCTATTTCTAGCAATTGAACATTACTTCTGTCGTTTGGGAAAAGCCGATGTGAAGCAAAGGGTAATAAAAAAAGTGCTACAAAAGGGACAAAAAGAATATAAAGAGGTTCTTTAAAGCCACTGAAACGACTCGTTTTCACGTGTAGAGTGTTTATATTTATCCTTTATTTGATATTGATTTTTCCATTACGAGGCAAAAGCAAATTCTATATGTACAGCTACCATGAAGTACATACCTATTTATGAGAGTATTGGATCTTGTTTCCATATTATAGGTAAAGCTAGCAAATACCTACATTTGTAAGTAATAGACGTGCACGTCATGGAGAAAAGAGGGGGGGGGCGGCTTGCAACTGTAATTTTATCAGACGAAAACGTTAGGTGTCAAAGTCTATTGAGTATATAATGGATTAAAAGTAGAACTATAATGTTGGTGTATTTTTTCGTCGGAAAAATCTTACAATTCGAGGAATTATGTACGAATTTTATGGAAAAATCCTTTTTTAACCAAGTAACAATTATTTCCAAGTCTTGAGTTTTTGTCTGAAATGCTAAAACTTGTATTGTCCTTTCTTCAGGAATGTTTTTACTACGAGTAGGTAATACCAATATTTATAACTTAGAATAGAATAGAAATACTCTTTATTATGTACACCAAATAAATTACAGACATAAAAATAGAAACTGTACATAGGGTGACACAATGGGCGGCCTTATCGGTCTTACTTCTCTGAAGAAATAAAACTAAAACTATTAGTCTGCGAGTTCTTCCATGTTGAAAATATATTTTGTATGCAAGCTTTGCAAAACAAAACAAAGTATTGTATAAATAAAAAAGCAGTAAGGAAAAATAAATAAGCGGTATAAATATTTGCATGGCGCCAGTGACTACGACGGTCTGCTTCACAAATCAAATGACACCCCATTCGTGACCACTTGGAATGAACTCGTACGTCATTTGAGAAAATTGCTTTCATGTCTCAGAAAGTATTGTGAAGACAAATAAACGACACTACATACAATGTATAATTATTATTTGTTGTTTACTACTAGGTCACATTATCACCTATAATACGTTTTATCCATAAATACATTATTTATTGGATACCGATTCATTTATTTGTTTACACCTCAGACTTCATATCTGTTAGCTATTCTTTTGTTTACCCGGCTGTATTACTTGGTAAAGTTAAGTGAAAATAATATTGTCAAAAATATTGATCGAAAAAATGTCATCTCAAATCTAAAAACACAGTTTCCTATCCTTTGATTTGAGATAATTTTATTAATATAAGAATACATACATTCACATCCATGACAAAATTAAAACCTAAGGAACATTTCTTTAAGGGTACGTAAGCACGCCATGGGATCTGGAGGCCAAAGTCCTCGCCCACATATGGGAATGGCGAGAGGAGGTGAAACGCCGGGGCGTCCGCTGCCGCGAGAAATCGCGGTGCAGCGGACAGAGCTCCGGCGGGATCTCTTGGCGACATGGAGAGTGCGACTGTCGCAACCAAGGAATATCTATGGTCACAACCCAGTGCTGGGCACGCCACAATTGCGGCGATAAGTCCCCTCTTTGAGGGGTGGCTAGAGAGGCGCTACGGCGTCCTCACCTTCCACCTAACGCAGGTCCACACCGGACACGGCTGCTTCGGGAGGTTCCTGTTCCGAATAAGGCGGGAGGAAACGCCCGGGTGTCGCCATTGTGTGGATCGCCCGGAAGACACGGTGGAGCATACGGTGGAGATCTGCCCAGCTTGAGCAGAGCACCGCCGTGTCCTCACGGCGGCGATCTCTCGCGTCCGGCCCTAGTCCGGGCCATGGTACGGAGCGAGAGTGCATGGGAGGCTATCGCCTCCTTCTGCGAAGCAGTGATGCTCGCGAAGGAGGAGGCGGAGCGCGTGAGGGAGAGGCAATCCTTGCGCCCTCACGCCCCCAGCCGCCGCAGGAGACGCCCCGGGCGTCAGGAGTCGATAGCCGATTTCCGGCCATCGTAGGCGCGGGCTTGCGGGCGGCGAGCAATGGGCAGCTCGCCGTCCGGTAAGGACCAGGCCCGGGTCGACGGCGCGTTGTGTTCCACGCGCGCCTCAAGGAGATGCCAGCACCAACTGACGGGGTCCGCTAGGGCCGATGCCCGCCAGGGTCGCGGGTTGTTCGAAAGAAATACCGTGGCCCCTGGCATAGGCAACTGAAGGAACACGGGTGGGTTTTAGTCAGTAAGAGTCTGACACTCCGCCCAGAGCGGGAGGGGTCATTTGATGATTACCCAACCAAAAAAAAAAAAGGGTTCGTAAGCGTTTTAAACTCTACAATGAACGAGATTTCAGAAAACAGACCGACAAACAGTAATGATGGTCGCTTTCGAAGAATAATTACCTACTAGAACACATTGCTCTAACAAATTGACTTTTTCTACCAGGGTCACCGGTCACTGTTCTGTTCATCCCCCCCTCCTATTGCCTCCTTGTTACATATTAAACTTGTAATTAACAGTTCATTTGAGCCGTCAGAGATGATTCCAGTAACTCGATCATAATCAGCAAGCTTGATAGGTTTCTGTCGTAGAAGCAAACACGGAGGGGTTTATATACCTGCCTTTTATATTGAAGGCCTCAATTCTGTAATTCTGTGAATTGAGGAGTAAGAAGTTAAGTTTTTGAGGAGAAGAAGTTAGGTTTATATATCTTAGTTTATGTGTAAGAGACGGCGATTGTTTCAGACTGACGAAAGATGTAATTTCCGTCGTTTTATTTTATAGTAGATAGACGTGTCTGATGAAAGGAAACCCTGTTAGCGCGCGGAGCAGGAAAATAGTGGACTGTATTTAAGGGCAATGATTTAATGCCGTTCTTAACACTAATATTATACAGGCGATAGTTTGTGAGTGTGTGTGTGTGTTTATATATTTGTTACTTCTTCGCGCTCAAACGGCTCGACCAATTTTGATAAAATTTTGTATGGAGGTATCTGATACCCTGTATTAACATAGACTACTTTTTATCCGGACATTCCCACGGGATCGACATTTACGCGAGTGAAACCGCGGGGCGCAGCTACAATATAAAACTTTCCCGGACAAACAATAAGTTAAGAAGAGAGGAGTATCGTCCGCCGCGGTGGAGTTTGAAGCGAGTGGTCATCGGGCCGAGCCATGTCGTCGCCGCGGTGGAGTTTGAAGCGAATGGTCATCGGGCCGAGCCATGTCGTCGCCGCGACGCGCCTCAGCTTGCCTATGACGCGCTGATCACGCTGTCTTCGCGTGCCAACCGCGCGCAAGTTATTGTGTTGGGTTCAATTCCAAACAGACCCTTTTGCCGTTTCAAGTGTGTAACTAATTATTTGTTGTTATGGATTTTTTTGCATGAATGATTGTCGCAGGCAATCTGTCGCTAATCAGACCCTGAAAGTGGATTATTTCCTCTCAGTAGCGTACTCCTTTTTGAAGAGGCGATAATCATAAGTATTGACAGACATAGCAATTTAACTGTCAATAGGTAGTTGTGAATAATCACAAATACCTATTGACATATATATATATTGCTATATGCCTCAGCGATCAGCGACCAGTCATGATCGCAGTTATTGTAAGTCAAAAGCACTCAGAAGGTTGCTGTTTCCATCTTGTTGACGTGTTTTTTGTCAAAGATATATTAAATACCTACATTAAATTATTTGGCATCGTTGCACACTCAGCCCACAATTTTCCCACTGCTGGGACACAAGACTCCTCTCTTCGAGAGGGAGTTGGCTGTAATCTACCACGCGGGCTTTGTGTGGATTAGTAGATGTCACATGCTTCGAATTTTTTCTTTTAGGACATGGTTTCTTCACGATATTTTCCTTCACGGTTTAAAAAAAAGTTGGTCGAACCCACGAACTACAACTTGTAAGTCGGGGCTGTTACCATGGGGTCATCACTGCTCCGCACCACTGCTCGTCTTCGTTTACCCACTATAATACAAAAGTGATCCATTCAGAAATTCTAATAACAGCAATATTCTGTAGATAGGTACATAAATGTCGTCACGCTTTACACAACCGTCAATATTTCCGCTACCAAGGACGCTTCACTCACAGTAGTCCATTTGTGAAGAGCATTTAGCAAAAACGATGGGGAGTAAAACAATTGTAGGTATAGTTATTAGTGTAGATACCGAGGCATGATAGGTGTCAACCGTTATAATACGGGGCACAAGGTTAACAAAATGAGGTAAATGTTTTTAACACGCTTTTATTAGGTCGACCTGTATGTAACTAACTATGTAATGGACTCTAAGGTAACTAATTTAACCATCTTCCAAGGGTCGTATCGTAATGAAAATTGGCAGCTGTATGTAGTTCTAATGACAATACAATAATATGGTACTGTCGAACTGATCTGATGATGGAGCCGGAAGATATGACTAACTATGTAATGGAATCTAAGGTAACTAATTTAACCATCTTCCAAGGGTCGTAGCGTAGTGAAAATTGGCAGCTGTATGTAGTTCTGATGACAATACAATAATATGGTACTGTCGAACTGATCTGATGATGGAGCCGGAAGATATGACTAACTATGTAATGGAATCTAAGGTAACTAATTTAACCATCTTCCAAGGGTCGTAGCGTAGTGAAAATTGGCAGCTGTATGTAGTTCTGATGACAATACAATAATATGGTACTGTCGAACTGATCTGATCATGGAGCCGGAAGATATGAACTGGAACTTCATGATGGAAAATCGTATTATAGCTGTTTTGGATTTATTAGAAAAGTCTTGTAATGAACTTTGACCACGATTAGGTTTCAAGGTCTGATGATGAAGCCGCATGGCATTCCATGATACAATATCGTATCATAGTCGTGTTTGCACTTGTGAGAAAGGCCACGTAATGGACTTTGAACACGATGAGGTTTCTTTTTTTTTTACGTGCATTTATAAAAGCGTGTTTTTCTAATGTTTTTAAACGATTAATTTATTTTACAGTAAAGTTGGGATTTTATACCTTTGCGTAATATCTTACGTAAGAAGGTAACATTTCGATATATTAATGTTACATGGAGAAAAGATACTAATGTTGTAAAGATACAAATACAGTTGACGTTTAACATGATTGACGTGTAAAAGTGTTTGTACAAACCTACTTACAAAAAATAAAATCATTTCATCATTTCAAAGACATTATATTAATTCATCATCCATATCTTGCTATCATAATTTATTCCTACACATCATCATAAAAACATCACACAATTATCATACGTCACACTGCCCCAGCCACACCGAGCCACAACGAGCCACGCCGTACCACATTGAGCCATTCCTAGCCATGCCGAGCCACATCGAGCCACCGTCGACCGGCGACACTGCGTGGCACAGGCACATCCGCCATTGTCCTCACTTCCGACGCCCGCGAGCTGCCAGACCAAAGGGACGCTATATCCTCCCCTTTCTGATCACATACTGTGAGAGCCTTTGTATTCCAGCCAAAATAAAGTTGATATATTTCTGCGTGAGGCTTGTCCCCTAATGTCCCCTAAATTACATGAGACTATTATCAGAGCTGGCATAAATATCGACCCACTAACCCTACTGATTGAGTGAAAATTAACGACATTCTGCCTTTATTCAATAGCAATAAAAAAAATACTGCGCCGCCATTCGTTGGCCAGAGACGAGTTAATTATAATATAATGACCTTTGGCTCTTTACCACCGCGGTCATAATGACACATGTTCACGAGCAAACGTTTACGTGCTCACATGAAGCTCGTAACATACTATGACTTATAGTTTCAACAAACTCTTTGAAGGAAAGATTTGCGCGAGCTCCTATCTAAATACGGATCTTTATAAGAATATGGAAAATAGGTTAGCATAGATCTGAAGTGTATGCAGCGAAAACAACCTTACATAAGCTCATACGATAAAGCCGTCTAATCGAACAATTTGATATAATTTGTTTAAATTAAGAACATTATTTTCCTACTTCTGCGTCCCAATGAATGACGTAAATCAAAATTACGGTGCCGACATTCACTGGGGTCAATCACGTAGATTAGATTTTTGTTTACAAATAAATAATAGACAAGGGCAAACATTTATGTAAAAAAAATGTGAAACGACTTTATGGGAAACTCGGTGTGTGCTTTAAATATACTATTGAAACCATTTTCAAATATTCAGTTAGCAATGACTAAAGCCTTGTAGCTTCAAATAACAAGGTCCTGTGCCGCGCTATAAAATATCCCGCAACGCTGAAAATATATTACACCTTCCGATATTGCGCTAGGTATCAACGGATGCTAGGAAACTATTTTATAGTAAATTGAATACTGCTGCAGTTTTGTTTGTTAAACTTCAGTGAAATAATACTGATTACAAATACGTTAGGTACTATTTGCTTTGTTTGTTGATTTTAATTTAATTACAACGACGGTAGTACTCTCGTTATGTTTAGTTATTTTAATTAGGGACTAAGCTGCTATCAATCACATAGGGACAGTAAGCTGGTAATGAGCTGCGAGTGTAATTTGTAACTTTAAATTTGTTAGACATTGTTTATCAATAAAATGTGGGAAATTATGTCTGTTTGTGCAATATGTATACGTTCATGTTTACATATTATGTATAAATAGTATGTAGACCACACGTTTGCAAAACTAACTTCTTTTTAAACTTTTTTTATTTGGGCATTTCGACTGGCAGCTAATTACATATTCTTTAAGGATACAAACTCATTTATAATATGTAGTTAAATCTATCTAGTCTTCAGGTTAAATAACTTTACGACGTCATCATCATCATCATTATTTTATCACCGGTAGCCTTCCCCGAGCACATACTAACTGCAGTAGCAACGGCTTTGAATTTGACAGTTTAACAACGTTCATTGCGTTAATTACGTACTTGAGCAGACAAATTTTCAAACATAATTATGAAGTAAAGTATAAGCAATATCTACCAAAAACATTCACATTGTGATAGAAAGCGTGTTGCGCGGTGAGGGTCAGTTGTGAGCTTCCAGCGTCCAACGATAGCGAATATTTATTGAAGCGTGTTGCGCGGTGAGGGTCAGTTGTGAGCTTCCAGCGTCCAACGATAGCGAATATTTATTGAAAGCGTGTTGCGTGGTGAGGGTCAGTTGTGAGCTTCCAGCGTCCAACGATAGCGAATATTTATTGAAAGCGTGTTGCGCGGTGAGGGTCAGTTGTGAGCTTCCAGCGTCCAACGATAGCGAATATTTATTGAAAGCGTGTTGCGCGGTGAGGGTCAGTTGTGAGCTTCCAACGTCCAACGATAGCGAATATTTATTGAAAGCGTGTTGCGCGGTGAGGGTCAGTTGTGAGCTTCCAGCGTCCAACGATAGCGAATATTTATTGAAAGCGTGTTGCGCGGTGAGGGTCAGTTGTGAGCTTCCAGCGTCCAACGATAGCGAATATTTATTGAAAGCGTGTTGCGCGGTGAGGGTCAGTTGTGAGCTTCCAGCGTCCAACGATAGCGAATATTTATTGAAAGCGTGTTGCGCGGTGAGGGTCAGTTGTGTGCTTCCAGCGTCCAACGATAGCGAATATTTATTGAAAGCGTGTTGCGCGGTGAGGGTCAGTTGTGAGCTTCCAGCGTCCAACGATAGCGAATATTTATTGAAAGCGTGTTGCGCAGTGAGGGTCAGTTGTGAGCTTCCAGCGTTCAACGATAGCGAATATTTATTTCATTTACGTTACGACTGACGTAGGGAAACAGAATAAATATGATGAATGAGTTCGATTAATCATTCGAAAATATTAAAAGGCATGATAAGCGAAATCAAACCTGAGATATGGATATCTTCGGCAACAGTAAAAACTCATTGAATGAATGTAACAATATTGTGGAATGTTACAAAACATTTCAGTATGTATAAAATATTAAGTTAGAGTTAAATTGCTTATTTAGTCTATTAGGCTAGATTGTAATAAAAAAAAAAGTATGTAGCGTGTTTTGTCTCCAAGTGGATTTTATTACATCCAGTGGCCTACAGCTAACAAAATGTAATCAACCTTAAAATATTAGGCATTGTCTGGGCTTAAGATCTTAACCACAACGACAAACAATTACTTCCACAAACTACGTCTGAAATAAAACAGCTCTCTCGACAATTTCATTAGTTTACATAAGTAAAAAAAGCGCTCAAATCAAATTACGTGGCACAAGCTTTCTTCAATTATTGTGCACATGTTTATTATCAAAGATTCAAGTTAAATTCCTAGAGGCCCGACTTAATTATGTTGTTACTTCAGAACTTCAGATCGCTGAGTGTGAATACGTTAGCGGACTTTATAATTTACGGAAAGTCTTCAGCTACTTAACTAGAAAGTTTAGACGGTAAGGCACCTGTCCCACCGCTCACGAGAAAGCCACTAGCTATCAACGATTTTCTCGCTCAGGTAACATAAAGATTGTAGGTCTCGTGTAGTAAAAGAGATAATATTAATAGTTGATCGCTGACTGTAAAAATAGCCGCCGGTGAGTAATCGTTTGTCGTAGCGACAAGAGCTAGCAAAGATAATACTTGCTCAGCGCAGCTCGCTTAGTGGGTAGAACACTCGCTGATAGATACATGCGCAAACCAGCGAGCAACCGCTCGTCACCGTCGTGCACTTGCGGCTCAGTGCTCGTCAACTGATAGATACATGCGCAAACCAGCGAGCAACCGCTCGTCACCGTCGTGCACTTGCGGCTCAGTGCTCGTCAACTGATAGATACATGCGCAAACCAGCGAGCAACCACTCGTCACCGTCGTGCACTTGCGGCTCAGTGCTCGTCAACTGTTAGATACATGCGCAAACCAGCGAGCAACCGCTCGTCACCGTCGTGCACTTGCGGCTCAGTGCTCGTCAACTGATAGATACATGCGCAAACCAGCGAGCAACCACTCGTCACCGTCGTGCACTTGCGGCTCAGTGCTCGTCAACTGTTAGATACATGCGCAAACCAGCGAGCAACCACTCGTCACCGTCGTGCACTTGCGGCTCAGTGCTCGTCAACTGATAGATACATGCGCAAACCAGCGAGCAACCACTCGTCACCGTCGTGCACTTGCGGCTCAGTGCCCGTCAACTGATAGATACATGCGCAAACCAGCGAGCAACCGCTCGTCACCGTCGTGCACTTGCGGCTCAGTGCTCGTCAACTCGACGGCGCGGCGGTGGGACTGGTGCCTTACTAGGGCATTTAAAACTCGTTTCAATTAAGCTGCTACTGCTATTTTTTATTACCAAATGGGCATTATTTTGACCTCGATCTCGCATCAATGAAAGCGATGTATGAGGTCTACGATGAAACGAGCATGCCCAGAAGACGCCTGTTCACGCTTGCGCTGAAGGCTAACAGGTTGTTAAATATTGATTAGAATATAAACTTCCATAAGGTGTGTAGACTAATAAGTTAAGTTTCAAATCTTCCTCTCCTACTACTTCGCTGCGCCCGGCAGGGTCCATAATGTTCTCAATATAATATTTTCAGTTACCACCTGAGTACACATTGTGGCATGCAATAAATTATTGAATGTTAAGCATTAAGAACAGACTTTCTTTCTTACAATCTACGTCTTCAACAATGTTTACAGCTTCTGCGGCAAAACATAAAGAAAAAGTTTCTACTAACAGCTGAGATAATATTTTAACACGTTATAGTTCCTTACTGTAGTTAAAGAGAATAGTTAAGGAACACAAACAGGCAGTGGAGGGCTCACGGCTCACGGGAACGAGATTAAACAATCAAAGTGGGGAGTTTTTCACTGAGGCTGCGGAATCAAGATGGCGGACGGAGTGGCTCTCTTGCATTATTTTATGTAGAAGTATTTTTTTGATAACACTGTGAAGATTTTGCTTTACGAATTATTAATGTTTTCATTCATTTTCGTAAGAAGATTGCATTGACAAAGTTATGCATACGTTCACTGTATACTAACCCCTTAATTCTTAAACGTTACTTAACTAAGAAATGTTTATAAATAACCCTTCTTCCGGCGCAGTCGGGTAATCAGCCCCTTTGTTCTCTTAGAACAGATTTTTTATAAATTGCAAAAGCGTGCAAAAATTTACGTCATTTTACAGAACAGTTGTTTCCTTTTTGCTAAGTGATAAAGGTTGTTCTTTTGGTGTTTATGGTCGTAACAATGACAATTATTTTTAATTCGCTAACTATACACAGTAAAGTTACCTAAAGTACAGGATGGCCCAAAATAACGTTGACAAGAGGTTTTACGAATACTTTATCAATTTTATACTTGAATTAAATAAGGTTATAAATTATAAACATACACTTTATTCTATACAAGAATCTCTATTTGTCTTCAAAATATCCTCCTTTAGCGCGGATGCATAGGGAGAAACGCTTGGTATTTTCTACAATCATTTTCCGTAGTTCCTCCACAGATATTTGCCCCACTCCTGTGTAAGAGTAGGTAACTCTTACAGGGAGTAAGACAAACTATCACTAATATCCACAAAATATCACTATTAGCTCATCAACACTTCTATGACGCGTAGCACCTTGTTTCTAAGATATACCATAAACTGTAATCGATCGGATTCAGATCAGGCGAGTAGGGTGGCCATTCTTTGGAGCTGTTGAAAGCAGGAAAATCAGTCTTTGCATCACTTTTGAACACTTAAGGCCGTATGAGCTGGAGCAGAGTCTTCTTGAAATATCCATGGACGGCTACCAAAGTGCTGTTGACTCCAAGGAAGAAGCGTATTTTCAAGAATGTCTCGTCGGTAGTGTTCTTGATTGATATCCTTTTCAATAAAAACTAGGGGAGTTTTGCCAGTGGCGCAAATTGCACCCCAAACCATAACTGTTTCAGCGATTTGGCGATGTGGAATAAATGCAGCAGCTCCAGGACGATTGGAAGACCAAGTCCTGGAATTTTTGTGACTATGGGCTTGTTCTGTCGAAAATAGTTATTCGTCAGAGATCACGATATTTTCGTAATTTTACACTGCAGAGCTTTGTTTAAGGAAACGATATCTTTCAAGGTGAACTTTCTTGAGTCGAGTTTATTTGGTATCAATTGTAGATCATGTTTTACGATACGCTGTATGGTGGAGCGATTAATCCCCAAGTCTCTCGACATTTTGCTCACCTTGGTCTGTGGATTACGGACTAATCTTTGTTTGATAATGTGTCGGCTCCTAGAAGTTCTAACAGTCCTCTTGCGTACTCTTCCAGGCGGTGTCCGATGTTGCCGAGCTCGTTATAACGAGGTTATTGCTCGTTATTGCGAGGAGACCGGGACACACGGCAGCGAAGGTCGTCCAATCGACTTCACAACCTAAAACAGTTGCTCAGATTGTATGTGAAGGGGAGAACAAAAGAAGAAAACGAGTAATCGCTTTGTGGGAATATAGAAAAAGCAGTTGTAGAACCCACGGGCAAATTTAAGGCTGTAGATGAAAAAATCGCCTTGTAAAGATGCCCAAAAGTTATAATGCCAACAAGAAAAAAGAGTAACCTAGATAATGTAGATAAGACAGAGATTAAAACAGAAGACGAACTAGCAAGGGATCGAGGAGGAGGGGATCGGGGATCGAGGTGGAGGGGGAGTTCAGGGGATCAGACCGGAATAAATCGATTTTTGACCTGAAGGTATATCATATCGTAAATTAATAGACTTCACTAAAAAGAAAACAGACGGACAATATTACACACAATTTAAATGGACAATACAACCATAATAAGTTTAAATTGTAAATGTATTAAAAGATCTGAGGACTCTGTGAGGCGTCTGTATGTAGCAGCCAACGTTATCGCGATTCAAGAAACTTGGCTTTTGCCACATGATATCGCCTTTCTTGGAAAAATAGATGATGACTTCGCTTTTACTGGCAATTCGGCAGTCGACACCTCAGCGGGAGTGCTACGTGGAAGGCCTTATGGAGGAGTGGTTTTGTTGTGGGGGAAGAGCCTATTTCCATCTGTCACGGTAGTTAGTTGTAACCACGTTCGCCTCGTTGCTATTAAGATAGTGTCGCAGAATCGTTCCATACAATTTTTTTCGGTGTATATGCCTACGGACTCGAACGATAACGTAACTGTGTTTACAGATTGTCTTAGTGAAATTAGTGTGATAGTAGAAAGTAATGATGTGCAATCAGTGATCTTAATAGGCGATTTTAACGCTCACCCAGGCGAGATATTCGGTAGTGAACTGTTGAGCTTCTGTGAGGAGCAGTGTTGGAGCTGTGCGGACCTGGACTTACTGCCGCAAGGCACGTACACTTTCGTGAGTGGCGCGCACTGTTGCCACCGCTGCACGCTGGCTCGACCACTGTGTAGTGACCAAGGCCGCGAGGCATCTGCTCGTTAGTGCAACTGTGTTGTATGACACGTATTGGTCTGATCTCATGCTTATACAATTACAGTGTAATTTTAATATAATAGGACCTAAAATTTTAGTGTGGAAGGAAGGGAAATCAATTTTCCATTAGAATTTAAAGAATGTGTGTGTGTAGGTGTTGTGACGATTCCAATCACAAAGTCATTTTGGACAATATGTATAAAAACATTGTGTGTATACTTACAGAGGCTACTCAAGGTCCCAGTAATGTAGATGCGGGAGGAGGTAGAAAGAACAAACATGTTGCAGGTTGGAATAGGCATGTTAAGCAGGCTCACGCGGACACCCGGTTTCATTTTCAAGTCTGTAGTATGTATCGTAAACCAACTTCTGGTTCTGGTATGAACAATACACTACGACACGAGCAACGTCTTTAAATCAAAGTTAAGATAGTGTCAGAATAATCAAAATAAAATTAAAATGGACAACATAGCTCAAAATCAAAATATTTTTCAAGGTTTTGGAAAAATCCGAGCCCAGGCGTCCCCGTGAGCGTGGCGGGGCAACATGCGATAGCAAACTATGAAGATGCACATTTTAAAGCTGATTCTCCTCTTGGTTCCTCATCGCAGGTGGTCTATGATGAGGATTGTGTGAAGGAGGTAAATGTCAGGTTCTCAGCAAAAGATGTTGCTTTTGCTATTAAAAATATGATTAGGGGCAAGTCACCAGGGCATGACTACCTTAGTATCGAGCGCCCTGCAGCATGCAGGAGTTCACCTGCCTAGGGTGATTGCGATTTTCTTCTCACTCTGTCTAAGCCACGTTCATCTGCCCAGTAACCTAACGAAAACTGTGGTTGTACCTATTGTGAAGGATAAGACTGGGGACACATCAGAATGATGATTTGATTTAAGATACTATCTAATGATACTTCAGTGGATAGAGAAGTTAGTAATTCTACGGTTTTGGTATAACAATCAGACAAATTGTGTAAGTTAGGCGGGCTTCTTATCGGATGTGTATGGGCTGGAGTGCGGGGTGAGGCAGGGTGGCCTGACCTTCCCTCGCCTCTTCAGTCTGTACATAAACCGGTTGATCACCGAGCTCAGCAACACCTATCAGGGTTGTTCTGTAGACGGAGTATCCGTCAACAATATTAGTTATGCTGATGATATGGTGTTGCTGAGCCCTTCGATTAACGCAATGATAAGCCTGCTTGCGATATATGAGAGGTACGCGGAGACTCATTGCCTCAGATACAATGTTAAGAAAAGTGAGGTACTAGTTTTCAAGGTAGGCATTAAAACTTACCCGATTGAACCACAGTTGAAAATTTGCGGAATTTGCTTAAAGCAAGCCATTTCTTTCAAGTATCTGGGCCACTGGGTTTCTGAAGACCGAAAAGACAGTGTGGATATTGAGTGTGAGCGCAGGGCGTTGGCTGTCCGCTGCAATATGTTGGCTCGCAGATTTGCGAAATACTCAACTGAAGTAAAGGCTACACGATTTACAGCGTACTGTTAGTCGTTACGCATACGCTGTAGCGCCCTGCGCGTACAATACAATAATGCTTTCAGGGTGTTGATGGGGTTGCCGCGCTACTGCAGTGCTTCCGGCATGTTCGCAGAGGCGAGAATAGATGACTTTCACGCTATCATGCGCAAGTGTGGCGCTTCCATTATGCGCAGGGCACGCGCCAGTCCCAACAGCATCCTGAAAACTATAGCTGATAGGTGGGCCAGCCCCATACTGGGACATTGGATACGCCTACAACATGACACTGTGGCGTATTCATGAATAGTGTTTGTATTGTTTATTTGGTAAAAAACAAAACACAAAAAAAAAGAAGAGGTTGGTTAGATAAACACTAGTTTCTAAGTCATGTGTATATTAACCAAATGGGTCACTGGTCACTTATGGGTCCGAAATAAAATATTTTAATAACGTTTAATTGCTGAAGAAACTAACTGACGAAGAATGTTTACTCTCTCACACTGCCTTTTTACCGACTTCACAAAAAGGAGGAGGTACTATGTTCGGCTGTTTGTGTTTTTTTTTTTTTGTATGTTTGTTCATCGAATACTCCGCCAATTGTCGACGGATTTTCAAAATTCTTTTTTTGTTCGAAAGTAGATAGTTCTGAGGTGGGTCTACTGTCACCAAGTTAGGATCTGATGATGGGATCTTAGAGAAATCGAGGGCAACCCTCAAATTTTATAGGCTCACTTATTGTTTTTCGCATATTTTATGAAGTATCTTGTGTATTTGCGTATTGTTGTCACCATCTCAGGTAGCTGGGCTGATGATGGAAGGTACAACTCCTTAATAGTAAGAAGTTACTCGAACAGGCAAGGACTGTTTTAGTAAATTGTTTTGATGTTTGATAGGGCATTTGCCACATTTGGTCTCATGATCATCAAGTCATGACCTGATGCTACCTAACTCCTCGACAACTAACAGCAAATATATCGTGTTTAGGCTCATTGAAAAGGGCTCGATGTGTGGATAAACGTACTGTTAATGAGGAACACCGAAGTACTTAGAGACCTGATGCTAAAGATTTGAGCTAAAAATTTTCTGATGCTCCTGGCATCAGAAAATTTAAATTACAGCACCGTAGTCGTGTTTGGGCTCATTTTAAACAGGACTAAATGTTAAGTTCAATGCAATGTTGACATAAGTCTGGCCTGATGCTGCAGCCAGGATTATCAGCTAGGAGAGTGGAATACTAGGAGAACTCCTCAACAATTAACGTCCCTGCATCGGGAAAAGCAATATTTTGTAAAAGGTGATCAGCAGTTGACATTAGGCTATTGTAACTTAGATAAATTACAAACTGACCCACTAAAAAGTAAAAAATAAAAACTTTTTTACAAAAAAAAAACAACCGACTTCCAAAAAACACTATAAAGGGAAAAATAACTTTAATTTCGGAAGTCGGTGGCAAAAAACAAAAATACAAATCCAAAGACACCGACTTCCGAAATTAAAGTTATTTTTCACTTTATAGTGTTTTTTGGAAGTCGGTTGTTTTTTTTTGTAAAAAAGTTTTTCCACGCTTATTCAATGAAATTATGGCTCTACGTTGCACTGGCGTATTGAACTAAATATATCCCACCAAAAACATTTTCATGTAAAATGTTGCCAAGACGACACCACATATGGCTCAAAAAGTTATCAGATCTCATGTAGAGCCAAGCTTCTAACTCTACACGCCCTAACTTCACAAACTCTACACCTTAGTCAAAATATGAGGCTTGGCCGTTTCGTTACTACAAAAACTATTGTATAACAGAAAAGTAATGAACAGTGAATAAATTTTTCACCTTACGCCCATGTGATGGTACCGAAACGGCCAAGCCACATAATATTTTGACTAAGGTGTAGAGTTTGTGAAGTTAGGGCGTGTAGAGTTAGAAGCTTGGCTCTACATGAGATCTGATAACTTTTTGAGCCATATGTGGTGTCGTCTTGGCAACATTTTACATGAAAATGTTTTTGGTGGGATTTCACATCTTTTTGAAAGTTGCTTATGAAATGTTTTTTTTTTTTGGGGTTTCTTTACTAAAAATCCTGAAATATGTATTTTATTATTTATTACAAGGAGTCCCTATATCAATTTTCAGAACTCTAGCATCAAAATTTGCGGAAGTCTCTTACAAACTTCCATCCCCTAGTTTAAGGGGTTGGAGGGTAAAAGTTCCAAGTCTTAGAATTGTTTGTGTACTATTACTAGCTTACATACCAAATTACAGCTTTCTAGGACTTCAGGAAGAATCTTAGAATATTGATGCTTATGAAATAAAAAATATTTTTTTAGGGGGTTGGGGGGTTATTTACTGAAAATCCTGAAATACGTATTTTATTATTTATAACAAGGAGTCCCTATATCAATTTTCAGAACTCTAGCAACAAAATTTGCGGAAGTCTCGTACAAACTTCCATCCCCTATTTTAAGGGGTTGGAGGGTGAGTTTTAGAGTTTTTTTTGTTGTTTTTGTACTATTACTAGCTTACATACCAAATTTCAGCTTTCTAGGACTTCAGGAAGAACCTTAGAATATTGAAGCTTACGAAATAAAATAAAAAAAATTTGGGTAGGTTGGGGGGTTATTTACTGAAAATCCTGAAATACGTATTTTATTATTTGTAACAAGGAGTCCCTGTATCAATTTTCAGAACTCTAGCATCAAAATTTGCGGAAGTCTCATACAAACTCCCATCCCCTAGTTTAAGGGGTTGGAGGGTAAAAGTTCCAAGTCTTAGAATTGTTTGTGTACTATTACTAGCTTACATACCGAATTTCAGCTTTCTAGGACTTCAGGAAGAACCTTAGAATATTGATGCTTATGAAATAAAAAAAAAAAATTTGGGGGGTTGGGGGGTTATTTACTGAAAATCCTGAAATACGTATTTTATTATTTATAACAAGGAGTCCCTATATCAATTTTCAGAACTCTATCATAAAAATCTGCGGAAGTCTCGTACAAACTTCCATCCCCTATTTTAAGGGGTTGAAGGGTAAAAGTTCCAAGTTTTAGAGTTTTTTTGTTGTTTGTGTACTATTACTAGCTTACATACCAAATTTCAGCTTTCTAGGACTTCAGGAAGACCCTTAGAATATTGATGATCATCAGTGAGTCAGTGAGTCAGTGAATCAGTGAGTCAGTGACGAAATCGGGGTATTTTAGATATCAATAAAATCTAAAGTATAAGAGCTATGCAATTGAAACTTTATAGGTTTAATAAGTCAACCACTGACATCATATCCCGAAAATTTCGTTTGTCTGGTATAATCCAAACTCAAGTTATGAAGGTTCAAAAATACGACGAAGTGCTTCGAGAAAAGGTAGGTAGTGCCCTTGCGCTTCGCTTGGCTCGTCTTGGCGGGGGCACTCCCGTGCGTTTTTAACACTTTTCAATAAACAATGTTAAAAATGACGCCAAAGTATGATGAGTAAGTCGTAACAAAAAACAAAAGAAAACGCAAAATATTCCATTTTCGAACAATTTAATTTTGTCATTGTTATTTTGGGTCACGGTAATTTGTCCAAAAACATTTCTTTCATTTCCCTAATTCTCATTTTCATACAAGTGTCGCCCTCTATCTTATATTAAGATAATACACAAATAGAACAGAACAGAAATGTATACACAGACAAAATGTTGGGAGTTGCGAACCGTTTTGAAGGAAACGAGGCACAACGGCTCAGCGTTTTCCACTAGTTTCCGGAAAAGTCTGCTAGATGGCGCTGTACTAAAAATAAGCATATCGAAATAATTTTGTTGAACAAATGAGCACCCCTGTTCATAAGATTGGGCCTCAGGCAATACAGGTTTCGAAAATAAATTCTGTATTTTTTACTAACCCGTAACTTTCTTTCAATTAGAACTAATTTCAAAGTTGGATAAATATTATTTTGGCCTATTTTTTACATTTTCTTTTGGTTGTCGTCATTATTTTTACATTAAAATGTGGGACTAACTTGCCGTAGTAGTAGGCATTATTTAGATCCTTACAGAGACCTTAGAAACAATCACAAAATAACTTAGTTGAGCAGCACTGTTCAAGTAACCACTACCATTAGCTCTACTCTCAAACTCAAACCAACGAGTTATTTGTACCGAGCGAAACCAATGTAATTTGGGTAGCAACTTAAATCAAATATAGTCTCAGTTTAAGTTTATTTATGTGCGTGTAGCCGTTGTGCAAACAATTTTGTTGAATTAATCCGTATTGTGCAAGGTTGGTGGGTTAATCTTTCCGACATTATTTTCTTTACAATCGCTCCACGAATTGATCGAGTGATATATTTGTAGTCAAACAAGTTAGCTCGTTTTCCTCAGAAGTTAGACTATTCCCAGAAACTTAAAAACTTTTAATTTAAATAATATTTTAATTCGGTCTTCGTTCATAATTTCCATCGTTTTGCTTCCTCGGCTAATTTTCATTCCATCTTTGGTCTTGTTGAACGTTGAAACTTATTAAACACTCGTGATATGATGTATCTTCATTAAACAGATTATAATAATATTGTTTCATTTTGGTTGAATTTTAATGTATAATCACAGAATAACTATTCAGTGGAAATAATTATGACGCCATTTTGAAGTCTTATTCAAACAGTAATCATTAGATACAGCTATTATTAGGAACGTTGATTGATTTTAAATTTATTTTCATGTCACAAGATGCTAATAATAGTGTTATTTTTAGGAAATTAACATTGTGGTAGTGAGACTACAGAGGTATGAGGAACAGGGCGTAAAGTTTACTCAACCTCCATGGAACAGGGAGGATCCTCCGACCAGACGGGTGTTGTGTCTGGTGGGCAACTGCCCGATGATTCATGTCGGGCCGTTGTATTATGCTAGTTGTGCAGTAAACTCTGCTTGCGCGATGCAGGATTTTGGGTGACGCCAGTATGACGCGCAGTTCGCATGTAGCGGTGTAGATACCGCTACTTACAAGACTACCATAATCAGCCTATACTGTTCCCACTGCTGGGACACAGGTCTCTTCTCAGTTAGAGGTAGTGTGCCGTAATCCACCAAGCGGGCACAGTGTGAGTTGATATATGTCACGTGTCTTTGAATTTTTGGTTCTATGACATGCCGATGTCCTCACGATTTTTCCTTTACCGCTTTGAGAGCAGTAATGATGAAATTAAATACACAAAGGAAAATACCTGCCTGAGTTTGAACTCACGACCTAAATCTCGTAAGCTGGAGCCTACACCACTGGGCTACTGCTGCTCTAATGAGTGAGACCACCGTAATTTAGGAAACCAATTACCTAGAAACCAAATTTGAAAATCAATTTAGGTGAGAATACGATCAAAGGTACACATTAAAATGCATAATTTAATATGGATGGCTTCAAATTTAAGGTACAATAAGGAAAACTTCACACTGCATACTGGCCGACAGCGCCCTCGTCAATCCGTACTGACAGGGGTTAAATATCAAAGAGATCGCGAATAATACCACGTTCTACAGCTACACACCCTTCCAAACGTAATATACTATGAAGGTTTCTTTAAAAAATATAAATTTGTACGCAAAATATTGAAATATAATATTGTATTTAATATTGTACCATGTTATTTTAAGACAATAGACTTCTTATACATAGATTTTTCTGTAACCTATAACTATACACCGTGTTCTTCACGTTATCCATAAACTTTGTCAAACGCTTCTATAGCTTTTAGAAATTAAATCTAACAAAGGAAGTAGTACTTAAAAAAGCTTCGTTACAGAGATATCTGTAATTTCATTTAATAAAGTTTAATTGAACTGGGTCCCCCTTATAAAGCAGAACTTTTTATATCATAATATTATTTTGCATGCATAAAGCATAAACTTCAATTCGCAGAAAATCGTTTGGCATCAACATTTATCATACATTCAAAACTCATAAATTTGTAAGTCAGAATCATCTTTAGGCATAAATTTCATATCTATAATAATTAAAAAGTAGAACCATCATATCGCAGAAAGTCAGAATCGTCTTTTGGCATACGTGAGTTCGACGTGAATAACGCAATGAATGTTCTTGAACTGTCAAAATGTGTCTGCTTGACAACGTGAATAACGCAATGAATTTATTTATTTTTTATTTATTTATTTAACCATTTATGTACACACATATAAACAGACAAGTAAAACAGAACAGAAAAATAGGTACAAAGGTGATGCTTATTTCATAAGAAGGGTACGTATTTGAATATCGAAAATTAAAATATCGACTGTTAAAATATCGATGTTCAAAACATCGAAAATTTAAATATCGATTGTATAAAAATGTCGAAAATTGTTATACCTACGCTTAAAACGTCGAAGATTGAAATGCCGAGTGATTAAAATTTCGAATGATTCAAAATATCGAATGACATTATGCTTATGTTCAAAATATCAACATTTAATACATCGAAGTTCATAATATCTACGTTACGTTACGTTTGGGTTTTTATTATGTAAAAATAATTAAAGTACCTACATTACATGAGGTTTTCCTTGTTTTTTTTTGTAACCCACCTAGTAACTGATTACCATCTAGCAAACAAACATGCAGCAATCATGCAACATGCAAGCAAGCATGGCTTCTGTCACGGCTCCGGCGCTGCAGGGCTCCGGCAGTCCCACGCGAGCTTGACGTCGCAGATGGTCTAAACGCTCACCACCGCAGCTTCGGCTTGTTGGCCGGCTGCGCCGGCCAGCCTCAGCTGCGGCGGCGGGTGTTAAAACCACCTGCTCCTCAGCTCGCGGGCTGCCTCGCCCCTCCGCGCCTACGCGATTCTAAATTACACTCTAGGGGTAGGGCAGACAAGACTACGTGGAGTCGGTTTTGCAGCGATACGTTTCTGTCACTAACTTTAGTAGCACAACCTGCACAACATTTTGACTTTCAAGAAAATATTTTAATTTAAATAATACCTTCACGATTGAACACTGGACACTGGACTAGGCTTGTACACTGGACACTGATTTTCATGGATAAAATAGGTCGAAATTGTTCCAAAACCGAATTGGGGTACCCCGAATTTACGTAGTCTTTTGGCTGTTACCCCTAGAGTGTATATAAAAATCCGGAGGCGCGAAGGGAGGGCAACCCCCGCCCGCTGTAACAAAGCATAGGCACCCGTGGGAGCCGTAGCGGCTGAGGCTGGTCGCCGGAGGCGACCAGCAAGCCGAAGCTGCGTAGGTGAACATGGGTGCCTATCCTTTGTTACGCAAGGGCGAAGGGGTTGCACTTCCCGTAGCGCCGGAGACGTTGCAGAAGCAACCTTTTTCCACTCGTACTACTTATATCAAAATTTGTTCGATACTTTTAACTTGTACGTATTTTTAGGGTGAATTAATGAATGTATTAAATGTTGAAAATTTACCCATTTTTACATGTAGGTATATTAATTTTCGATGTTCAAATAATATATGTACCCATCGATATTTAGGACGTTCGATAATATGTATTTCGATATTTAGATCTTTCGATGTAACTTTTGTAGATATTTAGATTTTAGATATATTGGACGTAGGATATTTAACCATTCGATAATATAAACTTTCGATATTTTAATTTTCGGTTATATGATCGTTCGATATTTCCATTTTCGATGTTTCGAACATCGATATTTTAACAGTCGGTATTTTAATCTTCGATATTCAAATACGTACCCCATAAGAAATCTCTTCCAGCATACCTGCGATAGGACAATTAATAGAGAGATGTAGACAGCGTGTGAAAGATTAAAGGAGACAAAATAATACAAGAAATCTAAAAACAATTCTCTTAATAAAACTAAACAAGTATTATGAGAATATACTTACATACATACAAACAAACATACATATTTCTAAAATAAATATCACTAGAATTTTAATAAATATAACGTAATCAAATAATAAATACAAACACAACTATGATAAGGTGGAAAGATAGTGTTCTTTTACTCTGAATGTTGTTGAACTGTCAAAATGTGTCTGCTCGACCACGTGAATAACGCAATAAATGTTCTTGAACTGTCAAAATGTGTCTGCTTGACAACGTGAATAACGCAATGAATGTTGTTGAACTGTCAAAATGTGTCTGCTTGACAACGTGAATAACGCAATGAATGTTGTTGAACTGTCAAAATGTGTCTGCTCGACAACGTGAATAACGCAATGAATGTTCTTGAACTGTCAAAATGTGTCTGCTCGACAACGTGATTAACGCAATGAATGTTGTTAAACTGTCAAAATGTGTCTGCTAGACAACGTGAATAACGCAATGAATGTTCTTGAACTGTCAAAATGAAAGCGATTGCAACTACCCTGCTGGCTTTCTTTTTGAGGGAAAGGTGGAGTGGAAATACATTTCCTGCGCCATTGTCTTCATTTCTTTTTAAATCTTGGATGTATATCTGCTATAAAATATCAGCTATCTATCAAAGAATCTAAAGAAACGAGTCAATGTAATAAATGGATACATACTTACGATGATTTCGACATGACCTACTTTTTACCGACTTCACAAAAAGGAGGAGGTACTATGTTCGGGTGTTTGTATGTTTTTTTTTTTTGTATGTTTGTTCATCGAATACTCCGCCAATTGTCGACGGATTTTCAAAATTCCTTTTTTTGTTCGAAAGTAGATAGTTCTGAGGTGGTCCCATTGTCACCAAGTTAGGATCTGATGATGGGATCTTAGAGAAATCGAGGGCAACCCTCAAATTTTATAGGCTCACTTATTGTTTTTCGCATATTTTATGAAGTATCTTGTGTATTTGTGTATGGTTGTCACCATCTCAGGTAGCTGGGCTGATGATGCAAAGTACAACTCCTTAACAGTAAGAAGTTACTCGAACAGGCAAGGACTGTTTTAGTAAAATTGTTTTGAGGTTTGATAGGGCATTTGCCACATTTGGTCTCATGATCATCAAGTCATGACCTGATGCTACCTAACTCCTCGACAACTAACAGCAGATATATCGTGTTTAGGCTCATTGAAAAGGGCTCGATGTGTGGATAAACGTACTGTTACTGAGGAACACCGAAGACCTGATGCTGAAGCCAGGAGCATCAGAAAAATACAAACCTTGAAATTACAGCACCGTAATCGTGTTTGGGCTCATTTTAAACAGGACTAATTTTAAGTTCAATACAATGTTGACATAAGTCTGGCCTGATGCTGCAGCCAGGATTATCAGCATCTAATCTAAAAACTAATAAAAGGAGAACTCCTCAACAATTAACGTCCCTGCATCGAGAAAAGGAATATTTTATAAAAAGGCGATGGGCAAGTTGACATTAGGCTATTGTAACTTAGATAAATTATAAATAGACCCACTAAAAAGCGAGAAATAAAAACTTTTTAACAAAAAAAAAACCGACTTCCAAAAAAAACACTACAAACTGAAACATAACTTTAATTTTGGAAGTCGGTGGCAAAAAATAAAATACTGATCCCTAAGACACCGACTTCCAAAATTAAAGTTATTTTTCAGTTTTTAGTGTTTTTTTTGGAAGTCAGTTTTTTTTTTTGTTGATGATCAGACAGGTAACTGATAAGTAATAATGTTACCTACGACTTTATCTTACTTATTTTGCGTCAGTTGCTCACTTACATTATTGTAATGATATCCGGCACATTGATCGATGATTTCAATTTACATATAGGAGGGAGCATGTAGGATAAGGTGATGCATCGCCTCTAAACGGAGTACCATTATTGTGACATCGATCACCATTATTCTTAAATAAGAAATAAACCCTTTGAGTAATGAAGTATCAAACAGAACTTTTTTTATATTTAAGAGAGATGAATTTCATCAATATTTCAGAAGCTTTTGTTACTGTTAAGCTCTCAACTTAGATTGACAGACAATATTGTTAAAATGGATCAAGTCTTTGTGTACAGTGACGGGCGGCCTACTGTACCCACAATAATATGAGTAAGTGTACCAGAAACCATTACTAACTCAAAATCTGACCTAGTTGGAAAATGTCCTAGATGGAAAATGACGTAGGTATATGGAATCTGACCTACTTGGAATCTGACTTTCATTACCGCTTTCAAACCAATAATGACCAGTTAGTCAGTTCCAGGCTAGTTGAACATAGTTTCCTAATTAAAAAGGTAAACTTTACAGTACTTACGTCTTCTTAAAGATTCTAAGTGTACTTAAGAGCATTGTGAGAACCCTTGATATAATCTTAGTGCAAGTGCTGTACACACTGCCCTACTTTGTTGACACAAAAAAGAACCTGGCAAGAGCGAGTCGGACTCGCGCATCGAGGGTTCCGTACCATCATATTAATGTTTTTAAATTTTCATCGGTGAGAACTATATTTATCAGGGAATTTTAACACTGTGCACTGTGGTGTAGAAAATTGCAGTTTTATGTCAGCGCCATCTCTTGATCGATAGTGGAACTAATGTAACATTTTTTTGATGATTTCTGAAAAAGTGTGCTATTTAGAGACTTCGTTTTATTTTTCCTGTAATCTTTATATAAACTTCTATCACATAGAACTATTTCAGATCTTTCTCTTCGCAAACTTCGGAGATAAGGGGGGGAACGGTATTTTTTTTACATTTTTCATCAAAAGTTGAAAACTACGCGGCCTAAAAAAAATGAAAAAATGTTTGAGAATGTGCAAAGTGCGCTTTTTCATATGATATCCCACTATATTTTACAGATATGTTTTTTTCTATCTTATTTGTAAAATGGTTAGGCAATCGTCATCTAAAACTATTCCAAATTTAAAGTTGATAGCATTAGTAGTTCTTTAGATATCCAGCTGTGACAGACAGACAGACAGACAGACTTAGTCCCACCATAATGGTTCCGTTTTTACTATTTTGGTACGGAACCCTAAAGTTGAAGCAAGAGAATTTTGCAGTAAAATAGGTAGCTACTTGAGATGTTGATTGCCAAAATAATTATGTATAATAGATATATGTTAAAAAAATTAACAAAGGTGGGTCAGTAACCGCAGAGATCTATTAGTTTTTAACTCCACTTAGCTACAGCGTGATTGGTAAACCAAGTTGTAATAATAAAGTTTTCTTCACCTAGTTTAAATGAGTTACACAACTTAGTTACAGACTAGAATTGTTGATTGTACTTAGGGCAATATTAAAGGTCAAGGGATTTAAACTAGGTAACACTAATAGATTTTTCTTGGAATGTTTGTGTGATTTTTACCCAGACTGAGACCGACATCTATAATTTCTTATACACACGAGCGACACGTGTCGACGACAGAGGCAACTGCAGCCGTCAACGAGCGTCGGCGGCTGCCGTCGACGCGTGTCGCTCGTATGTATGAGTAGGTACTAAGCGCTACTTAGCACGTACCTACTTTGGCTAAGCATTATTCCTATCACAGTCGCACAATTGTAAAACTACAAGAACAAATCAGAGACGGACATGTCATCCAAGTCAAAGCACGTGTTAAGTAACGTTTATAGACCCAGCTTAAAGGCTCCTACAAACAGGCGCGACACGCGATATAATCGCGCGCAATACAAAGGCACCGCTCATTGCGCGACTTATCGCATGTCGCGCCTGTTTGAAGGAGCCTTTATACTCTTTGTGGATTTATCTGGCCGATTTCGTAATGCAGTTCCGCTTCCTAGAAATTAAATTTGAAAACAAGCATGCACTTCACTGTAAATCTCAAACTCTTGCGATAGCAAAGTTATAGAGTTGTTAACTGAATGGTGGTCTTCTACAGTTTCGTAGAAATGTCCCCGCATAATTCCCTGAACGTTCACTACAGGAGACGAGACCTGTAGAATGCATCACAAAGAAACACATACGGATAATCCTAAGTTGAATTTCCAAGCTCTAGTTTACTTAGTTCTATAAAAATCTGTTCGGGAAAATATCGAGAAAATTAAGCAAACTTTTATAGGAGGTAACATCTGAAGGCCAATTCCCGTAATTAAAAACGTTCAAAATCTCGGCGATTTCAATGTTAAGTTACTGAATGCTAACGGGCAAACTAAGTATGTGACTTTTTGAATGGCGTGAGTCTAAAACAACTGCTTAGTTTGACCACCCATTTCACAGACCATAGCGAAACATTGATTGACCTTGTTTGTACGAATCTGAACCACAACGGGATATCAGTTGAGCCCCATGGCTCAATAAATACTCACTCAGTTGTTGTGTGCGAATTTAATATTAGGCGATGTAGTAAATATAAGCCACATACTGTCACGTACAGACCCAATATGCAAATAAATAGAGAAGTGCTAGATAGTGATTAATCGCACATACACTTCTTCTTCTTCTTAGCGTGTCGATTGCAATCTAAATATACTCAGCCCAGAATTCGGCCACTTATTTGGCGCCTCCACCAGCGTCCATCAGTTCCTGCAACGTGCAGCTGATAGGACACGCAGGACACGACATTAAGTGTGTATGTTGTCTCAGTGCACATACACTGATACACTGAGACAAAATTTGTAGCTTGAATGACATGGTTGAGGAATTGAAACATTTTAACAATTTACTATGCGCACGCTCCGGTCAAGAAATGTTTAATTAAGGAACCGTCATATCCGTGGCTATCAGATACAATTAAATTGATGATGCACCTGCAGAATGACGCTCTGACCAAGTACAGCAAACGAAAAAAATGTAAACGAAACGTAAACGAAATCCGGGTCCAAAAAGGCATACTACGAGCAGCTGAAATCACAGGTGTTAGTTTCCATATTCAGAGAAAAAGTTGCATATTTCAAATTCAATATTAATAACCAAATTAAAGATCCGAAAACATGAAGGAAAAATTTAAAAAGCAGTGAAACAAATTGATGACCTTCCTAAACGCTTCAGAGATTCAAACGAAATCAATAATAACTTTTTGAGTGTTCCTGGTAACCCTGTCTGCAATATATCGCAACGCACTTTCTTTGAGTTTCATGGTTATGGTGATGATAGCTTTGCATTTGCATTATTACCACTGACTGCTGATCAGATTCTGCGGTACTTCCGCCAACTAAAATCTAACGCTGAAGGCTGTGATAGGGTGACCCTGGATATGCTTTTGATTACACTGCCACGTACATTGAAAGTGATCACTGTATTGTAAACCGTTCAATTGCCTCAGCAACCTTCCCTGACGTCTGGAAAATTGCAGGTCTCAAAAATCTACACACATACACACACACACATTCTGCCTGAGCTACAGTTAGGCTTTCGCAAACAACGTGGTACTTCAACAGCTCTTTTGGACGTGTCGGATAACATTCTGTCAGCAAAGGATAAGGGCCTATGCACACTTCTTGTCTAACTTGATTTTTCGAAAGCTTTTAACTGCATAAATATAGATTTGTTTCTATCAAAGCTTAGCTAGGTACTATATGTAGATTTGACCAAAATACGATACACTGGTCCCAAAGCTATCTCACCAACCGTCCGCAGTGTGTGAAAATACGACTGAACAATAGCTCATCTCTTATTTCGTCACTCACTTCTGTTTACAGAGGAGTCCCGCAAGGCTCAATACTGGGCCCCATCATCTTTATATTGTATTGTGCGGATATTATAACTTCCCTGAAGCGATGTAGGTACCATATTTATGCTGATGACATACAAGTCTATATCTCATTTAAGCCAAGTGACTATGACATCGCGATTAAGGATCTAAACGATGATCTTGACAGGATAGCATGTTAGGTTGAAAATAACGGTTTAGTACTTAACCCCACTAAAACCAAATACATGTTGTTTGGAACCAAGAACCAAATAAGTGCTGTGCCGGCAGCACTTAACGTTATCCTGCTGGGTGTTCGGTCAGTCGAGTCAGTGAGGCACGTAATTTGGGTCTCCACTTGGACACTGGGTTGAGATACAAAGCACACGTGGCAAATTCAGTACGCATTTGTTTTTACCAGCTTAAGGTCTTCTATAAAATAAGGCCTTATCGGTCGGAGGAACTGCGGATCCAGCTGGCTGAGTCTCTCGTGCGTCTAATCTGAACTATGCGGACGTAGTTATTGGCCCTCGACAATTGGCAAGAACTGATCGACTGATCCAGAGGGTACAAAACGCCTGCGCTCGATTCTGCTACTCAATTCCACCAAGAAGTCACGAAACATCATTTTTAAATAACCACTCAATCCTCAACATGAAGGTCAGCGGGATTGTCCGAAAGGGTTACCGCTGGCCCAGAACATAAAGGGCTAAGGAAGGAACACGGGTGGGTTTTAGTCAGTAAGAGTCTGACACTCCCTTCCGCTCCACCCAGAGCGGGAGGGGTCATTTGATGATTTCCCATCCGCAAAAAAAAATCCTCAACATGAAATCACGTCGTAAGTTGCACTTGGCATGCCTACTTTTTGGAGTAATAAAGTACAAGCAGCCGTCCTACCTGTACAATAAACTGAGCTGAATTGCTAGTAGAAGAGAATGCGCAAGTAGACAGTGCTCGCAGCAACTCACCACTCAATCACACAAGACAGCTGCTTTCAGGGGAAGTTTTAGGTATGCTGCATCTAAATGCTGGAACAATATTCCCCCGCCGTTAAGGAATCTTAAATTTCTTGGTACTTTCAGTGTTCGACTACGGCAGTCTTATCGCCTCGCAGAAGAATCTAGGGATGACTCTGTAGATTTATGATCTTTCTATTTAGCGTGAATACAACCTGTGAACAAAGGTGTAGTAATTGAGTAGTTTGTGGATCTTTTTTTGAATAATAGTGGTAATACTTACACATGTTATTTGCCTATATTTATTTATTGTAAATGCATTTAATTTTAATTTTATTCTTGCCAAATCGCATTCGCACCTACGCCACTATAATTATAATATTATTCATTTGCACATTATACTGCATATAATTTTATAAATAATATAAGAATCAAGTAATCAAAACAAAATATTAACACACTACGAACAAGAACGTTTTCCAATGCAAAACTTTACTGTAGAATACATAATTAAAGTGTCGGATATACTTATAAAACTTCACTCTGCACTTACACCTGTCACGACACCAATCTAACTCGTCTGCTCAACGTCCGTGTGTCACTGCAGGGATCCAGCAGAATATCAGATACCTACATTTGACTGACACATGCTTTTTTTTTTTTTCTGATGGGAAATCATCAAATGTCCCCTCCCGCTCTGGGTGGAGCGGAAGGGAGTGTCAGACTCTTACTGACTAAAACCCACCCGTGTTCCTTCCTTAGCCCTTTATGTTCCGGGCCAGCGGTAACCCTTTCGGACAATCCCGCTGACCGACTGACACATGCTGAGCTGGACTCCCATTTGGTGCACCCTTAAAACGCACACCGCACGGTGTATTTTTGGTTATTAATTTGATTTTAAATATTCGTCTTTGTCACTTTTACTTCGATAGGTACTTATGTTTTTCCTTTTATTTTTATATCGGCACCTTCTTTTTTTATTATATTGCTGTTGGTAAGTGGTTATCATCTACTATTGTTCTTTTGTGTGTTGTGCTGTCTTTTGTTCTTTATGAGCCTTTTCTGTGAAATAAACAAATTCGAGAGTTATTCAAAATATTGAAAACGAATTTAGTAAAGTGATTTAGATGATTACATTGCGTAATTAGTTGCTGGCTCCGAGGATCCCCGTAATTGGCCCAGAGATGGATTGCCAATTTATTCATTGAATTTTTATTAGCGCACAATTTATGGAATGTATAATTTATTTAATTACTAGATTAATATTGAGCTTCGTTGATCTTTGATTAAGTTTCAGCTTTCTGTAGGATGTCTTTAGATTAAACTTATGATAAAGTTTGGATTTAATGAAAGGAAGATACGTACATGATAATAAAACAATAAAATATCTTTCGACAAAAGAATCTAATTCGCTCTCAATTTGTGAAAAGAATATTGTGTAACTTTTTTATTACTTTTTCTTTCCCGGATATTCTGTAGGTATGCCTTTTGGTAGTTAGTACATATTCGCACATATTTCTCATGATTTTAACTTAGTCAATCAGTCAATCATTCGTGTGTGACGTCAGACCTACCTGATTGTACGCACTTAATCGTAGACCACAAAACAGTTAAGAAGTAATTCTTCAAGCTAGCCCCTTATATCAGTTCCCCGCAACTATTCCATAACTCACGCTATATTAACGAGCTCCACGTAATGACATAAATCGTCCGCCAGGGAGCGTCAGGAGTAGACGCGTTACTTCTAAGCGATATGCGGCCGCTCGACAATGGACACGCGGGCCAGCCGGGCCATTGAGGACCTTGGAGCGAGTTGGTCAGCAAAACCAGCGTGGTTGTCATCAATGTCTTTTTCGAGACGTGGTTAAATACCGAATGACCTTTTGCCAAAACACATCTCGAGGTAAATTACTCGGTCTAGGGCCAAACTTTAGCCATTAACCTAGAGTTTTGATTTCAATATTTTCACTATGTTTACCTAACCCTCTTAGTAATAATCTCACTCACACAATTAGGAGTTAACCACAATATAATGGAACACCGCCGATAACTGAGCGCCATCACAATTAAGATGAGCGGCGAACTTTACGCCGATAGCTCACACAAATCATGCTAATTGCGATGATTACGATAATTTCGCGTAATGGATCCTTTAGTCAGAGTTATTCCGTTCTGATCCCCTGAACCCCCCGTACAATCAGGTAGGTCCTCCTCCATCTCCTGCTTGTTCGTCTTCTGTTTTAATCTCTGTCTTATCCACTATAAACTTTCTCATTTCGGTTTGATCCCAAAATATATAGAAACAGAAGAACGTAAGTTACGTACAGCTATCGCAAACTGAAGTCTATTCTAATCGTAATTTTTTGATGTTTTTTCACGTAAACAAGACTAGTATAACTTTATGCTTGTATAACTTAAGTTTATTTCTAATTAAGTAATTAAAAATAAACTATTTTTTTAAGTACCTATTAGTGTAGGAACTTTTGAAAAAGTAAGAACAAACGTTGAAGCTGTTGTAGAGCAAATTGTAAATTGAAAAAAACGAAAGTAAGTTTGAATTTCGCGTGCTTGTTTTTTTCAAATTATTTTGGCGAAAGTGAACTAAACGCTTCTGTCTAACCCTTCAGGCTATAATGTCGCAATTTTGTGTATGTTTTAGTTAATTTAAAAGTATAGGTTTCAATATAGATAGTCTCAAACACACATTTTCCTTACACGTGCCAACCTAACTAAAAAATAAAATGTTTAAAATAATAAATGTTTATTCAGCATTAACATTGGTAAAATTATTACATAGTCTTAACTAAAAGTAAGTAGAGTTTCTGGGTAAAAGTCCATACACAACCTTTTATTAGGCAAGTTGGCTCGACTCGTGTTTACTTTAAACACCTGTGTTGAGAAAGTTTCGCACTTTCGGCTGTAACAAGCCTCAGTGGGTACTATACCAACTTTTAGTTGGAGGTGCGTACCTCCTGCTGCAGACGGGCTGCGGAAACGAGTCAACTTATTGTTTAAGTGAAGAACTACTGCGAGTCTGTGCTCTTTGGAAATTATAATCTGTCAGTCATCAAGCTATTACCTACTGTGTGAAAAAGTATTTTTTGGATTAACATATAGGGCTACTTTTTATCCCGTTGTTCCCACGGGATCGAAACTTATGCGGGTGAAACCGCGGGCCGCAGCTAGTTAGAATGTAAAAGTAATTTAATCCTAAATAATTATGAAATTGCTAGTCTATATGCGGTTGTTTTTATGTAGTTAATTAAAACTCCGGACCTAACAAATGGTGGAAACGCCGATATCTCGCCAACACTCAGTTTGCCCAACGCGTATCTATGATCTGAATAAAAATGACGTCAGTACGTCTGTACCCGCATACATCAGCAGGCTCCACAACAGTAACTGCAGAGCTCATACAAGTCCTACAACGGTCATCATTCTCGTGAATACATGACGTCAGTACGTCTGTACCCGCATACATCAGCAGGCTCCACAACAGTAACTGCAGAGCTCATACAAGTTCTACAACGGTCATCATTCTCGTGAATACATGACGTCAGTACGTCTGTACCCGCATACATCAGCAGGCTCCACAACAGTAACTGCAGACCTCATACAAGTCCTACAACGGTCATCATTCTCGTGAATACATGACGTCAGTACGTCTGTACCCGCATACATCAGCAGGCTCCACAACAGTAACTGCAGAGCTCATACAAGTCCTACAACTAACATCATTCTCGTGAATACATGACGTCAGTACGTCTGTACCCGCATACATCAGCAGGCTCCACAACAGTAACTGCAGAGCTCATACAAGTCCTACAACGGTCATCATTCTCGTGAATACATGACGTCAGTACGTCTGTACCCGCATACATCAGCAGGCTCCACAACAGTAACTGCAGAGCTCATACAAGTCCTACAACGGTCATCATTCTCTTGCCGTTATCCCAATTTATTTGGGGTCGGTGGAACATGTTTTTTTCTTTTATACTTCTCAATTAGTCGTCCACTTGGAAGTCACCCCTTTTTTAACCATATCATCTTTCACACCATCAATCACATTCATATTCAAAACTTTCCTCACTTCATTTTCCTCATTCCGCCGCATCACTTATGTGCCCATATCATTACACCCGATGTCCACACAACTTTTTCGTCACCTCTGCCACTTTCAGACTTCCTCTTACATTCTTATTTCTTATTCTTTCAAAAGCACTATAGTATCTATAACATAGTACAGCTATTCTACCATTTTGTCCAAGTAGAATTTCATTGAACGTTTGGTGTCATTACTTATGAAATCTATGGATCATATTTAATAGTAGCTAGTGATTGGATCAAGGAACATTTAGCTTGATTTATTCTTTAGCTCATAGAAACGGAATGACCTAATAATATAAGAAAGTTATTTTATGGTTTCTTGTTAAAGCAATTTAATGTTAAGGAACCATAAGCCGTAATAGAGCTGTAGTAAAAGCAAGACTGCAGTTTTCCTGGAGCTTATTTTATGTTACTCTGTTTCAAAAAAAAATAAAGGATTTCTTTTCATCCACTTCTTCTGCTAGACATCAAAGCGACATTGAAGATGTTTGAAATAAAGAACATAATTCTGTGAGATTTTTATCATAAGCACAGCTGAAAGTATTTTATCCCTCCTCCGCTACCTACCGCCTATCAATTTAAAAAATTAAAACGCTTTTGTAAAAGTGGTGTCCAATCTAACAAGCAATATGAAACAATAAGTGAGATTTATATGACGTGGAACATTCGCAATACTTTAGATTTATCGCAAGCGAGTATAACAATCTATCATGCTAGGATATAACTCAACATGTTGTTAGATTGGAACTAAAATGTTTAGTAAGAGAAAGATTGAAATACTGCACATGTGAGGGATATACAGTTTCCAATAGCCAAAATGATTTTAAGAACAAGTGCGAGTACCTAGTGAAATGAAAAACTTGAAAGATGAGTAATGTTTGATGTAGTGGTGTGTGGTTTCGTGAAATATTACGTGACACGAAGTAGTGGAATACGACATCAATTAAATCTTCATTTCGTGTTCACTATAGTTTATCTTATATATATAAAATTCAAAGTCCTGACTGACTAATATATCAACGCATAGTCTAAACCGCTGGTTCTAGAGACATGAAATTTGGAGGGTGTGTTCTTTGGGAAGAGTAGGTATCCACTAAGAAAGGGTTTTTGAAATTCCACCCCTAAGAGGGTGACTAGGAGAGGGCGAAATTTCACGCGGACGAAGTCGCGGGCAGAAGCTAGTAAGTAAAGATTTTACGCCACGCTCGAGGTTTGTCAGAGAGCTATAGAACGGAGCATTATTGATTACAAGGACATCATGGAGATAAGATTTGCCCTGTACAGTATGTCAATTGGTCGTAGAGTTTCGTAGATAATATAAAACTACTAAAACGCAAAATTCCGCTAAAACATTCACGAATACAAACTTTCATTTATACTTTTCTAGCTTTCTGCAGACGTTTTATTAATTTACCCATAAATAACTTGTGCAAATACTTTAAATACTACATTATACTGAAAAGGCGTTGTCGATAATTGGGTGAATTTTATTGTTAAAACAGTCGGATGTCTTTTTATTGAATTCTATCGGTTGTTCGGTATCATAAACACTTCGTTCGTTCTCCTCTTCGTTATTAGGTTGTACGATTGTTCCTAAACTATCTCAAGTTAGGTAATTCAGTTGAGGTAATACATTATATAAAGCTGAAGAGTTTTTTTGTTTGTTTGTTTGAAAGCGCTAATCTGGAACTATCTGTCAGTATTAGTTGAAAAATTATTTTTGCATTTGATAGCGCAATTCTTGAGGAAGACTATTTAAGGTGGCATTAGTCGCGAGCTCGAACTCACTGGTGGGCACGGCCAAATAGCACGCTGTCTCACCTAGCATCGTGTCCGACAAAGATAGTATCAGTGATGAGCAGTAAGACGCTAGTCTACACGCACAACGTCTAGTTCTCACGCGCACAAAAACCGTTCTAAAAGGAAACGCGCGTAAAAAAAAACGAAAAGTCCTTTGGAAAATCAAGTTGTAAGGAAAAACACTGCTTATAGGTATCAATTACAAATTAGGTTTATTGAATTCTTCGATAACTTACCCTTGGCCAGTACCGACTTTGTTTCGAAGATTTTACAGTTATTTTATTACTTATTTACACCCAAAGTTACGTTAAAAATAGCAAGAATAACGAATATTTATTGGCTCATAACTTTTTAAAGTCTTTTTATTTTCTATTCTGTTTCTGTACAGACAAAATTAATAATAAGACGAAACGATATCATGTTTAACTTTGCATGTACAATGTCAAACAGTGTAATAATTATTATATAAACAATGTATAATAGTAATAATAACAGTGTCAATGTAATACTCTCCCGAAATTTGTGTGTGCTCTGAACATTACGCAATGACTCTTCGGAGCCCAGCAGAAAGATAAAAAGTCATAAAGAACGCTAAGCGACAAATTATGTAATAGCGTGGGCAGGCGACGTGATGCGACGGGTCGGGTCGGGGGAACCAACAATTCCACGCCGACAAAATCACGGGCAAAATCTAGTCATTTATATACACAAAGTAAATTACATAGAGAACAACATAATATAATATTTAGAGAAAAAAAATGAAGTACCAATAAGTTATTTTCTATAAATTTAAAGGTACTACATATTTCTTGATAAACTCAAGAAATAGTAACTATAAACTAGTATTCAAAACTAGTAAATTAGTATCTCAAAATTAGTAACTAATAGCTCAAACTAGTAAACTATAAACTAGCAGGTAGGTATTTAATAGTGTATTTAACCGACGTCTTTATGTCCCTCTAACTAAAAGTAACAAAATACCTTGCCAAAATTTAAAACGATTCCCAGCCATCCATTAGCAGCAAGCATCGTAAACTACCCTCAAACGCGCCGTAAACGCTGCAGTCAACAAGTCGTAACGTCATCGGGTGGCGTCGGCGTCTATCAAAGCCTCTCTAATAGATTATCGAGTCGCGCACAAAAACCCGAGAGCTGGGAACGTGTAGGAACGAGTGTTGAACAAGTCCGGGCATGTTTACTGCACGCGGAGTGAGAGTAGGGCTGTCACATCAAGGAAATTGGTAGTGACCTAAAACTTTGTGCATGAGCTGGCGTACTTTGGTGCATAGTTTTGTGTATGATGAATTAATGACAGAGCTAGTGTAGTCATCAATATATTTTAATAACTGCGTCTAGCATGTCTGGCATATTTCTTAATTGATAAAATTGAAGTCCAGGTGTAGATCACAATATTTTTGTACAAAAATGTAGTTACATAATTGTCTAATTACAAAGTGCTCATCATCATTTCAGCCGAAAGACGTCCACAGGACATAGGCCTCCCCCAACCACCTCCATTTCGACCGGTTCTGTGCTTCTCGCATCCAACGGGTTCCTGCAGCCTTCACAAGGTCGTCGGACCACCTTGTGGGAGGCATTCCATCGCTACGTCTTCCGGTACACGGTCGCCAATCCAGAACCTTTCGGCCCCATCGGCCATCTGTTCTACGAGCAATGTTTTTTTTTTTTTGTTTTTTTCTTTCTTGAATTTAGTGACCCACATTTAAATTTAGTCGCAGGAATTAAAGCAACACACAAATTACTATAATACTATGACCATTCTTAATAACTTGAAGTAGGTAGGACTAGTTATCACGTCTGACCTTCCTGGAATGTATTGTGACAGCCCTGTGCGTGTAAGTTTGTTTATTTGTTTCACACACCCGCCACGAAATGGCGGCGTGTGCAGATATTTCTTTGAAGCTGGAATTCACGCACTAGCTTTATTTTTTTTTCTCGCATTTCAGCAGATTTCTACATTATAGTTGAGGTGTGATTTAGATTAGATTCTTTCAAATGTTTTGTTTTTGATTTCATATTAGGGTAATTCTTCAGGGACAAAATTTTCGATGTCTGTGGGTATATTTCTGTAACCAACTAAAAAAACGGCATGTAATATTTTTTTTTGTACAGTTTAGCTTTATCCCTTACTGGGACAAATGATTTTTTTTTAATAATTGCTGTCTAGGTACAAAATAAAAATATTTGAAGGTCGTTCTTCTGATTCATATAGCGCGTCCGTTAGCCATTTTCCGGAACAAAATGGTCGATGTCGCATTTTCCCTTTGATACATCAATATAAATTATAATTATATCGAAAGGAAATGAATTGTCCTCTTACAAAAAAAATGTGTATTAGTTATAACTACGTTAGTCTGTTTATAAATAAGTAAAAAAGAAGTGTCCGGCGTATAATACTGATTAATGTGGCGTAAGCTGCGCTTGACCGTACTTGGTCGGGTAATAATAATGAGAGTCTGGCTTCCAGCGCGGGGGGAAGCCAGTCGTGCAAAGGACGACCTAGAAGGTGGACGTGCGGCTGGTTGGCTTAGATCCGGTGTTACGAAGGAAAATACCTGATTCATCTGTGTTTGGTTCAGGTGGCATCCTGATTACAATGCCTACTTTATAAAATTTATTTTATTGTTTTAAAACTTCAATCTGTGTTTCGTGTGATGCTTTTGGGTTATAGATTCGTGTAGAAAAATGAAAATAATGCAGTCTGTATGTACGATGAGTTATGCATGATTGTAGGCAAAATCCTGATTCATCTGTGCCTGATTCGTATGGTCAAAACCCCATATGAATAATAAAATAAATTAGTTTTTCCCCTCTCCAGCACGATAGGAGCGCTTTTGTTGCGTAATTCTCCTTGTCCAATTTTTGACCGTGTACAAGTCAGTAGTTTTAATCTTATTTATTATTATTTACTTAGCTATAACCTTTTGAATAATAAAAAAATGACAGGAGTATAATCTTGTTCTAAATATGATACTTTTGATATGTCTTAGTCCTATTTAAGAATTAATAATTATTGTTTAGAATTTACATTCATAACTAACGGTGTATTTATTACTTTTTATTTCTGTTTCTGATTAATATGTAACACATTCTGATTCATCTGGGCACAAAATTAATATCTTGAAAACTACTTTATAAAAACGAGTCCCTCATTCAAATATATGTTATTTGGTATACCTATTTTCATATGAACATGTGTTACAGAGCTGAAAGTGAAATTAAATTTTGGCCATATGGATCAGTCAAAGAATCAAATTTCGAAGAACTACCCATTAGTACAACAATTTAATTCAAGTTGTAAACGATGCAGTGTGCAAGCAGTGTAACAATAATACCGAAATTGTACCAATAAACATTGGACATTTCTATTATTCTAATGAACGATATATCAACCGTAATTTGGCACAAAATCAAAGGGGTTGTAACTTCCTTCACACCTCCAAACTCCACTCTAATTCACTTGAATTAACTCCTCACGTCGCCTTTAAACAACGCTCAAATCTTTTTAAATTCAATTTCATACAGTTGAAAAATGTCGGAGAAGGAACATTATCTAGACGGGTGCATGTGAGCCTGATATATGTGGCTTGAAGAAGGCGCGTCACGGCAAGTGGACTTCCATGTTATTCTTCGGGAAGGAAGTGGAAAATGATGAAGGTTCTTTGAGTTTTACGGTCAAGGGTAGTTGAACAGAAGGCATGATATGGGTAAAATGTTTGAGCTTTCAACTAAAACTACATCGATTTTCTAGGTAAAATCGATGTAGTTTTGTAGACATTTTGTTAGTACAAAATGTAATTATCACTAAATGTGAAAATGAGCAGGTATGTATGTCAAACAAAGCAGCTGTTTTATGAATATCGGTAAAACTAAATTCTGTATCATTTTCAGAAATTATTCCGGTCTGATCCCCTGAACCCCCCTCCACCACCCCCCCTCCTCGATCCCCTGCTAGTTCGTCTTCTGTTTTAATCTCCGTCTCATCTAGGTTTACTCTTTTTGACAGGTAAGTACAGTCAAGAGAAAATAAACGTTTCATGACAGTGTACGTACTCTTATAGCGATTATCATGTTACTTATAATTAATATCTATATATATAAAAGAAGAAACTGACTGACTGAATGAATGACTGACTGACTGACTGACTGACATATCAACGTACAGCCGAAACTACTGGGTCTAGGAATGTGAAATTTTGCACATGGCTTCCTTTTATAATGTAGGGGAGCACTAAGAAGGGGTTTTTGGAAATTCAACCTTTAAGGGGGTGAAAAGGGGGGATTTCGTTTGTATGAAAAATCTTATTCCTTGAGTCAATAAACTTGAAACTTGGCACGAATACTTATCTAAGTAAATTATTAAGTTTGGCATTTTTTGTTTTTCTTAACTACCCCCTAAAGGGGGATTGGGGGGTGTCAAAGTTTGTATGGAAGAATTTTAACGGGCTGTCCGATTTACTCGAAACTCAGTATTTATACTTAAGACCAAAAATAGAGAATAACGTGAATCAGGGTTTTTCGAAAATGTACCCCTAACGGGGTGAAAAGGGGTAGTTAATTTTACATGGGAGGATTTTACTGCGTGACTTGATTTACTCGAAAATTGGTATAAATAATCTTTGAGTCAAGTAATGAACACATCAAAAACTATTTTTCGAAATTCCACCCCCGTGGGGGTGAAAAGCGGGGATACAGTTTATATGAAAAATCTCTTATTCATTTGGTTAATAAACTTGAAACTTGGCACGAAAGTAAATTATGAAGATTGACACTTTTTGTTTTTCTAAACGACCCCCTAAAAGGGGATTGGGGGGTGTTAAAATTTGTATGGAAGAATTTTAACGGGCGGTCCGATTAACTCGAAACTCGGTATTTATACTTATGACCAAAAATAACATGTATCAGGGTTTTTCGAAAATGTACCCCTAACGGGGTGAAAAGGTGTAGTTAGTTTTAGGGTTTTTCAAAACTCGACTCCTACCAAGGTGGAAAAGGGTAATAAAGTTTAAGAGGTGGATTGCTGGGAAATATAGTAGGAAATGCTGTATTCACTAGCACATAGCGCCACCAGTGGTTCGCAGAGCACTGGCTCCAGCGAAAGAGCCAAAATGGTCTCCGACACATGACCCTTTGCACGACAACATCCTTGTGCCACAATGGCTGAAAAGCCGAAACAGTTTTTTAAAGTGTGTCGTCAACTCACTGGTGAACCATGACAAGAAAGACTGAAGCTGTGGCGAGACAGTCCTTCCTTACCCAGACCGTTCGTCCCACCCGCTGAAGACCTCCCACCTGGACGTGAGTAACCTTGGGTAACCTGAAAGTCTTTAAACAGACTCCGGACGCAGGTTAGCTGAAGTAAGGAAAACCTGTTCAGGTGGAGATTCATAGACGACTCCGCCTTGGAGTGTAAATGTGGTGCTGTTCCACAAACGATGGGACACTTAATATCGTGTCCTGCATGTCCTGTCAGCTGCACGTTATAGGAACTGGTGGACGCTGGTAATGGCGCCAAACAAGTAGCCGAATTCTGGGCCGAGTCTATTTAGATTGCTATCAACACGCTAAGAAGAAGAAGGGGTGGATTTTACTGCTTGCTTCCATTAACTCGAAAATGAGTAGGTATCGGTCTTTGAGTCACGTTATGGACACGTCGTCCCAAACGATTTTTAAAAAATCCACCCTTGTTGGGGTGAAAAGCGAGGATCCTGTTTATTTGAAAAATCTGATTCCTTTGATCTACAAACTTAAAAATTGGCCCGAATACTTATTAATCTAAATAAATGATAAAGATCATAAACATACATATTCGAAATTTTTAGAGGAAAGTACGAAATACACGCGGACGAAGTCGCGGGCAAAGTGCTAGTCATCATATAATATTTCAGCCGAAAGACGTCCACTGCTGGCCATAGGCCTCATCAAGCACCTGCTCTTCGACCGGTTCTGTGCTTCTCGCATCCAGTGGATTCCTGCGGCCTTCACCTGGTCATTGGTTCATCTTGTGGCCTTCCATTGCTGTTAATAATAATTAATTAACTTTAGTCAAAACTATTTCAAAGGGCAAGAATATTCGCATTAATTTCTGCCCATATTTTGCCAAATGGAAAACCCTTTAATTTTTATTATTGATGATAATGTCGCGTTTGACTACTCACCAGATGATAAGCGATGATGTGGTCGACGACGGAGCCCGCTTGCCTTGCATTCATTCTCGACTTGAACTATAACGTAGGTGACGTTATAGCTTTGGGTAAACCAGAGACTCCGGTTTAAATTAATTTGCTACTGTTTAGGAACGTATTACAGCGGTGGAATAGTTTTCCACCGGACAGTAATTTCGACAGTCGCAGTCCGTTTGAACCAGAACAGTGATATTCGATTGCAGACCATTGTGGCAGCATTGTAGAGCTTGCTTACAATTATAAAGTGTAAGTGAATTCAACCAATATTATAAACTTAATTTTATTTATCATTTTAGTAAGATTAATTGTAATTTAAGTTGCATCATTGTGATTAAGCTTAACATTTTTGATGTCTAGCAACACTAGAGAGTGTTGCTAGTTGCTAGATATCAAAAATCCATTTTTTTTTACTTTTGTAATTTTATAAATTCTACGCATGAGTTTTTATTATACAAAAAGACGTTTTAGCAATTTTGAGAGAAATATGTTCATGCAGAAAATAATATTTAATGGAAACAGAAGTAGTAATTCCCTAAAAACTTTCAAAGGCTGTCTTAAGGGTAATAACACTGTGTACCTATTATTCAAGATTTGTTTGATGTTTAAATGTAGAAAGACAAAATATATCATACACATGTAGCCTTTGTACATACGTTGAAAAGTTTCGCAGTAAACAGTACCAATTCAAAAACATGTTTCAAAGAAGAAACATCTTGATTTTTTTTAACAAAGGCAAAGTTTTCTAACAAACCCTTTGTAAAACACGAGTATCTAACATTGAACAATTTTATAAAAGTAAATTGACATACTTACAATTATTTCTAATTTGATTACTCATGAGGTAGGTACGCTGAAATACTAGTTTAAATTCATTCTGTATAAATATAAGACAACTTTCCCCCGAGCCCACGTTCCCAGCCCCAAATATTTAACAGGGACAAAATGGGAAAAAATGCTGACATTACAATGTATTTGCAACTGGAGGTTATACATATGGTGATAATGATAGATTGTACTGACTTAAAGCTTGACTATTCACTCAGTGTATTATTATAATAGGCTTAGTAACAACTTGTTCAAACAGGATAAGTACAGCTTTTAGCATGTTTCAGACGGTTAACCTGTATGCAGATACACTTCTTCTCTAGATGTCGTGTCTCTCTCCATACCAAACGCTTAGATGACCGCAATGTTTTATTTGAGGTCAGAAAAAGCTAGTTGAAACGTCATCCTTTGGTTTTTGTTCCACCGGACGCAGTATTTTTGTGAAAACCGTTAGGTATATTGAATGTTTATTAATCCTCATTTCAAACCAAGTATTATTGCAAATACATTGTTCATTGTTAAAACATTCATGGCAACACCCTACCCGTCCCTACCCCCATGGGTAGAAGGCATGAGTGTGTGTAAGTATTGATAACAATAACCTTGCGACAGTTGCTAAACTGCCACGTCCTCTCTTTACACAATAAGCTCACAGAACTCCGGTCGGCGATCGTAATTTTCCTCCGTTCAATTGTGGAGTGATTGGAAGGGAAAACACTGCACGGCTTGAGCGAATATTAATCGCGAAAGGACGCGTGTGGAAGACAATCGACTCCCATCTCTTCCATGTAAGTAGTTCCGGTAATCTGCAACAACTTTTCGGCTTGTTAGGAATCATTTCTTGAAGTGCTTGATAATACCTACATACCAAAAAGTAAAAAAAAAACTGGGCAAGAGCGAGTCGGACTCACGCACCGAGGGTTCCGTACCATCATATGTTTTTAAATTTTCATCGGCGAGGCCTATATTCATCAGAGAATTTTAACACTGCACTGCGGTGTAGAATATTGCAGATTTAAGTCAGCTCCATCTCTTGACCGATAGTGGAAGTAATGTAACTTTTGTTGCTGATTTCTGAAAAAGTGTGCTATTTACAGACTTCGTTTTATTTTTCCTGTAATCTTTACATAAACTTCTATCACATATAATTATTTCAGATTTTTATCTTTGCAAACTTATGAGAAAAAGGGGGGGGACGGTATTTTTTTTTACATTTTTAATCAAAAGTCGAAAACTATGGGGCCTAAAAAAAATTGTTTGAGAATGTGCAAACTGCGCTCTTTCATATGATACCCCACATACCATAGTAGCCCAACTTCGAATTTTTCAGACCCCCTTTCAGTCCCTGTTGCAAAAAATATACATATATTTTTATTTCTTTCTTATTTGCAAAATAGTTGGGCAAACATCATCTAAAACTGTTCTAAATTTCTAGTTGATAGCATTAGTAGTTCTTGAGATATCCAGCCGTGACAGACAGACAGACTTAGTCTCACCATAAGGGTTCTGTTTTTACCATTTTGGTACGGAACCCTAAAAATCTGCTGATCCATACTATTATATTAGCTCAACTGTCACTAAAGTAATGAGACACAATTACTTATCTATTGTTACCGATCTCTAGGAGATTTCTTGACAGTTGAAGGGATATTTAGGCCAGGGTTCATCCCGTAGTACGAGTAAAAGATGTTCACAATAATGATTTAAGAGACCCCTTTCCGTGTTCTCAACTATTTCAATTTGTTTGCCCTAATGCAATCCTACTCATTGCAAATTGTTACAGTTACTATAGTTATCCCATAGTCCCAAGCAAGAACAAAAATACTTTAAAAATATTTAGTATCTAGCAATCAATAAACTATCGCAACCCGAAATAATGTTGCTGGTATGTTGTTAGAGTACTAAGGTAACTATTTATTACAATTTACTGAGCTCTTTCACAGCACCCACATTCAAAGCAAAACGTCACGCAACATATCTTCGAAACTGATAATAGAGCAACTTTGAACATTCATGAACATGATTGAATTGTAAACAGAATGATTGCTTCACTCAACGCAACGTGATTGCTAATCAATGTCTAGTGAAGTGAAGTGGTTGTATTGTCCATCGGCAATCATCGGTAATCGTCGGAAACTGTCGGCAATAGTGGTGCGGTTCACATGTTATTACATAATAATATACAATGTATATAGAAGGAGAAATTGCATTGTAAATTGTAACGACACGATTGTAATATTAAAATTGACTTACTAAAGAAACTATTCGTTTAAACTCCAGAGAGATATGTATAAGATTCTTAAGATGGGCTTGAATAAAGTGTCACAATGTCAGGCCTTTGCTCCGCCTTATCACGTGCCTCATAGCTTGTACCTGTGTGTACATACATTGTGCAATACATAAATAACGGGTTATCTTCAATAGTATCCTGAAACGCTGCTCATTAGTGACACCAAAGCTCTCAGGTTCTACTTTCAGGTTACAGGAAAGACGTCATCAAACGTATTTTTCTTTGAACAGTCGCGAAATAACGAAGACTGACTTCCTGTTGCATTATTACTGAGGTCTTGTAAAGGAGTCGTGGCTTTTGGCATAGAACTCTTTCTACGAAAGATATGCGCAATGTTTTTCTATTGAATATTATTGTAACAAGAACTACATTTTTTATGTAGATTCTAGATCGAACTTAAAACGAATCAAACAGGGATCTCAATAAAATAATGTATAATTTTAAATTGATTTATTTTATTATTCTAAAATAAAGATAATGATGTAACTATTAAATATTTACAAATAAATTATTACATAGAACAAAGGCACTGGTAACAACGTTTATAGTATCCTCTTTGGTGTCCGTTGCTTTCATTTTGTTTTTAGAATTAAATAAATTACATATCTACTGTCATAGTTGCTTATAGCTAAGTAATAATAGCCGCACGGGTCGATTGATCAGGTTAAGCTACGCTTGCCGTGGTTGTTTCGTGGATGGGTAACCATCTTCACATACCAAGACCCCTCCGTGCCTCGGAAAGCACGTTAAGCCGATGGACCTGGCTATCATTCATAGATCTTTGACAGTCGTTACGGGTCGTCAGTAGCCCGAAAGTCTGAAACCAGTCTTACTAAGGGGTATCATATTGCCCAGTAACTGGGTGTGGAGGTCAGATAGGCAGTCGCTCCATGTAAAGTACTGGTATTCAGCTGCATCCGATTAGACTGGAAACCAATCCCAACATAGTTGTGCAAAGGCAGGCATCTGCCTGCCTTTGCCTCTTGAACTACTGTCATAATTATTTTACTGGTCGGGGATATTTACACAGTTAAGTAACTAATCAATCAACTCTGCCTATTGAAGTCCACTGCTGGTTATAGGATTCTCACATGTAGCAGAATCGATGCAGCAGGTCAAGTACCGGAAATAGGGAAGGCCGGAATCATGAAAGTCTGTTCCTATAATTTAGCAGAAACCGTGGAAGGAAATTCAAGTTACAAATTGTTAAATACAATTCTAATTTGACAATAATTTATACTTATAAATTAGTTGTAGATACTAATTTACACGGTACAATAATTATAATTTGATTCGTGAAATGGGAATGTGACAAACTTCAGGCAGTTCTTGACACAATTTGTCATATTTTAATAAGGCCATACGAGCCCTCGAGTCTCGGAATATATTAGGTTTTAATTAGGGACTATACGACCCTCCAAACTTTTGCCGTACATTATAAAATTGAGCAAAAATATTTTTCCACGAAAATATTGTGAAGTTATAAACCGTTAATGTTAGGCGATTTTCGTAAAAATATTAAGACCACTTCGAGGTATACCATTATGAATAGGTACCTGCAAAGTTTCATAAAATCGTAGACTTTCTTATGCCAGTGAAATAGAAATAACTTTTAAAAAAACGGGGAAAGAAAAACTTTGTCTTTTGTAGAAATAAAAATTTATGAAATACACTTGAAAACCGACAGATTTTTCAAAACGAAACCTTTTGAAAAACCTGCCGGTATAATTTATCAAAATAGTAATACCTACGGGACGGCCAGGTACCAGATATCAGTAAACAATGAGTGTAATGTGTGACAACACTTTCTTTTTAAATCTATTACAGGCTAGTTTCATGTCCTATAATTTTCAATATAATAATAAACAAAGTAGTTTCCTCTACTTATAAAATTTCATATCACGAGTGTGTCCGCTCGGCGAGGTGCGCCTACCACCGCGCGGCTCACAAAGCTTACCTCGCTAATATATATGACTAGTTCTTACATAACACAGCACATACTATCAGAACTTGTGTTCACCTACGTTGTTCTTCGTCTTCTCTGGATTTTTTTCTTCTGATTTCTTCTCTCCATCTTCTATAAATAAAGAATGGAAAATCAATTAAATGTCTTTTTGTAATAAAACCTGAATTGAAACCGCTGGCAAAACCCAGGGCAACTTTTTTTGTTCTTTTAAATAAAAGTACTAGGACCAAATTATTAAACTCACGCCTCAAAAGATGGTCGTTAGCTACCTTCTCGTCATTTGCTCTTGGATTATACTATGTAAATATTATGAAAACGACAAGTAGATATGTAAAATATAGTCGTAAATCATACCAATAGCTTCCGAAGGTTTAGGTTCGTTCCATTCCTGGATGTCTGCGGATATGAACAGCAGGTAGAACAGGTTCACCAAGAAATAGAACGCTACTGATATGAAGAACACTTTTCGCCAGTCTGTTGCACTTGTCTGAAATGAGAGCATTTTAGTATTGTTAATTATTTTTGTGATTCGAGGCATATTGACTAGGCTGATAGGCATATTTTCTTAAGGCCTTTCAGAAGCTTTTTGGTTCCGTCCCACTCGAGGCTAAAAGAAAGCCTTTCAGAAGCTGTTTTGTTCCGTCCCACTCGAGAGAAAAACAAGGCCTTTCAGAAGGTGTTACACCACAGGTGTGTGGTGATACTTATATTTAAGAAGGGCGACAATATTCTTAAGAATTAAACCCGCAGTGTTTCAAGACGAAAGTCTTTGACCAATGAGTGTTGCCAGTGATGACCTATGGCACTGAAACGTGGCTACTCACAATGAAGGCCCATTGTGAGTAGCCACGTTTCAGTGCCAGAAATCAGAAGGCTAAAAGTCCCTCAAAGGGCAAAGGAGAGGGCTATGCTTGGAGTTTTCCTGCGTGATCGAATCAGAAATGAAGAGATCTGCAGGAGAACCAAGGTAACCGACATAGCCCGAAGAATTACCAAACTTAAGTGGCAGTGGGCAGGGCAAATTGCTCGCAAAACAGATGGCAGATAGGGCCGAAAGTTCTGGAGTGGCGACCGCGTACCGGAAGATGTAGCGTTGGAAGGCCTGGAGGTGCTTGGTGGAGGCCTATGTCCAGTAGTTGATGTCTTTCGGCTATGATGATAGGCATATTGACTATCAACTTCAATAGTTCGTGAATTCACACCACAACTGTCAGTCTTTGCAAGTCGTATGTGCCCCAGGCATTGAGTCCGCCTTTGTACAGTATTTTTTTACTGGTGCATAAGTTTTAATACATAAATAAATTGCCATATAAATTTGAAAAAAAGTAAATTGTTTTAGTGTGAAAATCTCACGTCAAAAATGAATTACGATTTCAAATTAGATGGGGTATCATTTAAGCTATCACCAATTTAATTAGTTTTGTGTTTCTTAAATAATAGGGTTTGTCCTCCAAATAGTAGATCTGTCACCAAAATGTAGTCACCAAACAATGCAAAATCAGTTCCACAATAAATCACCTAAAATCCTGAGATATAAGGTCTATAATATTTTTTTTTAAAAATAATCTCTTTTTCCATATTTTTTTTCTTTAAAATTTAGTCGTTTCTGGCACTCGCCGGCCGCTGCCGCGGCACCGCTCGCTTCGCTCGCTCGGCTCGTGCGTAGGAGGTCACAGTTTTAACCTAACCTAAGCATTTTTTTTTAAATAATTAACCTCGTAACTAATTCGGTTCTCGATAATGTCCATTTCAAGTAACAAAACTGTTATTATAAGAACGAAGTTTATATTCATGTAATGCAATATAATTTTATTGGTTATCGATCTCTTATTTTACACATATATTAACATTAATTTGATAATTCATACCTGGGAACAATTTTTGTTTATCTGAGAAGGAAAATATTTCGTGGCGATAGATCTATTTATTAGGTGATACAACTTGATGACAAATATAAATTTTGGTGATAGAAAATATAGTTCCCAATTAGATGAGTACGAAGAAGTAAGGAAAAAAATAAAGACAGGAAAACTCACCTCATCTTCAACAACGAAGGAGACGCTGAGTGGCGCCAGAATAGAGAAAATGGCTCCGATACCGTTGGTGAAGCCCATCATTGTACTCGCGTGGTTTGGAGAGAGATCGATGTGGGACAACTGAAATTAAATAGTTCAATCATCAGTATTGAAATAAATAAAATAGAACGATTACACGATATAAACACTAACATTCACCGTTTGCGGGCAGATTAGCCATCTTTTAAGCCATTATTGTTACCCATTTAATACTTGACACGCTAGCTTAAATTGTAAAGGTTTCAAAGATCTATTTCAGATATAATCAAATCGAGCTTACTAGTAGAATGAATAATGGTATTTAAACAATCTAAATCGCCTGAAGTCACAATTTAACGAAGGCAATTACAACCAGGTATAACAATTGAACGACATTACAATGTTGTAGTAGGTACTCACCATAAATCCGACGTAGTGAGCGCCATTGAGCCCGACAGTGATGGTCAGAATGATGACGGCGAGTGACAAGTTCCCAGCTGGTAGGTACGAGAGGCCAAGCAGAGCTACGGCGGGGCCCCATTGCGCTAGAAAGTTGATCATAATACTATTAGCTTATGTATAAAAATTATGATTTTATAATTTTTCTTTTATTTAGTTCTATGTCTTGAACACAAAAAGTCTGCTCTTTGGTCTGGTCTCCAAGATATAGGCAACTACCTATATAGTTTAGGGATTACTGTGCCAAGCAAACTGTTTGTAAGATACGATAAGATACAGATAAAATAATGTTACGATGAACAGATAAAATTATTTCTGTTTAATGTCTAAATAATGCAATTGCATTGTTTAGACTTAAAACGATCACACCCTAGAAATCTAAAACTTACCTTTACGCCGTTCTTAAAGAATTTCTGACACTACAGTTGGCCGACACAGTTACAGTACAGCGACGGAGACAACATGACAACCTAATGACTAGGTACTTTAAATCAACTTGTAAGAGTTCAACCGCGAATGTCTACTACAATATTATTTTGAGATAAATGCTAGCAAATATGATGTAATAATTACCGATAGTGTTAAATATCCTCCTGGAGGTGACAAGACTGATGATATTCCTGTTAACAAGGAACTCAGCCAGCCAGCTGAAGAAGAAACTCAGGATGTACATGGCCACGTACGGCAGAGCTGACAACATGCCGTTCTGAAAAGATTACGTGGAGCGTTAAAATTTTCAATTGTTGTATTTGAATAACCATGAAAAGTAATCAGTGAAACAAGAAACTACGTAACCATGTAGTAAATCATCGCGAGCGGTTACTGGATTACTATTTATTTTTCATTTCTCCTATTATTTATATCTGACGGCTATGGGGTCAGTTATCTCACCTCTTTGATATCAACATTTAGAACGTTCTTCATGTACGAAGGCAGCTCAGTCAGAAGGGTCCAGAATCCTAAGTTTTGACCGGAGTGAGCCAACAAGATGGCCCAGAACGGAAGCGATGTGAGTATGCTCTTCCAGGGAGTCGCCATTTTCTGGAACATAATAAAAATTGTAAGATCATCAATATCATCATAAAGACTAAGGTCGGTATAATAAGAATGAAACTACTCTTGATGGCGCTATATTCATCAAGTTATTTTCTGCAAAAACTGTAACGAACATTTTAGAATGTTGAAACAACAAAAACTACTTACACCATGTCCAAGCTCGCTGGACCCTGCATTCATTTCGATATACTTTCTCTCTTCCTTGGAGATCCACCTGCTGGTGCCAGGTGTGGAGTCAGCGATGATGACCCACAACACAGACCAGACGAGGCACGTGATACCAGCCACGTAGAAGACGGAGGGCCAGCCCCAGGAACTGGCGGAGAGGAGACCTGATGTCAGGAGCTCGATGATAGTACCGAGTTGAGCACCTGAAAAGTATAGAATATTATTCATTAGATACATTAAGATAATTGCAATCGAACAAAGTATAGAATAGACTCCGATTAATCGATCAAAATAAAAGATAGGAATAGGTACACATAGATTTATGTGTTCTTCCTGAAGTCCTAGAAAGCTGAAATTTGGTATGTAAGCTACTAATAGTACACAAACAACAAAAAAACTCTAAAACTTGGAACTTTTACCCTTCAACCCCTTAAAATAGGGGATGGAAGTTTGTACGAGACTTCCGCAGATTTTTATGCTAGAGTTCTGAAAATTGATATAGGGACTCCTTGTTATAAATAATAAAATACGTATTTCAGGATTTTCAGTAAATAACCCCCCAACCCCCCAAAAATTTTTTTTTTATTTCATAAGCATCAATATTCTAAGGTTCTTCCTGAAGTCCTAGAAAGCTGAAATTTGGTATGTAAGCTAGTAATAGTACACAAACAATTCTAAGACTTGGAACTTTTACCCTCCAACCCCTTAAACTAGGGGATGGGAGTTTGTATGAGACTTCCACAAATTTTGATGCTAGAGTTCTGAAAATTGATACAGGGACTCCTTGTTACAAATAATAAAATACGTATTTCAGGATTTTCAGTAAATAACCCCCCCAACCCCCCAAAAAAATATTTTTTTATTTCATAAGCATCAATATTCTAAGGTTCTTCCTGAAGTCCTAGAAAGCTGTAATTTGGTATGTAAGCTAGTAATAGTACACAAACAATTCTAAGACTTGGATCTTTTACCCCCTCCAACCCCTTAAACTAGGGGATGGAAGTTTGTAAGAGACTTCCGCAAATTTTGATGCTAGAGTTCTGAAAATTGATATAGGGACTCCTTGTAATAAATAATAAAATACATATTTCAGGATTTTTAGTAAAGAAACCACCAAAAAAAAAATTATTTCATAAGCAACTTTCAAAAAGATGTGAAATCCCACCAAAAACATTTTCATGTAAAATGTTGCCAAGACGACACCACATATGGCTCAAAAAGTTATCAGATCTCATGTAGAGTCAAGCTTCTAACTCTACACGCCCTAACTTCATAAACTCTACACCTTAGTCAAAATATGTGGCTTGGCCGTTTCGCTACCATCACATGGGCGTAAGGTGAAAAATTTATTCACTGTTCATTACTTTTCTGTTATACAATAGTTCTTGTAGTAACGAAACGGCCAAGCCTCATATTTTGACTAAGGTGTAGAGTTTGTGAAGTTAGGGCGTGTAGAGTTAGAAGCTTGGCTCTACATGAGATCTGATAACTTTTTGAGCCATATGTGGTGTCGTCTTGGCAACATTTTACATGAAAATGTTTTTGGTGGGATATTCTTTATAATTAATTTCTTACTATTGTACACCCTAGGTATGTTGTACAGATACTTTTGACGTGAATACGTCTTTAAAATTGCTTCCATAGTGGGAGGCAAGTCAAGAAAAAACCAATGATAACAAAATCGGGGGACACAGTTTGGTGTTGCAGTTTCATATCTATCATCTCCATCTTAAATTCAATTACACCATTGGATAGCTAAAGGATCAAATAATTAATTACGCTAAGTGAGGACTGTGACGTATTGCGCGCCGTGGAGGGGAACGCGCTCCCTTTTTGAGGTCATTTTGCTGCGTTTCCACTTAGTATAACTTTTGACTCGGAAAACCTACGACTTTGGTTAAATTTCAATCGTCAGCTCTCGTCAAAATCTATCGATTGTATACAAAACATTAGTGTAAAACAGTGACAGTGAATATAATGTGTAACAAAAAAGTAATTTAAAAAAACTGACTTCAAAAAGAAATTAACTCAAAATTATGAAATAACTTTAATTTCTGAAGTCGGTGTCTTGGGATCTGTATTTTAGTTTTAGTTTTTTGCCACCGACTTCCGAAATTAAAGTTATTTCATAATTTTGAGTTAATTTCTTTTTGAAGTCGGTTTATTTTTTTTTTAATTTCTTTTTATTTCTTAATTTTTAGTTTTTGCACTAGAATTTGACCAAGGTTTTGAGATGTTTTCCTTTTGACACTACACCCGTAGCTCGAATCAATAAGCCAGGCCGTCACACTTACACGTATTAGTCCATATCTTGAAAATTACTTAATCGATTTTCATGAAACTTGCACTGTTCCCTAAGTTGAAGGAAATGTAAGCCAGTAAAAAAAAAATGGTCACGATCCGATTAATAGTTGCTGAGAAATACGTGGACAAACATACATACATACATACGTCTATGAAATTTTGTATATTTGTTTGGAAGCCTTACTAGATTGTCATATGTGAATATAATGCAATTCCAATAATATTACATGCATACGTGTCGAATTGATAACCTCCTTTTTTTGAAGTCGGTAATAAAAAGAAAAATAATATCATAAATATCTAATGTCGACCTATACGCGTGAAAAAGCCAAATCCAAACACAGAAATCGCTTACGGTTGGGAAGGACTTCTCAAGAACAATCGAATGGTACCAATAAAAGACCATATGACCGAGTCAAGCAGTGCCGGGAACGTAAAAGAATGAATGCGGCCGAGCGGATCAACCCTGCTACGTAAACGTATTCACGTATAACCCACGGCAGGATCTACGCAGTGGCTAAGCGATTGAGTGCTGCGCTGCGTGTCGCGGGTTCGATTCCCGCACGGAACAAATATTTGTATGACCTACAAGTAGTTGTTCCGGGTCTGGCTGTTTGTGTATGTGAGATTAAATGTTTGTAAACACACCCACAATACAGGAGAAATTCCTAGTGTGGGGCAACGTTTTTTTTAAAAATAATAAAAAAAAAAAAAAAAAAAATAATAATAATAATATGACACAGCCACACCCCATTTTTTCTTATACAACCTACTTTGTTTGTTAACCAACGGCAAAAACAAATTTGCTGCTTCAAGGAATTGCAGCCCTGTTGATATTAATTTTAACTTGATAACTCCACGCGTTCCTGAGAAAAAGGGTCTTGGAACGGACGGACAACGAATTGATCTAATAAGGGTTCCGTTTTTCCTTTTGAGGTATGGAACCCTAAAAACGAAAAGTACGGACGTAGATTAAAAAAAATCGGTTACTTGGATCGAGCTTTGATCAGTGGCACTGAACTCTATAGACTGCACTTATAGCTGATAATGATGACGCACCGAATGTTAAAAGCTTCTTTGATTATTATAAGTATCTACTGTGTACTTGAGTATCCGCAGGTATAAACAACAACTTGAAACTGAATCTGTGAGGCTAATATTTTAAATAAATTGTATCAAACAATGATTTAAAACTCGTTAAACCCCTCGTTGAAACTTGAGTCAGGTATCATTTAACAATTTAGTTAGACATTGAATTTATCTCTTGGTCATTGTTCGGCCTTGAAAGTCCCAGGTGCTTGAACTCAAGTAGTCAGAACTTTCTGCTAATGATAGCAATTATGTAGAGAAGAGGTAAAGACATACAATTAGTACAAGAGATTTTAAGCTCTTGAGGGCAGAGTGAACAATGTCAATGACAATCCACAAATAAAATAGTTTAAAAATAAGCCAAGAGAGCTAAGAGGTGACCAGTTCCTCCTCTTTCACGAACGTGGACTAGCACCATTCAGCTCAACCATTTTGATTAATGATCCAACAGAGAGACATCAGAGAGACATTTGAGTGGCCATTACATGCTCTCAGCCACCAGGGCACAATCAAGTCAAGCTCACTTCACCTAAGTTATCACGGTGAGGTTGTTACAGTACAGATCGGCAGCCGATCTAGAACATGCTGATAATTAGAGAATCATACTTTTTATATCAGTTTTTTACTTAACAGTAAACTAGTCGCGAGCTCGAACCCACTGGTGGTCATGACCAAAAAGCACGCTGTCTCACCTGGCTTTGTGTCCGACAGAGCTAGTATCAGTGATGAGCAGTTAGACGCTAGTCTATACGAACAACGTCTAGTTCTTACAGGCGCGTAAAAAAATTCTACAAGTGCTTCAAAAAAGTCGAGTTTCATGAAAAAACCACTCCATAAATCAATTACAAATAAAGTTTATTGAAATCTTCGATAAGTGAGCTTTGTCGGTACGGACTTGGTTTTGAAGATTTCACAGGTTTTTTATTATTTATTTACACCCAAAGTTACGCTAAAAATAGTAAGACAAACGAATTTTTGTTGGCACATAACTTTTTAATGGCTTTTTATTTTACTATTATGTTTCCGTACAGACAAAATTAATAATAAGTCAAAACGATATCATGTTTAACTTTGGATGCACAATGTCAAACAGTGGAGTATTTGTATGGAAGAAATATCGACTAGTGGCACCTTAAGTTCTATAGATCATAAACCACACACATGCTTCATCTAGTTATTATAAAATTTAAATTTTTCTACCAATATTGAGATTGCAAGTGCATTAATTTTGACAGGAAGATTAACAAATTGATTTGTGCAAGTTTCACGGCACAACTCCCGGGAATAAGACGGTACAGTTGTTTGCTAATTCAATTACTTAATTGCTGCCGGCCGACTCTGAGCGGTCGTCAAGGGAAGTCATTGTAAAGTGCAAACTTGAGTCGGAACATTAAGTTGTTTTCTTGAAATACTTTCAGGCTTTCCATAAAATATTAAGTACCTTCAGTTTGATATACTTGATCCTGCCTGTTTGTTGTAAGATACGGTGTTACGTATCTTGAAACAAAATGCAAAATGCAGGAATATTTTATTTTAAACTTTGCTTACCATAATCAGCCTATAATGTTCCCACTGCTGGGACACAGGCCTCCTCTCGGTGAGAGGGAGTGGGCCGTAATCCACCACGCGGGCCCAGTGCGGATTGGCAGATGTCACATGTCTTCGAATTTTTGGTTCTAGGACATGCCGGTTTCCTCACGATGTTTTCCTTCACCGTTTTGTGCTTAACTGAACAATATTATTAAACGTATCTACTTATATGTTTTCTCCGTAAGTGAATAATTTGAAATTCTTTTGAGAAATGAAATATCTTTAACCGAACAAAAAAACTGTCAGTTGTTGTGTGTCTGCAGTGTATCTGTTTGAACGATTTATTCCGGTCTGATCCCCTACTGACCTCGGGTTTTCTCAGATTGGTTATTTGTAACTTATTAAGAAAATACTACAGGCGGAGGAACAGGAGACCTTGAGCCACGCCTGAAATGGGCCACTTCGACACTGAGCAAGACATAAGAGAGGAACTAACCAGCATAGACGAAGGTCCCGAGCCGACTGCGCTCGTTGACCGGCACCCAGTGACCAATCAGTCCGTGTAGACTGGGGTACAGCAGACCTTGAGCCAGGCCCATCACGATACGACACGCGCATACTGCCATGTAGCCACCCTGGAACATGAGAGGACATTGTATTGTCTAGAGAATATAAACGGTTATAGTAGTAGTAGCTTTTGCCCGCGGTTCCGTCCGCGGGCCGCGTGGCGATTGGATAATATCCCGCGGGCGCGTACTACCGGGTTAACACGTATTCTATGTCCTAACCTAGGTCATGGTCTACCTAAGTGCTATAAAACATCGAAATGCGTTCAGCCACTTTGGCGTGAGGAAGACAGACAAGAGTTACTTTCGCATTTATTAGGTTGTAATTAAAATACTGCTGTCCATTGTCGTAACAGATTTGCGTCTATTGACCTGACAGCTTTACTTTAACTGTATTATGAACCATCAATTTATTTTACAATCTTCATTTAGGAAACACCATTTTTAATTTACTTCATTCAGCACCTAACATGACACCCTAAAGCGCCACTAACAAAGATAAATAGAACATTGTTTCCTTTTCCTTCAACTAACGGGAACCATGCAACGTTGTTGGTCGCTCATGGCGTAAGGAATGGAAGTCATTCCCACTGACGCGGCGGTAACGACACTAACGACACTCATCAATAAAAGTGCACGAACAAGCGCGTAAATTAATTGCAGGACTTATTGCCTGTTTGTTTGTGTTATGAAACTTCTTTCTTCCTTGTTGGAAGGTTTTTGGGAATGTTTTTATATTAGGGTAAAGTATTTGGTACAAATGAAGACGAATATAAATTGCTGTCGTCATGTTGGTACACGCCGACTCTATAAAAACGGTCGACTTATTGTTCAAAGTTATCATACCGAGTTGAAAGTACGTTGGAAAAAAATATTAAAGGTAAGTAGTGGTAGTGTGATCAGATCACTAATTATTTAGGTTTTCGATCCCGTGGGAATATCGGGATTAAAAGTATCCTATGTGTTAATCCAGGATGTCAGCTACCTCCATACCAAATTTTATCAAAATTGGTCCAGCCGTTTGAGCGTGAAGAAGTAACAAACATATATACACACACAAACACACCCCCACGTTCACCCACTCACAAACTTTCGCCTTTATAATATTAGTGTGATTATTTGAGGATATTATACTTAGATGTTAATGGATCAAGTAAAAATGAATAGTATCCCAGACCGTTAGAAAGCTACGCTCTCAACTTATCTACTTAATTAATAACAGAGCTTAAAATAACAATTAGTATCTCATTTGAAAGTAAAGGGCGCGCCAGTAACTAGTTATTTAACTAATTTTGCTACTAAAACTGAGACATCCTTTTAAGTTTCAATACCCTTAGATTAACGTAATAGTTTAAGGACTTTTCGTTTAAAGAGGAAAGTCTAGTAAAAGACCTACTTACGCGTTCTAGAAATAGCAATCTATATTTACAAACTCTTCTTTATAGAAAACTAAATAAGCATAACATTTATAAAATAAATCATAAATATAAAATAAATAATAGACCATTCGTACCAAAACCCCAAAATAATAATAATTGAAAACAAGATGAATACGTTTTCTACCCCTACGCCCTTTGCTAAAATAAAAATCTAAAAGGCAAGACTTTAAACCACCTCCATAGAATAAAAATATATTATATTTACTATCCCGAAATAAACAGTGAAAACGATCAAAAAAGGTATTACGAATAAACGAAAAGGACCAGGTTATCAGGGCAGCGAAACATTGCTCATTCCATTTGGTAGAATTATGTTGTCTGATGGTATCGGGTGAGCGATGGCTCCTCCGGCAAATGGCGCCCTAATAAACCACCCTAATGCGAGATCCTTGCGATCCTTCAAGACGTTTGTTTGTTAAGGGAGAGCAAATACTTGCGGTAGGGAACAGTGCCCAGTGCAGTTTGTATGATTTTTTTTCTTACATGATAGAGACTAAGTATAGGTATATTTCATGACTTATTACTTTTTCGGCTGTCGCTGAAAACCAGCGCTGAGGCTCTGTCTCGTATAGGGTCTTAGCAGTCTTAGCATTATGCTGAGCGATGGCCGTTTTGCGTAGATGTGACGCATACTTTCCCCCAAATTGTTATTTAGTTTTTTTTTGTTTGTGTTTATTTTTATTTTTATGCGTCATGTTTGTCGCAAATAAACGTATTTTCCTTCTTTTCTTTCTATTAGCGTCAACGACATACGTACAACGACATATGTACAACGACATATGTACAATGCCATACGTACAACGACATACGTACAACGACATGCGTACAACGACATACGTACAACGACATACGTACAACGACATACGTACAACGACAGACGTACAACGACATATGTACAACGACATACGTACAACGACATACGTACAACGACATACGTACAACGACATACGTACAACGACATACGTACAACGACATACGTACAACGACATACGTACAACGACATATGTACAACGACATACGTACAACGAAATGAAATGAAATGAAATGAAATGAAATGAAATGAAATGATGAAATGAAATGAAATGATTTTATTTTTTGTAAGTAGGTTTGTACAAACACTTTTACACGTCAGTCATGTTTTTTATAACTAGATGAAGTCGGCGTTTCCTATCTGACTACTCTGAGAAGAAAGGCCGAAACAAACTCAGAGGTCACAGTCTCTTTTAAAGTCCAGACATAATCTTGGTCAGGTTATATGAAGACCATGTAGATCGATGTCTGAGGTGGTCTTTTGAGGAAAGAACCACACAGATTGAGAGGACCTGTCCAGTCAGTGCACGCATTTGTCAAAAATCGTGCAGCTCAACTCAAGACTTAAGGAGCTCAACGATTCGACGAACAATACCAAAGAAAGGACATTTGGGTAGGCCACATAAATTACTCAAACTGCCAGACCATGATAAAAAAAAACAGAACAGAGAGAATAATAAAAAAAATATATATAAGTATGTAAAATGACCCACATCGTCTTCACATTCACAATGAAAAAATAATATAATACTTTACAAAGTAAGCAAATGTCATTGTTTAAAAAAAAAATATTCATCAATGTCAATGTGTATATAAAAAAGAAAAAAATCATTCAAAATGCAGAAATTGGAAGCAGCTCAATCCCAAGCCTTTTTGTCCTCAATATAATCTTTTAACGGTATAAAAGGCTTTCTGGCACAACTTACGTTTAATGAAAGATTTGAATTTATTAAGGCTTAGATCTTGAACGTGGCTTGGTAGTTTATTGTAAAAGCGTATACATTGGCATCTGAACGAGCCACCTATTTTCTTGAGCCTGGTTGTAGGTACAACATATTTGTGTTTGTTTCTAGTATTTATATTATGGATATCACTGTATTTTTTAAACAATTTTATATTTTTATGGGCATATAAAAGATTTTCATAAATGTACTGAGAAGGCACAGTCATTACATTAATCTCTTTAAATTTGTCTCTGAGAGAGTGTCTCGGACTTAATTTATAAATTGATCGAACAGCTCGCTTCTGCAAAACAAAGATAGTCTGAATATCGGCGGCATTTCCCCACAATAGAATACCGTACGACATTACACTATGAAAATAGCTAAAGTACACTAAACGGGCAGTCTCTATATCAGTTAAATTTCGAATTTTTCTAACAGCGTATGCTGCAGAACTTAGCTTTTTTGACAATTTATCTATATGTGGACCCCACTGAAGCTTAGCATCCAAAGTTATGCCCAAGAATACTGTGTTGTCTTCAGGATTCAATTCCTCGCCCTTTATCAACACATTAGTTTTCACCTGCCTTACGTGGGGTAGCGTAAACTTAATGCATTTGGTTTTCTTCTCGTTTAGAAGCAAATTATTAACATTGAACCAGTGGACTACTTTCGAGATCGCGCTATTTACATCGTCAGTAACCAACTGCTGACGTTTAAGTTTAAACAAAAGAGAAGTGTCATCTGCAAACAACACTATATCATGATGATCCTTTATGAGGTACGGCAAGTCATTAATATAAATGAGAAACAAGAAAGGACCAAGAATTGAGCCCTGTGGGACTCCCATTGTTACTATAGATCCGGGTGATCTTTTTCCATTAACGTCAACGCTCTGAATCCTTTTACTCAAGTATGAAATAAGAAGATCCAGAGCAGTGTTTCGGATCCCGTAGTGGCGGAGTTTCCTGATTAACGTTTCGTGAAGAACGCAATCGAATGCCTTGGACAAATCACAAAAGATGCCCAAGGCATCGCATTTATCTTCCCATGCATTATAAATATGTCCTAATAGTTCAACGCCGGCATCAGTAGTTGAACGACCCCTTGTAAAACCAAACTGTTTGCTATGTAATAATTTATGTTTATTAAAAAATCTTTGCATTTGGTCTAAAATTAATTTCTCAAAAATTTTACTAAAGGTAGGTAGTACAGAAATAGGTCTATAATTTGTGGGGTCTGATGTACTACCTGATTTAAACAAAGGTATTATTTTACTATTTTTCATAAGGTCAGGAAACTCCCCATTGTCAATACAACTATTAAAGATAATAGCTAGAGTAGGCGCTACAATGTCAATAATAGACTTGGCTACTTCTACAGAATTACCCCACAGATCTGCAGTCTTTTTTACATTTAAAGTGTGAAAGGTTTTAATTATATCTCTACAGGTAATATATTCAAAATGAAATTCTGAATCGCAACCATTAACATTTTCTTTAAGCAAAGACTCAGCAACAGAAGGTGATGAGTTTAGTGATTTAGTAGTTGAAACGGGAATATCTGAAAAGAAATTTTCAAATGCCTCGGCGACTTGTGTGTCTGATTTTATTATGTTGTCATTAATAGACAGGCTGTAGTCAGTATTTCGGTTACTAGATCTTCCCGTTTCACTATTAATAATATTCCAAGTCGTTTTAATTACATTACTGCTGTTTTTAATCTTTGAACTCAAATAACGTGACTTGGCCATATAACAAACTTTTTTAAATAATTTTGAATAATTTCTAACATACAAATTAAATTCATCAGTGTTAATATAAGTCCTTTCATTGTACAGTTCATAAAGCCGTGTTCTACTTTTATGAATACCAATGGTAGCCCAATCACTGAACGATGCATTACTATTAACCGAAATAGTCTTGGGAATAAAGGTGGAATCAAATTGTTTACAGTATACATTAAAAAAATTATCATAAAGATGATTAGGATCAGCATGAATAGACAAAACTGGTAATTTATCAATGAGTTTAACTTTAAAAGCCTCCAAGCGACTTGCAGTTTTGGGGTTAACAGTGATATCCTTTTTAGCCACTTTTTTGTTTTGATTTTGAATAGTAATCCTTTGCCCGCAATGATCAGAATCTAGTAAAGTTATAATTTCTTTGTGGCTTGGTATAATATCTGTATATATATTATCTAGGCATGTGGCACTAGTAGGGGTTATTCTTGTGGGCTCCAAAAATAGGTTTAGAAGATTGTAGGACTGAAACAGACTTAAAATTTTACTACAAGAACCTGAGTTTTCTAATAAATTGACATTAAAATCACCGCAAATGATAACGGACTTGTTTGAGTTACAAATCCTGTGTAACACTTCATCCATTACCTTTTCAAAGCAGTCATACAATCCTGAAGGGGGTCTATACACACTTAATACAATAGAGTGCACCAATTCTACACAGGCAATTTCAACCGTACGCTCAACTGATAGGCTCACAATATCTATACGATCTTTAAATTTGAGCTGGTTACTTACTAAAATTAATGAGCCACCATGTATAGCATTTGTTCTGCTAAACGAACTACCAACCTGGTGATTATTAAAATTGAACAAGAACTGGTGGCTTTTCAGCCAATGTTCTGTTATACAAAGTATGTCAATACTATTAAAATTCATAAATAATTCTACTTCTAATTCTTTGTTCATAAATCCTTGAATATTTTGATGCACTAGGTTGATACTATTGACTGATTTTAAGCTTTTTTTGCGTACATTATAGCTAGAGGTTGCCTCTATTGTCTTAATTTCTAATTTAAATTATTAGCAATGTCATTAATAGTGACCAAATTATTGGCAGAATTATTTATAATGTCATTGCATTGCTCAAAAGAAGCAAGTTGTTTAGCCAAATTTTTGGCTGTAATAGAAAAAAAATAAGATAGCGACACAGCTATCTGTCTTTTATAATAGTCAGAAAGATAGTACATAACAATGTTATATCTATCTTTTGTCAAATAGAAATACATACAACAACATACGTACAACGACATACGTACAACGACATACGTACAACGACATACTTACAACGACATACGTACAACGACATACGTACAACGACATACGTACAACGACATACGTACAACGACATGCGTACAACGACATACGTACAACGACATACGTACAACGACATACGTACAACGACATACGTACAACGATTCATCTCAAACCACGTTGGAACTTTCAGCAGTCTTCAACGTTAGTGTTGAATTGATACTGATTCATTCACATTTAAATTGGAAAGATAAAAAAGCTCGGGAACTGGGTACCGCATGAACTCACTGAACAACAATAACAAAATCGTGTTGAAGCACAGCACAACGGACCGTCTCAAAATTTAGAGGAGTTAATACGTCTGGAAACTCTCCGTCACCTACACTACTCACCAGACCTTGCTCCAACTAATTTTAATTTTTAGGGTTCCGTACCCCAAAAGGAAAAACGGAACACGTATAAGATTATTTTGTTGTCCGTCTGTCCGTCTGTCAAGATCCTTTTTTCTCAGGAACGCGTTAAGTTATCAAGTTGAAATTAATATAAAATACGCAAATCTGCAATCCCTTGAAGCAGTGAAAAAATTAAATTTCTCAGTAAACGCAATCAAAAGATACGTGTGCTTATGTTTTGTTTATGCCGCATATTTTGACACTCGCAAGGGAATCAAAACCTATAGGGTACTTCCAGTTGATCTAGAATCACGAAATATGAAAAAAAAAAAAACTGGCCAAGTGCGACTCGGACTCGCACACGAAGGGTTCCGTACCACAAGGCAAAAACGCCGAAAAAAACACGTTTGTTGTATGGGAGCCCCCCTTAAATATTTACTTTATTTTAATATTATTATTTGTTATTAAAGTAAAAATATGACTGAGTATTTTGTGAATATTTCAAGTGCCTACCAACAGGTAGGTAGGTAATATTTAATAACAAATAATAAAATTATTGATAACGAGCAAAAAAGGGCAAAAAAAATCGCATTTGTTTTATGGGAGCCCCCCTCAAATATTTATTTTATATTGTTTTTACCGACTTCAAAAAAAAGGAGGTTATCAATTCGATACGTACGTATGTAATATTATTGGAATTGCATTATATTCACATATGACAATCTATTAGGGCTTCCAAACAAATATACAAAATTTTATAGACGTATGTATGTATGTATGTATGTATGTTTGTCCACGCATATCTCCGTAACTATTAATCGGATCGTGACCATTCTTTTTTTATTGGCTTACATTTACTTCAACTTAAGGAACAGTGCAAATTTCATCAAAATCGATTCAGTAATTTTCAAGATATGAAAGTGTGACGGCCTGGCTTATTGATACGAGCTACGGGTGTAGTGTCAAAGCGAAAACATCTCAAAACCTTGGTCAAATTCTAGTGCAACAACTAAAAATTACCAAATAAAAAGTAATTTAAAAAAATTAAACCGACTTCAAAAAGAAATGAACTCAAAATTATGAAATAACTTTAATTTCGGAAGTCGGTGGCAAAAACTAAAACTAAAATACAGATCCCAAGACACCGACTTCCGAAATTAAAGTTATTTCATAATTTTGAGTTAATTTCTTTTTGAAGTCGGTTTAATTTTTTTAAATTACTTTTTATTAGTATTTGTTGTTCTAGCGGCAACAGGAATACCTACATAATTTGTGAAAATTTCAACTGTCTAGCTACCGCGGTTCTTGAGATACAGCCCGGTGGCAGACAGACGGACGGACGGACGGACGGATGGACGGACGGACGGACAGACAGCGAAGTCTTAGTAATAGGGTGCCGTTTTTACCCTTTGGGTACGGAACCCTAAAAAAGAAAAAAAGTAGTAGTAGTTAGTAAAGAAAAAAAATCCGAAATCCGTAGATTCGTAGTTACATACCTACAAATTTTTACAGAACCCTCGGTGTGCGAGTCCCACTCGCACTTGACCGGTTTTTTATTCGGAATTAGGATAAATTTTTGCAAAGGAAACCTTTCAAATCCATTGAGGCGGTGAAAAACGCCTCTAAAGAGTTCATCGATTCCCGTCGCCATGATCTTTATAGCAGAGCCTTCAACGAACTTCCTCTAAAATAGCAGAAGTGGATCTTCACTAATGGTCAAAACTTCGATTTAAATAATTTATATATTATATGTTTTTTTAAATAGTTGATTTTGTTTATGTAAAACGGCAATTTCATAGGGAGGGACCTAATAAATAATCCCTATGTTTTGTCAAGTCGTAAAAACCGTGTGAAACAGAGCCAGCTGGCCAGACTGTCAGCGCGAGGCGGGGAGCGGCGCGGGTGCGGGAACGGGCGCGGGAACGGGCGCGATCTACCTGCTGTCCGCAGTCGAGCGCGACTGCTTTCTGCGTGTTGTGTCCAGTGTTTTTCAAAATATAATATGGATGAAGAAGACTTCTTTTTACTAGAAAAAAGCTCCAACTAGTTTGAGAACCCTGGTTCCCGAGCGGGCCGGCCGCGCACCCACTGCGGCCACTTGTATGAACAAGCTATGGCATGAGTAGCCCGCGCGCTCCCCGCGCCGAGCAGAACGCGCTGCTCGCCACGACCGCGTGCCCACTATGGATACTCAAATGAAGTTCTTATGTTTGAGAACGCCACGCGCCACGCCGCGCCCGCCTCGTGCGTGCCCGCGCAGCCAGTCTGGCCGCTCACTCGAGGGCCACGAAATGCGACGCTCCAAGCGAATTCGCCTTGCGCTGCAAGCGTCAGCGTATGTCTATTAAAGAGTAGAAGTAGGTTAATTGATTATGTGTTGTTTTTGTTACTTTAGGTTACGATGAAATTGGAATATACGAGTACTTATGTGTAAAAAATCCTTAAGTAAAGAAATAAATAGTATTCACAATGGTCAGTACTTAAACAAATATTTAATTGTCGCCCAGGTCTTGAAGTATTTAATCAGTGATTGATGGACGTTACAAAATACCAAGTTGAGAATAAGAAAGAATACTACATTGTATAATTTTGTACAAGTTCGTAGCAGGAGACTGAAACAAAGTTTGATAAACTTTAAATAAAGCTTCTGAGTGCACATGTAATAATAATGTAGAACCCAAGTTTCGAAAGATTTAAGTAACTCAAGTAAAGTCTAATATAGAGATACTAAGTTTTATAAACATTAGCAAAACTGAACAATTTCGCATGAACAACTTTAAGTAATAAACTATGGTCACAAACCAGTTTATCAAGTACTGGCTTATTGTTACTTAGTTAAATAATAAAACCACTTAATGTAGATGTAGCTACTAATGAAAATCACCGCTGTGCCATGCTTTGTCTCAAGATTAGAATTAACGTATAGTTACTCGTAACTTATTAAACAGGTTTTTCTAGGAACATTAATATTTTATTTTATAGGTTAGCTTATAGACTTACCTACTTAATGCATGCCAAGTAGCTACTATTATCTCTATCAGCTACAATTTCTAATGGGAGACCTGTAATAAAATAGCGTTATATGTTTTCTTATTCCTCTGGTCTCCGCCTTAACTCCTTCGGTAACAAATGCGAACGTTTCGTTTAGATCAGCCGCAGGACACACAGACAAATCGACTGCCGATAATACGACCTTCCTAATGTATAATTATTACCCTCGTTATTTGATTGAAGGGAAGCGTGTTTGCTCTCGGATATTAATTGGCGGGAAAATAATGTAGTTGTGGTTTGTGCTTAGATTGATGAATTCAGAATCGGTTGTAATCAATTTTATTAAATGATTCATATTGGTTTTTGTGATTTATTGTAGTGGGTTTCGTAAATATGGATGATGATATAATTTTCTGCGTATTAGAGTGGCATCGACGCGCAAACTGTAACTATGAATTCAGCAAATGATTCTGGACGTTCGTTTCGCAGGGGTGTTCAGAATCCTATACTGAATCCTTGGTAACAGGTTGCCTGGTTTAACTATCATAAGAATTTCTCTATATTCTTATTGCACATAAACTAAACTAAGTAATGGTAGTACAATTGTTTCCTATAGGAAAAATCGGGAAACAAAATACCTATGAAAAACGCAATTGCCTACCTAACCTTCTTAAAAAGGCAGCACCAGACTGGTGTAATGATAATTCTCTACTATTTGCTTCACAGAAATAATCGGCGTAATTAATAAATCTTTCGGCCACTGCCTGTCGTTGAGTCAGTCGATGTTTATGAAACGTTTCCGCGCGAGAACCGCAAACCGCCTGTATAAAAATGTAAACATAGCCAACACTCATTTTATGCATCTTTTTTTAATCAACCAATCATGAATACGATTCGCGAATATTTTACGAAAATGAAACGAACGCCGAAAAGATTTTTATTTGTTTGATTTTTAATCAGAGGAATGTCTCTGCCTGCTTTTACCAATTCCAGTCCGCTGCCAGTTGAACCACAGTCTCTTTAATTAATAAAGGCAAACACTGCAATCGAGCCAGTGACCAGTCCATAGATAACTCGACATAAATAATACTTGCGGCCACCGACTGCTAATAAAATATTTAACTCGCAATGTTCTCATTTTGCGCGCGCTGTCATGCCATTGTATATCGCTTTATATAAACCTGTGCACTGAGATATACGCACTTAATTTTAAATGGTTCACGATTAATTATAACGTAGACAGTTTTCTCTTGAAGTCCTGTGTTTCCTAGGTTCAGGATAACGCAGTGGATGGTAGAATTAATTATGCAGGAGTCACAGTCTCGCACCGACGTTTTCTACAAACATTAATTCGGATTTTCAGGAATTTTCATAGTGTTACAAACGCGTATGGCTTAAATAATGTTCAGCGAAATGAGTTCTGTTGTAGAAAATGTAGTTGGATGTCCGTTTTACAGTACTAATGCTCCTGTATATTACCTTCATAAAGTCTCCCGCATTCTCATATTATTTTAAATAAATTGTGTGTAATGTTTCCGTGTGAACATCATACCTACCCTGAATTGCGAACAATGTTATAAAACTGTAAAACCGTGTTTCGTAAAATATCATAGATAAAAGTGACTCCACACAATTTTCCACCCCATTCAGATTGAGATACACTTGGCTACAAAGCTTAAACTACAACAGCTACTCATTTCCTTGGCATGAGTCCCCTTGTTCTTCATCCAAAACGGCGCAACAAACAATATCACCTTCCACAAACCACCGAATTAAATGCAAGAAAGCACAATAACATAAAGTAGTGTTACTTAAAGGATAGTGTTACTTGGCTGGTGCCAAGTGAAGTGGCGTAATGAGAACGGTATGAGGTTTGTCAACTGCTTACGCCTGTAGCGGCTAACAATATCACTATGAGCTGGCACCGCGCCAAATGTTCCTCGAGTGTTCTCATCTGAAGAATTTTCGGATTATTTGGGACTTTAAGTTGTTTAGGAAATGTAATAACACCCGTAATACTTTCTGTATAATAATAATTTTAGTTTTATTCGATTTTGTTTTCGTTAGAGATTGAGAAGGTCTGAAAGTAATTTTTACATTCCTATTGATTCCTATCAACTTTTGGATGTAGCTTCAACTACTTATTATAAAATAAAAGTCCGAAATTTATTGCATAGACTTAAGTATTTTTTTTCTTTGAATGAGTAGTATTTGGAATTGCGGTGTGTGCTGATTAATAAAATTTCTTCATCTATTTTTCAGCAACAATGTATCTACATTGTTGCTGAAAAATAGATGAAGAAATTATGTTTGCCAAACAATAATATTATAAAAGTCCATACCTTGATAGCAGCCATAGGCAGTAGCAAGTTGACGACGCCTGTGCTACCCATCGAGGCCAGTATCAGGTACTTGCCGCCGAAGCGACCGGCGATGTAGCCAGCCGGGATCTGCAAGATGATGTAGCCCCAGAAGAAGGATGAGAGGATCGTATCCTGTACACCCCGGGACCAATCGAAGACCTGAAAAAATATAATAACAAGATAAGATAGGAACGACTGTCACCCAAAGAATTGTGATCAAGTAGACTAGAGGATTATAAGAAAAATGGATAAGGAATAAGAAACAACAACATGCAAGATAATATAAACCAAAACTGTAAAGGGCCGGCTCTAAGATCCAAAATATTAAATAGGTACTGATTCAGAAGATTCATAATTAATCTAAAACTTTTAGAATAAAAAACATAAATGATAGTGTCAACACGTATAGTTTTTTGTCGTTTTAATATGTAGGTTTTCGCAGTAGAATAAATATAGGTTCGTGACAGCCATTCGATGATTCGACAGCAGTACTAACGCGATAAAGGGTAGTAAACATTTAAATAATAGCTGCTATTGACGAATATTATTGAATTATTATACGATTGAAAGCACCCATAACATCGATTTATGCTATATACATATCATCATAAACAGCTGGTACATGATCACTATTGAATTCGCGTATGTCTGGAGGATAAAAATCAAGCGTCTTTATTATGAAAATCTATATACATAATCAGTCTATAATGTTTCCACTTCTGGGACACAGGCATACCCTTAGTAGAGGGAGTGGGCCATAATCCACCACGCGGACCCAGTATGAGTTGGTGAATGTCACATTATTTCCAAACTCTTGGTTCCAGGGGATGCTAGTTTCCACACAATGTTTTCCTTCAACGTTTCTTTATATAAAAGTTTTCTTATCAGTGTAGCACCTTACTACTTCTTTATCTTTTGAGGGCCAGACCCTTGACATCCTTAGACTTGACCTGCATTTTCTGCCTATTGAGTTGATCATAAAAATCTTCTGCATATACCTACGTAATAATATGTATTATGTGGAAAGAATTTCAGGGTACACCTTTTCAAACGATATTAACAAACTATTCCAGACAGAACCTACCTACTCTACAAAAACATTTGGCTTTTCTAAGCCCGATTATACCTCCGAGAGCTGCCATCAGAAACAATTAACCTATTACAAACGGCAAACATGACGTTTTTGCGACAAGTCGTACGTGCGTCGTTAGTCGGGACGTGTCTCAAACGACTCAGCGTTCAAACGACACTTTTTGCGACAATACCACTAAAGTCTGCGGGATTTTTTGCTGTTTAATGATAGCTCTTTTATAGGGCTGACTCTTTAGACGGTTTTAAGTTTTAGTGGAAATAGGTACTCGATATTCTTTTATATTAAGAAATTAAACTTTTGCCTCGAGAGACAAAGGATAAAATAACAGAATTCTAGCATTTATCGTTGGATCCACGTGAATAATAAGTTGTACTCGTAACTTATTATTAGCACAAAAAAAATCTGTATAATGTTAAATAGGTAATCATTAGTTTAAATACAAATAGATACTGTAATGATAACATTCAACTCCTTAAAATTCAGACTATCGCAGATCCTAGTCATAGGTTTACACTCTCAATCTGCATAATTCGATCAAAACTTCCAAAAAATAGTAAAATTAGTTTGATCTCATTTAACAGCCCTAAGATTCCCGATCTACGTTAAAAATAAAGAGTTCTAAAAAACGCCTTTGCCAGATAAAGGGGATTCAAGCAGACTGTTCGGAGATAATTCCCTGAAGTGTTTTGTTTCACGTCGTACAGATGGCGCTAATAGACGACACTTAGGATTAGGTGTTGCGTTCAGCGCTTTGAGGACGTCGTATTATTTTTATTTTCCAGATAAAGCTGAAGTAGAAGAAGTAATTCGGAGATTATGCTGTTTCTTGGTAACTAAGGTTGAACTAAATTGTCTCAATTTTATTTTGCAGAAAGTAAATATTTTGTTCTAAAAACTTTTTGTATTAGATTATATGGATTCTGATTTACTTATTTCAGTGTGGTTTTTGTTGCTAATTGAGCTTTATGGCAGAAGAAGACAAGCAGAGCCGACCCTTCGAGTAGAAGGATGACGATGATGATCATGTGGAGTCGTGAGATGCAGTGTCTGCTCACCGGGTACCCGTAGCTGTTGTTGGAAGTCATGGCGACGATGCCGACGCTCATGGACACGCGCGTGGCGTAGGACACCGTCGTCGCCAGCAACATGATGAAGGCCATCGTGTGGCGCATGCCCAGGAGACGCTCTGTGGACAAGGATATAATATTAACTCAATAAATGTTATATAATTTCAGGACATATTATTATTATTTGAGGTCCGGGGTTCGATTCCAAGGTTGGGGAGTGTTATTAAGAAGAAATGCGGTAGAGAGACATTTGAAAAAGCCTAAGTAAAAGACATAATTCGAGGTTTGGCTCTCGCCTGTTTCCTCTTCCAATATTGGACCAATTTAAAAGATATTTCATAAACTGAATAAGAGATACTTACTTAAACTGTGTCCCTATATTTTTCTTTTGTCATTAATAGTTGTCAAATTTGTACAGTAGGTCTCTGTTGAAAGCAGTTCAAATTGGCATTTTTTGAGGGTTCTAGTGCTTCTAAAAATAATGAATCATCAAAAAGGAAAACATAGGGACATACAGGTAGTTAATATTTTTTTATTCGGTTTGCTTTATGGTAAATAACCAGTAAGAAAACAGACGAGAGCGTTTCTATGGAGAAAAGACCATCCGCATTTCCTCTTAAGATTTTCTATCAGGAATTTCTCAGTAGCAACCCGGAGTCTGGATTTGAGCTCTGTTGATCGCAAACTGGTGAAATGTGGTTGTAGTGAGTATATACCTACCCTCTGCTTAACCCTTCGCAGATTACAGGCGCGGTGTTTTGTTATTATTATCATCACGCATGTATTCCTGGGAAGGAAAGGGAGAGGTGTACCTACTTATAATACAAAAACCAGTCAGAATATACCAGAATAAACTTGGGGTTCTAACCTAGGGCGGTTGCCATGAGTCGTGTGAAGTTTTTAACATGATGCAATTCTATTCTCAACGCATTTTTCATTATTTAGTATTGTGTAAAATCTATAAAGATATCTATTACATTTTATAAATTAAAGTCTTGACTTGACTATCTGTGTGATGACCACGTTGTTCTTCTAAACTACGCAACGGATTTTGAAGCTCGATGTTTTTTCAAGTCGTATAACTGTGCAAAACGGGCTGGTTGCTAGTAAAATATAAAACTCAAACAAATTGCGTTTTGTTGGACAAAAACAAAAGTGCGAGACACAACAATGTATTTTTACATTAATAAAATCTACGCATTAACACGTCAGCACTGCGTTCCATTACATAAATTAAATCTCCTGGCATCCTGGAATGGGATTTACGTTATTAACGAAGTGTTACCTGTGGCTCTGTTTGGTATACATTTTTAACTGGGGACACGGCTGTAATCCCTGGACAAATAGTCTGTCTTTTAAGTTGAGTGCTTGGGTGCACGTAAATCTATTTTATGAAGCTATACCTGGTGACATTCCAGTTTATTCTACCTATGATTATGACATTTTTGCTCAAAGAGCAAATAACATTTAAAATTGAATCTTAACGATATAAAGATATCAATTAAATTATCAACCTGATCTAGTAAACTAAGTGATGAAAGTGGTTTATGTATAACATTTCTACTTCATTATTTTATCAAGATACACTAACTGGCAGACAGGGCCGCTAGAATTTATACTTTTAAATATTATACGTGTTAAACCTACACGGTTCGCTGGCTACCAACACCACCATTGTACGACGTAGCAGGCTCGTTATTGTACAGCGAATAACCGGAGATTTTTGTTAGCATTTATAATGGATGCATCCGCATCTCCTCAGTCTCTTGAGACCCTCGACATAGCTTATGACTGCCGTTTCCTGATTTTTAAAAAGATTTTACGGATAAATGTCTAGGGAAATATCTTGCGGAATATTTAATTTTATTAGAAGGATGAAGGTATTTTTATGATTTGAAAGTGATTTAATCTCAAATTGGTGCTATTAAATCCTATGTATAGTTCGCTTTTGTACTCAGTTTACATAACCCATATATATTATGATACAGCTTACAGGTGATGGTTTTATACCAGTTTTTTTTTTAAATCTTCATCTTTAAGTTACGATTTCTTTGTCATCACCATTATATTTTCTTTGCACGATAAAACCAAAATGAGATACTGCATGAAATAATACCAACACATAACACGCAGAACATTAACAAACATCTCACATAAAGTATTCCAGCGCCGACAGAATGTGTTTATATCTAAAAACTCATTTTACAAACTGTCGGCCTTAAAGGGGAGCGCCGACGCAGATTCCGCAGAGATAGCGCTAAGAAATAAACGGAGATACAACGGCTCACAATTAATTGTTCAAATAAAAAGGAGTTACCCTTGATTAATAACTTAGCTTTAAAATAACTTAAGCCTATAAATGACTGGTTGTTAACGGATTGAACCATTAGACGTTTCTCATTAATAAGAATTGATTAAGGCGGCAGTTGGAAATTAAATTAAAAAATTGAGTGACAGTGAAATGAACAGTATTAATATTTCAGGTTGGGTTTAGTATCGTTTGGCAGGAGGAGAGGGTAAAAGGGGTTAAAGGTGGTAGGGTTGGTTCCCTGATTTTATCATTATTACTCTTATTACAAGGTAATGCATATTTTTAGAGAAATTAATAAAAAATGTTTCTAAACTCAAATTACATAAAACTTTTTAACAAAAAAAAAACCGACTTCCAAAAAAAACACTACAAAGTGAAAAATAACTTTTATTTCGGAAGTCGGTGTCTTTGGATCTGTATTTTAGTGTTTTGCCACCGTCTTCCGAAATAAAAGTTATTTTTCACTTTGTAGTGTTTTTTTTGGAAGTCGGTTTTTTTTTTGTTAAAAAGTTTTTATTTCTCGCTTTTTAGTGTGTCTGTTTATAATGTATCTAAGTTACAATAGCCTAATGCCAACTTGCTCATCGCCTTTTACAAAATATTGCTTTTCCCGATGCAGGGACGTTAATTGTTGAGGAGTTCTCCTGGTATTCCACCATCAGCTCCGTTTCACCATTCGCATTGTGACGAGCATAACTTGCTTAGTAACCATATTAAAGTAAGTAATCGAATCGCAAACCGGTAAATACTTATTATTGAGTAGTTCGGGTGGCCATCTGTGGTTTTCATCATCAGTTCCATTTCACCAAATGATGCTTTCCGAGAGCAAATGCACGAGTTACTATAAAAAATACCCAAATCGATATAGGTGTGCCTATAATACTTGAAGAGTTCCTTCGATTTCTCCAGGATCCCATCATCAGATCCTGACCTGATGACAATGGGACCACCTGGAAAGTATACCCTTTCAAACAAAAAAATAATTTTTGAAATCGGTTCAGCCGTCTCCGAGTAATCGGGGAACATACAGAAAAAAAAAATTAAAAAAAAAGATTCCGACGAATTGAGAACCTCCTCCTTTTTGAAGTCTGTTAAAAAAGGGAAAACGAATATGGGCGATTGACCACCAAATCTGTACCAGTATGTCCAGTATATTGTCTGTGGTGTATAATCTCGTGCAAAATCGATGAAACGGAACGTTAAAAAAAAAAACTACGCTATTTGCGTCAGTGTCATTTGTTTCGTTCATTCCGTTTCTCCCCGAGTCGTGCGTGAATGTGGTCTTTGTGCTTCGTGGTGTTTTTAACCCCCGACGCAAAAACGACGGGGTGTTCTAAGTTTGACGTGTCGGGGTGTGTGTGTGTGTGTGTGTGTGTGTCTGTCTGTGGCATCGTAGCTCCCGAACGGATGAACCGATTTTGATTTAGTTTTTTTTTTTGAAAGGTGTATTAGTCGGGAGTGTTCTTAGCTATGTTTGATGAAAATCGGTCCAAGATGGCCGCCGCTACAAAATGGCGGATAACATATTTTTTCACAATTCCCTTAATATGGGTATCAAATGAAAGGGCTTCAATAGTAGAATACTATACACTATAAAAAAAAAAATTATCCAAGATGGCCGCCACAACAAAGTGGCGAATTACATTTTTTTTTCTCAACTTCCTTATTATGGGTATCAAATGAAAGGGCTTGACTAGTAGAATTCTATACACTATCAAAAATTTCAAATCCAAGATTGCCGCCACCACAAAATGGCGAATTACATTTTTTTTTTCACAACTCCTTCAATATAGGTATCAAATGCAAGGGCTTGACAAGTAGAATAATTTACACTAAATTGAAAGGGAATGAGGAATATTAACTACCTAACGAAATGAAAACTAAAAACTTGAAAAATATAATAAAACAAAAAAATCTGTTTAGTCTTAAAAATTATTCTTCAACTATAAATTAATCAATATTTTTGACGGATAAAAAACCTGACAGAATCTTAAAACGGAAGAAAATAAAAGAAATTAAATACAAAAATTAAGGAGTCCCTTCAAAAAACATGAAAAAAAAAATTAAATTAAAAATTTAAAAAACCCCCGACAAAAATAAAATTAAGGAATCCCTACAAAAAGCATGAAATAAAAAAATTAATTTAAAAAAATCTTATGGAAGTCGGGGGACCGTTCTGTGGAACTTTTTAAGATTTTTTAAATTAAATTTTTAATTTAATTTTTATTGTGGTTTTCTACGACGGAATGTTTTGGTGTTTTAATTGTTTTTATAACAATCTAAAAATTCTGTTCAGAAGGAAGTTAGTGCACCCCCACTTTATTGAGGGGGAACTCTCCGCCCCCCCCCTTCCCCACCCCCTACTCCTGCCAAACGATACAAAAATTTTACCAATATTTCTTGAGGGCTTAAGTGACAAAAGGGAATGGTTTATGTCATCCTTTTGTCTTATTTATTAAATCAACATGATCATTAATAAGTCCAAAATCAGAACAAAATCGGTAGCACCAAAGTGTAATAAGATTTCGACTTTAAGGATCAAAACGCAGCACGCTAGCGCTGTGTTATTGAAGTCCTCAAAAAGCTGTCTTTCGTCAATATTTGCAAGCACTATCGCTGGGCTGTACGTAGTTGTTTTACTTCTATTGTTGGTTGAGTATCTGCAATGTATCGGCTGTCCCGCACAAAACCAGCATTACTTCCACACACGTGTCCATAACTGTTTTGTTTTAGTTTTCAATGCACGGATTAGGGGTTGCTTCCTAATAAGTAGTAACATGATTATAACATTTTGTTTGGAAGTTTACAAATATGTATTATCAAACTTGTAGAAGCTTAGTTAAGTTTTTTAGAAGTTCTAACTTTCGTTCACGCATTTAATATCACGCTCTGAATTTTGTTTCGGAAAACCTTAAATCCGCAACTAGATAATGTCATCTGTGTATATTTGTTTAGTACATGCTAACAATGTTAATAAACCTAAGTGGATATCAGCTCATAATTCTGAGGCCCATAGCAAGTCTTAGTAGCATATTTTCTGCAATAACAGAGTAAGTTAATCGTATTACTTCACTGACGTCACAACATTCCATGGTAGGTACACTGCAGCTGATGGAAACCCTTACCCTAATCCAATCACAATGGCACGAGCGAGCGCTGAGCGCTGGTAGTCTGGTACCAGCGGTTTAGCTGCGCTGGAATAATACACGAGTCGCAATGGAGCCACATGTACTCGCTCATAATATGTTTTTGTTACGTGCGGCTGAACGCAGCATGGGTTTGATGAATGACTTCATTTTACACAAAATATTTGGTACTGTTGTGGACGTCCATTTTGTGGTGAAGTAGAATTATGTTTCTTTGGTCTTCTAGCGTTTTGTTACATTCTACGTTCATTGTAGTAATTTTAAACTATTGTTTTTGCCTCGTAATGACATTGTTTTTTTTTATTGAGAATGAGTACATGTGCTTGTTTATGGAACTCGAAGATAAAGTGCAGTTTGATTTTCATTCCCACACTTATATGAATAGACTGTAAGAACGATATAATATGCAACCGAATTTATTTTTCTTTATTATCATTCTGTATTCAATCAACATATTAATACAAAAAAGCTTCATCAAAAAGAAAAATAACATTCTTCATTCTTGAACTTTTTCAGATATCAGTCTATGACAAGTATCTAATAAACCACACGTCTTTCTTAGAAATAGACTAATATCATATTTTCAGCCTGTCCCAGCCAAAGAAAGCGAACGGAGCGTGAAATCGTATTTTCTCTTATACAACCTTTTATGAAAGGTGACTCAGCTCATTTGTATGCTGGATCTAAGAAACTCCAGTGGCCGGTATTATGTGATGCATTCTTAAATACCTATGTATAAAGCGACTTGAGAAAATTCTTCAACAGCTGCAAATGCAATTTTCTCTTTTTGTTCTTGTTTTAAACATTTCACATTAAAGAGAAAAGTCGTGCGAACTGCAATGTCGACGTTACGTCTCTTTGCAGTTTTAATATTGTAAAGTATTTTTGCAGTGGCGTATTATGTTTCTACGGTTTGAAGTAGGTTCAGATTTTCATTTACAGGCAAGGACCGCGTAATTTAATAAGTTCAAGCTTTTTAGTAATACAATAAGCTATCTGCATAATAAAGGATTTAAATTACTCGAGGACCGAAATTGTGTAGCATTTAGGTACTATTGAGGCCCTGGGAGCCACCTAATAAAGGTCAACTTAATAAAGATTAAAAAAAATTACAAGAGAAGACTAGTAATGGTACCTATATGTATAGGCCGCAGCCTACTAGTTTAACTAGCCTTTCAGTTAACAGCCTAGACTTTTTACTAAACGGCTAGCGGCCTGAATGATATTCATTATTTAGGTTGGAACTGTGACCAACCACACGCAAGCCGAATTGGTCGCAGTAACTAAGCCGGGAGCTCCCGACCAAGTGGGTTAGGTACCTAAGGTTAAAAATGTGACCAACCGCAAGTGAGCAGAGCGAGCGATGGCGCGACAGCGGCCGGCGAGCACTACTTGCAAAGGCTAGGCAGTTAACTGAAAGGCTAAAATGACCTCCACACGCAATAGCTCGCGTAGATATATTTTTAAATCCATTGCTGCCTTTGTATCGAACAGTGTCATGGTAGTTAAAAGTGGCATTTCAATGGAAATCAAACAACGTGAAGCATTGACTAATACAGTACTAAAGATACCCTTTCTGATTGGAACAAGTAATGACGCTCAAATGTACGTGACTGGCCTTCCTATGGTGAAATTACATTATTTAGTACACCCGACATCACCCAGATGTTGGCACAATGGCTAATTATGAGCTTGTATAGCTGTTCAAAGATATCAATGGTTCAATTAAAATGTTGAATTGTATTTGTTTTGTCAGCCACACCCTGGTGGAATATAGACATGTTCAAGTACTTTACCTAGTAGGTACTACCGACTACGACATTATCAGTTAAACCTACATTTCCAGTAGGGGGAAGTCCCGTAGCGCCGGACGGCACCTAGCGTCGGACACTCGCACTATCTCGACAAACGACAACGCGATCTATTCAAATATTGGTGAAAGGGGCGCGGGGGAACGTAGCGATACAGGATCACGCAACGCAGTTTGCCAGTGAGGCGAACAGCCGCGGTGGGAGAGGTGAATTGCTGTTTTTGGAGGGAAAGCGTTGCGTCTCGTAAATTTCAAGTGAGTATTACTGGTATAGTTTTGTGTTTAATCGTTTTGTTATTTGTTAATAAAGACAGTGTTTCATAATAATTCGTAAATTGTCAAAGTTGTTATTAATTACTTAAACAGTTTTAGTATGAAATACGTAATTTTGGACATTCCCTGTCCCCTACCTCCGGACACAAAGTTGTCCCTTACCACCGGACAGTTTATAGGTTGGCTTTTTTACTAAGCATGTATACTTATCATACTAATGAGAGTTTGTTGTTTTACAGGATAGAAGGAGGGAGATATTTCAACATGGAAGAGACAAAAAGAAAGGAAAATGGGATCAGCAAAGTTTGAAAACTGTAATATCTAATATGGAAAAAACTACTTGTGGTGTGTTTAGAGGACCACGACGAGGACTGGAAACAATGCTCCAGCTGCCAAGAATGGGCCCATGAAGCATGTGCAGACGTTCCGGAATGTGGAGATACCTATATATGTGATAGATGCACAATGTTTTAAGAATGTCTGGCGCTTGGGGTTTGAAGATTAACCCGTCCGGTACTAGGTGCCAATATTAAAGACTAACTTTTTTCTACCAAAATTTAATTAACGTTCCAAGATTATGTTTACGCAGAGATTGTATTTTTGTTAATTGATTTTGATTTTATATTTTGTTAATTTAACTAATTCATAAATAAATCTGGGGGCACGGGAGTGCCCCCGCCAAGACGAGCCAAGCGAAGCGCAAGGGCACTACCTACCTTTTCTCGAAGCACTTCGTCGTATTTTTGAACCTTCATAACTTGAGTTTGGATTATACCAGATAAACGAAATTTTCGGGATATGATGTCAGTGGTTGACTTATTAAACCTATAAAGTTTCAATTGCATAGCTCTTATACTTTAGATTTTATTGATATCTAAAATACCCCGATTTCGTCACTGACTCACTGATTCACTGACTCACTGATTCACTGACTCACTGATGATCATCAATATTGTAAGGGTCTTCCTGAAGTCCTAGAAAGCTGAAATTTGGTATGTAAGCTAGTAACTTTTTTTTTTTTTTTTTTTTTTTTTTTTTTTTTTTTTTTTGTCAATACTAACATTAGTTTTAAGTACCATTGTTACTAACAAAATATGGACCTGGTCTGAAATAAATGTTTATTATTATTATTATAGTACACAAACAACAAAAAAACTCTAAAACTTGGAACTTTTACCCTTCAACCCCTTAAAATAGGGGATGGAAGTTTGTACGAGACTTCCGCAGATTTTTATGCTAGAGTTCTGAAAATTGATATAGGGACTCCTTGTTATAAATAATAAAATACGTATTTCAGGATTTTCAGTAAATAACCCCCCAACCCCCCAAAATTTTTTTTTTTATTTCATAAGCATCAATATTCTAAGGTTCTTCCTGAAGTCCTAGAAAGCTGAAATTTGGTATGTAAGCTAGTAATAGTACACAAACAATTCTAAGACTTGGAACTTTTACCCTCCAACCCCTTAAACTAGGGGATGGGAGTTTGTATGAGACTTCCGCAAATTTTTATGCTAGAGTTCTGAAAATTGATACAGGGACTCCTTGTTACAAATAATAAAATACGTATTTCAGGATTTTCAGTAAATAACCCCCCAACCTACCCAAATTTTTTTTTTTAATTTCATAAGCATCAATATTCTAAGGTTCTTCCTGAAGTCCTAGAAAGCTGAAATTTGGTATGTAAGCTAGTAATTATTATTATTAGTAATAGTACAAAAACAACAAAAAAACTCTAAAACTTGGAACTTTTACCCTCCAACCCCTTAAAATATGGGATGGAAGTTTGTACGAGACTTCCGCAAATGTTGTTGCTAGAGTTCTGAAAATTGATATAGGGACTCCTTGTTATAAATAATAAAATACGTATTTCAGGATTTTCAGTAAATAACCCCCCAACCCCCAAAAAAATTTTTTTCTATTTCATAAGCATCAATATTCTAAGGTTCTTCCTGAAGTCCTAGAAAGCTGTAATTTGGTATGTAAGCTAGTAATAGTACACAAACAATTCTAAGACTTGGAACTTTTACCCTCCAACCCCTTAAACTAGGGGATGGAAGTTTGTACAGGGACTCCTTGTTACAAATAATAAAATATGTATTTCAGGATTTTCAGTAAATAACCCCCCAACCCAACCAAAAATTTTTTTTTTATTTCATTAGCATCAATATTCTAAGGTTCTTCCTGAAGTCCTAGAAAGCTGAAATGTGGTATGTAAGCTAGTAATAGTACAAAAACAACAAAAAAACTCTAAAACTTGGAACTTTTACCCTCCAACCCCTTAAAATAGGGGATGGAAGTTTGTACGAAACTTCCGCAAATTTTGTTGCTAGAGTTCTGAAAATTGATATAGGGACTCCTTGTTATAAATAATAAAATACGTATTTCAGGATTTTCAGTAAATAACCCCCCAACCCGCCAAAAAAATATTTTTTTATTTCATAAGCATCAATATTCTAAGGTTCTTCCTGAAGTCCTAGAAAGCTGTAATTTGGTATGTAAGCTAGTAATAGTACACAAACAATTCTAAGACTTGGAACTTTTACCCTCCAACCCCTTAAACTAGGGGATGGAAGTTTGTAAGAGACTTCCGCAAATTTTGATGCTAGAGTTCTGAAAATTGATATAGGGACTCCTTGTAATAAATAATAAAATACATTTTTCAGGATTTTTAGTAAAGAAACCCCCAAAAAAAAAATTATTTCATAAGCAACTTTCAAAAAGATGTGAAATCCCACCAAAAACATTTTCATGTAAAATGTTGCCAAGACGACACCACATATGGCTCAAAAAGTTATCAGATCTCATGTAGAGCCAAGCTTCTAACTCTACACGCCCTAACTTCACAAACTCTACACCTTAGTCAAAATATGTGGCTTGGCCGTTTCGCTACCATCACATGAGCGTAAGGTGAAAAATTTATTCACTGTTCATTACTTTTCTGTTATACAATAGTTTTTGTAGTAACGAAACGGCCAAGCCTCATATTTTGACTAAGGTGTAGAGTTTGTGAAGTTAGGGCGTGTAGAGTTAGAAGCTTGGCTCTAAAAACCCGACTGCGGTAAAAACTTAAGTTAAATGAACTGAAAAGCTAAAAACAAGCCCATTTTAAATTAAATAAAAGTTGGAAGCAGGCGGGACCCATTTGAATTTGAAAATATAATAAAAATGGTATCGGGACCCATACCATTTTTATTATATTTTCAAATTCAAATGGGTCCCGCCTGCTTCCAACTTCATAGAAATAAGTATGTAATAAGTAGTTCATGTACATACAAGCCGTGTTTATGTGGCTAGGGCGCTTGACAAAAATGTTCGGGGACATTCTAGGCGACATCACGCGGGCAGCAGGGAGCGGGACACATAAGTGCTAAACAAGGTTGGTAGACTACTATTCAATTACTACTACCAATCATGTACTTAATCAACCTTGACTATATGTAATAACGAAACGGCCAAGCCACATATTTTGACTAAGGTGTAGAGTTTGTGAAGTTAGGGCGTGTAGAGTTAGAAGCTTGGCTCTACATGAGATCTGATAACTTTTTGAGCCATATGTGGTGTCGTCTTGGCAACATTTTACATGAAAATGTTTTTGGTGGGATACATATTTCTCGAAGTAGTTTTAATTTTATTTTCGGAAAACCTTATATGTCCGTCACTAGGGGACTTCCCCCTATAGGCTTCTCGTCCAGTGAGAGGTCAGCTTATACTGAAAATTTATATAGCTTCATTGTGTTGTCGTATGACGTACAATACGACCGACGTAACTTGGCGGGCCTGAACTTTGCGCAGAAGGCTGCGCAGTAAGATTTTTTAGGAACCAAATGGTGACATGAGGCGAGTGCGAGTGAGAGAACATGCGCGAAAGTTCTTAGCGCCTATGTTCAGGCCCGCCAAGTCACGCCGGTCGTATTGTACTTATGTATGGTAGTGTTTTTTAACAAAAGATAGTTTATGGTACACGAACCACATCCGAATTTTCGACAATTCATAGATGGTTCTTGTACAGAAAATTGTTAAAAATGTTTTGTTTAAGATTCGTTGTCTGCAGTGTATCATACTTACAACGTGCCGCTAAAATGGTGACATTAATTTATCAAACGGGTATCGTCGATATTCGCATAGCCACTAGGTGGTTGCTACTACAGATAATTGGTGAGACATAAGGAAGCTTTGTTTTGTTCCACATAATAGCTAAGCCCCCGTACGGTATCCCATCTGAAGTATCGACAGAAGACTTGGCGACACACCCAAACTCCTCATTATTTCATTAACAAAGTCATGGGGTAGCAACCAAGTCTCCTGCAGTAACACAATGTCATTGCTTTTAGTGAGTTCACGCATACATTGCTTTGATCGCTTAATCGACTTACAGTTGTAGGACAGTATTGATAAAGTAGATAACTTACAATCTATAATTAATCATTTAGATTTATTCATCTGGCCGCATACTTAAGGAACCGCCTAAACCTCACTTTGACTTTGACTCACGCCCACAAGCCAAAAATCAACACTTCAGAATCTTTCTAGTCTACTTATTGTTATTATAAAAGAAACAAATTCCGTCTCGTCATAAGTTGCAACTAAACATATTCATATAACGTTAAAGTTTTTGTAACCGACATGTAGTGATAACTAATACTTATTACATTTAGGGGTTCAGAATTTTATTGGCCGTAACTGGACATCTCAATATATATAATTATCACTATTGAAACAGAAATACTTTGGTTGGCCGTAACTTGACATCTCAATTTGTCACGATTAAATCAAAAGGACCTCAGCTGGTCATAGCTCGACACTACAATTTGTCAATTAAAAATTAGTGCTTAAAGACAACTTTTATATGTAACGAATATTATTTTGGCTACTGAGTATACGTTGTTATAACAAAATATCAATGTTCGTTCACAAAAACCTGTGAATAAGTAATTTGACACGAGGTTTTGTCAAGTTAGACATGTTATAATGCGAGATGTCAACTTAATACCAAAGTCGATTGCTCCAAAAATTATGTACCTAAGTATTTGAAGAGCCGTAATTTTTTTTCTTGTAAATTCCTAATGCGTAATAAAAAAAAACATAGAAGTCGACAATGTGCTCACGCCGCCACGATTTAACTTCTTGTTTGCACTAGCAACCAGTTAATTACATCTTTTTCCACTCTTTATTAGATTTACATTCATACGTAAAGGTAGGCAGGAAAATTAGATTTAGATATATTTATAGAATCTTAAAATGATTTTCAAATAACATTAACTTTGAACTACGAAGAAAAAATATACAATTTAAATACCTAATCTAAGATCGACGATTACTGTTACACAAAATAACTACACATTGAAAGTGATATAACGCAGTTATTTATAAATTCGAGCCACAGACGGTTGAATTTCAAAACTAACAGAGAAAATGTATTTCTTTGGAGTTCTTTAAGTGCACGCAATCCTTTAGCCGGGTTCCTTACTCAGGATAGCTGAGAAATATGGCGTCACATCTCTTTGTCGCGTAGTGTGTCTGGAAGTTCAACTTATGGTCGCATTTGTCTTCATGAGTCTGCGTTACAAGTTGCTAGATGGGACTGTGCGTAATTTACTTAACCTTGGATAGTTTTATGAAGCGAAATAGTTTGAATAATGCATTTTGTAGAGAATTTGGTCAGTGGGTCGTCTTACGGGCGGATTTTGCTGGTTTAGGATATTTAGATTTAAACATAATTACATACAGTTTTCTTTCAAGTATCCTTCTTCAGCTTTACAGGATATAACTTTACATTCTAGTGATTCTGAATCCACTAGTTTAAAAGTAAAGTGCGTAATTATGATTAAAATTGACCTTACATTACACTATATACCAGCCAGAATTCACGCATTCTTTCAAAAGTTTCACATTCTTGCCTTTCAAAAATTTGCTCATATATGTGGTACACCATCACTTTCAAGCATTCAAATTCTTGGCTCCCAAAATTATCTACTTATAATACTAATAAGGTCTTACCGCAAACATTCTTGTGAAATTCTCCAAAAATTCGTTCACCAAAGCATACAGCGCATTTGGGGTTGTCACCACAAAAATGTGCGTTACCTCCGTCATTATTATTATCTGGCATAGGCCCAACCCGTCACACAAATGATGTACAGACATCATTTGTGTGACGAGTTGGGCCGCCATTACTAAAGCAATTTACGTTAACTCCTAAACATAATGTGGTGACACTGATAAATTATTATGATTACTTGTTATGGTAACCATGACTTGACAATACATGCACTAGGGAATTCAAAAGTGGGATCCAACGAAAATAAATCGACACATCCCTCTTTCTAAATAGTATTTGAAGAAGATACTATTAGAGAGGTTGTATGAAGAGTCACGATTAGTACAGACGCCAGCATCAAGCTACCCGTCAACTTTGAACCTTATGCTTAAGCGATAAAGTTGAAAATCTATTAAAGAAATTTTACAGATTGTAGTAGCTTGATGTGCTGGCGTCTGTACATGTAGTGGTAGCAATCATGGCTCTCATCTAGATACATAATAGGTATAAACGTGAGGCTGCTTCTATTGGTCAAAGACAAATATCTCAAGTAACAAGAGTTTACGAAGAAAAGATGTCACAAAACAAATGAAACTTATTCAGTTAGAACCAGTGTTAGAACTCTGATTCTAAAGTCACCTTTATTTATGTCAATGTGTATCAAGATCGAAGAAAATGTATTCAGACTAAAATAAAAAGAAGAAAGAAAGAATAACTGTTTATTCTGCACAAACAAGACGCACATTACCAAAAAAACCGGTCAAGTGCGCTGTGCGACTCTTACTCGGGCACCGAGGGTTCCGCACAAAGTAGGTATGTAACTAAAAATTTACGATTTTCGGATTTACTTGTGGTACATGACATTGCTGCTTGCCAAATTTAATGATTCTAGGTCAGGGGATTGCAGATTGAGTATTTGATTAATTTCTTTTTGATAACTTCACGCGTTCCTAAGAAAAATGGTCTTGACAGACGGACAACGAAGTGATCTTAGAAGGGTTCCGTTTGTCCTTTTGAGGTACGGAACCCTAAAAAAGACAAAATAGTTAATTTATAAATTAGTTTATTAAAGTTATTATTATTATTTTTTACCATTTTTGTACACACATATTATACAAACAGATAAGAAAAATCTCTTCCAGCATACCTTTTCGTACCCACTGCAGTACCCACACTCATCCGATATTTCGCATCTCGGCCAACCCAATGATGAGACATATAAATAATAGATATAAGTAACTTTTATAAATAAATCCTACTAATCAAACTAATATTAAATAGGCGAGAGTTTGTGAAGATGTTTAGATGTTTGTTACTCAATCACGCAAAACCTACTAAACAGATTTCGATGAAATTTGGCACACAGATAGTTTATAACCAGGATTACCACATAGGATACTTTTTATACCGATATTTCCACGGGATCGAAACTTATGCGGGTAAAACCGCGGGGCGCTGATAGTAATATATAAATTAAAACCATAGGTAATAAAAAAAAAAAAACTAAATAATGAATCTAGACGTTGTGTGCAGTGTAATGAGTTTCTCCATTGAATCTATTCTAGGAGTATCTAATGTCCCTTTGTAAAATAGATCCTCCTTGATGCCTAGACTTTTTAACCGACTTCCAAAAAGGAGGAGGTTATCTTTTATAAGCAACAAAGAAATACAATTTGTGAGATACCTTGGACGTTTCTCGTTATTTCCAATGTCTCTTTTTAGTGTGTATTTATCTTTTTTTTGCTAAAAAAAACCTAAGAGCTCGAAATTTGTTGTTGATGGACATATGGATTGGTTTCCGTTTGTCTCCGACTCCGTTAGAGCCGAATGGGCTCCCAATAAATGTTTGTTTCGTTTTTCGTTGTTGTTTATCTAAATACAAAACCTTTGGGTACAAAAAATAAAGGAACTCTTTACTGAAACTTTTTTGCTACATGTAAAGATGCTCCCTCACTTGGAGCATTCTCCTGTAATGTAACGTTACAGAGTCGAGCATTACATCAGTGAGGGAGGAGAACCGAGCATTACATTGGTGAGGGAAGAGAACCGAGCATTACATTGGTGAGGGAAGAGAACCGAGCATTACACTTTTTTTTTTTATTACAGTGCGCTATCTGTAATATTACAAATTCGAGCATTACATTGGTGAGGGAAGAGAACCGAGCGTTACAGTGCACAACTTGTTAATACAACGTGTAATATTTTGATACAACTTGTAACATCAAAATGCTCAAAATCGAATCTGAAATGTTACATTACAGACGAACGCTCCAGTTGAGGGAGCACCTTATGTAATACGACTCAACCTTATTATTGTCATGAATCATGAAACTAGAGTGCGAGCAAGATAAGTCTGCGCGCGACGTTTGACTTCAAGATTATATCCCTACCAGTACTTTTAATGATTTTCGGCGTAATTGTAAAAGCTATTCATTTTCCAGACACACTATAGAGATATCCAATGTTGAAAACTAAGGCAACAAAGCAAAGAGGGCTCGAGGGTACGATACGCAGTTGCCTACGAATGAATGTGGCTAGGCAATCAGCAGCTGTCAATAGCCTAGCCAGGGAGGTTAGGGGCTACGGTGAAGAACCCTTCAGTGGAAGCATAAAATAGACAGGATGGATTGGTGGTTACAGAAGTTTGAGTCCGGTTAGTGAACGCAATCAAGACGTCACATCGGTCGCGTAGTACCATTGTAAGAATATGATTCCCTAGTTTACAATTATGTATTAGGGTTCATCTTTGAACTGAAAATGTAATCAATAAAGTCATTAAAATATCCCTTTATTTATTTTTTTAATACTTCAAGCACATAAATGTACAGAGGCGGACTTAATGCCATAGGCATTTTCTACCAGTCAACCTTTGGGTGATGCAGAGACAAACAGTGGTAGGTGAAATCATGAACATTGAGGAATAAATATTTTAAATATAAAGATACGCACATACCTATTAAAACTGAATATAATATATACCTAATTACATATAAATGTAAGCACAAATAAATATACCTACATAAATACATGAATATACTAAAAATAAATAAGACAAACAATGAGAAAATATTACCGTTGTGATGATACTGCTAGCTTCTACCTTTGTCTAACCTACAACCTTTCAACTAAATATTTTTGACTTGGCTTTGTAATGTGGAACTTCTGCATATTTTGTGCCGTGATAAACTTTATGACTGCTATCCCCTTGATCTTGATTGGCATCGGTCAATATTGTTTTTAATGTACCGATTTTATGCAAATATAACACCATGTAAAGCTTCAAGCTGAACCCTATTATGATTAAATTGTATATTTCAATCAATTGGGTTCATCGTACTAATTGTTGCTCAGAAAATTTAAAGTCGGTTTTAATTTTTAATCCTAAATTAAATCCAAAAATATCTACATAGGAAATATACAACTGTACTTTTCTAGGTTAAAATTAAGACACAAGATCAGAATTAAATAAAAGGTACTCTTTGATCCAGATTCATAATTTAGTTTAAGTGGCCCCACTGGCCCACATAAAAGATAAAGATAAAGTTGGACAGATATGCCTTTTGAATGTAGACGTTGAAACAGGGAGTAACGTTATCTGCCCCTCGCAACATGAAAGGGCCTCCGTCAAGCACACACTTTGAATGACGAGGGACTAGTGTGTGTGACGGTGTGGGCTGATACACTGTCAACGTATTGGGGTCTGGGATACATTGTATTTTGATTTAAGAATATTTTTAACCGAGTTTAAATTAGGAAGTTCTTAATTCGACTGTTTTTTTTTTGTAAAAAAATATTTAAAAAAAATAACCGAATACAAAACAAAAAACACTACAAAGTGAAAAATAACTTTAATTTCGAAAGAAAAAAAGATGATGTGATGATGATGAATTTTTACTTTTTTATGTTTGGTGTCTACCTAAATATACAGGGTTATTTGTAAAACACCAGCAACCTCTTAAGAGGTCATTGTACTCATCATTATGAACAACTTTTACTATGGGACCAAACCTGAAATCGCGAAAAAAAAATCAGCTGTTCCCTACATTTTGACGAGTTATACGAACATAAATGTAGGGAACAGCTGATTTTTTTTTCACGATTTCAGGTTTGGTCCCATAGTAAAAGTTGTTCATAATGATGAGTACAATGACCTCTTAAGAGGTTTCTGGTGTTTTACAAATAACCCTGTATAAATAAATGATTATGAGTTATTTGATCTCGGTTAACGTTTAACAAATAAAGCATTAATAATAAGGAACCAATTAAATATGTTTTTGTTGTAATATTGATTTACAATATGAATTGACTGCCCCGTTGGTTTCGCGGTAGCAAGAGCGACTGCTGAGCGTGGGGTCCTGGGTTAGATTCCCGAGTCGAACAAAGTGTTCTTGGGTTTTCCGTGAGGAATATCTTAATAACAGTCCGGAGTTTGGAAGTTGACAGTGTGATACCCACGTCCCTCGAAAAGCACGTTAAACCGTTGGTTCTGCGCCTGATCTCTCTCCGGTTGTATCGGATTGGCATCCCATCGGACTATGAGAGTGAGGGAAGAGAGAGTGCTCATCTCTGCGCACATACCTGTGCAATATAATAATATCTCTGTACCTGGCTCATCTCCTTTGAGATAGGCCACCGTGACCGAAATCGGTCGGGAGGCTGATATTACTACTGATACACGTAAAAAATACGAGGCATAGTAATTTCCCGATGCTAAGGTATAATCTTATTATATTCTAAACAAAACAGTTTAGACAACATGGCGTGCCATATTCCTTCTAAATAGTGCAGCTATGTAACATCTAAGTGCATTTTTAACTCAGTAGTTGGTCCCAAGATCATCGTGCTGACTATCTCAGTTCCCTGGCCCTTGGGAGCCGTTCCAACTTTACCTTGTGCTACCATCCCCACGTTTATGCAGTCCTAGTACTCGAGCACAGAAGATTATGTGCTATGTGACCTCATTTGCAAGTCTGCGCGCTTCCTTTAACTTTTAAACGTTTTATTCTTGCCCATTTCGTAGAGTTTCAAGTTAGATTGTTAAAGTTGTGTTCCGTTGTTGCTCTTAATTATTATAATTCTTGGTTGCTTTTCTTTTGCTGCCTTGGTTTTTATAAGTTTAACATAAATTACCGTTATGACATAAAAAAGTGACAAAACGGCAAAATAATTTCAAAAACATAAAAATATAGGATCTTTTTTATCAGAGATTTTTATTATCTTATTCATTTGAATGACAACTTTACCAGAAAATAAATCAAACCAAATTCAACCTTACCACATGATAATAAAAAACAAAGTAAATACTTTTTGCAACTGTAAGTTTGTAATTATAAAACCATTCCGATTGCAATAATTGAAAGGCGGTAGGACCAAATTATAACGGAATTTAAAACTAAAATTTATGAATAACCTTGAATACTGTTACCACTCAACCTTGTTCGTACTTGATACGATACTTGATAGTAGACCGAGCTAGTAACTGGCGCCAGTGCACTGGAGTACAAAGCACTAGTGCTTTCAAATTAAATCATTTTAAGTTCCAAAGCTTTAATTAACCCGCAATAATCAGGCTTTTTTCGACTAAAAATACTCAAATTATAATGACAGAATTCACAAATTTATCTAATCTAAACAATTGAAACTTATTAAGCACACCTCGCTTAATAAGTTGAACAGGAAACATTATAAAAATGAGATAATTTCTTAATTTGCAAATGGTCGCAAATAGTGGCTACCCCAACATGTACACAATGCGCACAATACATTAAATGGTTCCGCATCGGATGACATACGAGTATGTACATTATATCATAGTAAATAGCTCTTCATTGTATGACGTATCTCTGTAATAGCCATGCACATAATAGTACAAATGACGCAAAATGACTTTAGTTAAAATATCATTAAATACGTCACCTTGTGACTTGAGTGAAGTTTATGGCTACCTGCTATAGTGATTTAATCATCATAAAAACAATCAGCAGTATTAATTTACGTTGAGAAGTTTACGTATTAATTTTATTTAGCAGTTGCTAGTTTATGTGGACGCGGCCAAGTATCTACTTCAAATTATCACTGGGATGCATTCATATCGTAAGGTATAGGTTAGGCGAGCTGATTAACTCTCTTCAGACTTCCCTTACCTAATGACTGTCAATTGTTTAGTGGATAAGTAGACTGATCAATTACTACAGTTAAGCTGGCTAAAATATGAAGAGCTCTTTGTGTTACTGTTATGGTAGCGTCAACTAAGATCTCGCATATATGCTCTTTCAACTATCGTTGAATAGTTTCTTGCTTTGCTTTAGTCTTTGATAGTACCTGAGAGTTCTTCCCCAACTTCAGGCGAGATTGAAATTCAACTAAAAATAGGGGCATCTTATATCAACACGATTAGAAACAAGTGTTACAGGTAAATAAACAAGTATGAGTGCAACACTGTCTACTCGACTGATAAACTGGGATAGGGAGTGAGTGGTGAGATTGAATGACCATCTAATCTTACGGATAGTATTTGTATCTATGTAAATACATGTGAAATACTTAGTAAAAACTTTAGCAATCAATAGTTTAGCAAGTTTTTACAATGACCGAGCGAAATTGCAAGCTTTTATTAATTTCTAGGGCAGTAAAGAATTTAATTTTGATATTTTTCATTCTATAATAGTCATTTTTAGACAACCTGAAGATTTTGTTGATTTCAATCCCCGCTTCAATGAATAGTCCTAAGTTATAAACATAATCAACACATTTTCCAGAGGTATTTAATAGGCAAACCCTGGCGATGACTTTCTGTGACATAACCACGTCGTACAAAAAAATAAAATAGCTGGCTGTCTTTCTCAGGAACCACGCTGTTAGCACACACATTGTATGATACTTTGTTAAGTGAATAGTGATTACAGTGGATTTATTAAGATTTGCACTTAATGATCTCGTCGACACACAAATCTCTTTCACTTCCGAGTTCCTTCAACGTGCTTACGGTACAGTACGTCATAGTTATAATGTCCTAGCATCATTGTCCCAAATCAGCCGAGTCTAGGCAGACCCCGGAAGGTAGTCTAGATCTCAATGTTACATACTGCACACGTTTGTAACAGATGATGTTCTGCTGCTTCGCTTGATTCAATGGAATAGTATAAAGTTTTACAGGTATGATGTGAATTAAAATAGCCTCCACTAATGACAATACTTACTTACTTAAATGTATAGCCGTTGCACTCTGGGGTGGGCACAGTCGTTTTGTACTTAATAACTGGCTAATATCGTTTTTCTCAGAATGAGCTATTGCTTACCAAATGTTTTTTTTATTTTTATTTCAATACTAGCAGCTTGTCTTCATTGAGCTAAGAGTGGTTAAAGTTTGAAGATTAGATTTACAAACGACAACAAACTCAAATTCTCAGTATATTAATATTAAGAGCGTTTACGCCGAACAGCATTTCATACAAACTTTCAAGCCCTTGTTTTCCGAAATGAATGAACCGATTTAAATGAAACTTCATTCGCATAAGCAGGATACAAAGGTCTAAAAAGTTAGCAGAGAACATTTTCGAAATGTCTTATTTAAAAAAAGATAACTGTAAATCTCTGTTTCTATGAAAAGTTTAAAATCGGTCTAATTTGGCTGTAATACTATTTTTCGAAAATGTTCTCTGCTAACTTTTTAGACCTTTGTATCCTGCTTATGCGTATGAAGTTTCATTAAAATCGGTTCGTTCATTTCGGAAAACAAGGGCTTGAAAGTTTGTATGAAATGACGTTCGGCGTAAACGCTCTTAATATTTTGACTGTATTCGATTTTACCATCGCTTTCAATGTTGTAGTCAGTATGACAATGCTAATTATAGTAATAGGTGCAATGTAATCTTATCTATATATACCTACATATAGTAGGAAATAAAAATGAAATGGTTACATTAACTACGCTAAATTTGAAGCGCACAATAAAACTAATTCTCATTACATAACACTGCAGTAAACAAACAAACGGTAGCCACTTACTATCAGTACAGTTACAGTTGCGATCCGTTTTAGTATAACCGGTACCCGTCGGCCTTCCGTCGCGTGTCGCGGTGTCAGCGCGCGCGCAGACTCATAATAGAACGGACACTTCGAATGGACAAAAAAGTCAAATGTGTGCATTCACATGTTTTCACAAGGCTGGATGATTTTTAACGGCTGAAGAGTGAAAGAGAAAAACAGGATTTTTTTAAGTTTTTTTTTTTGTGAATAATAAAGTTGTCTTTTTGTTTAGAGGGAACCTCTAGAAGCACTTATCAAATTGCATAAAAAATGTCCTTGATAGAAAGCTACACTATCGTCGAGTGCCATGGAACACGTTTAGTGGTATTGGTAAGTGACTTCCACGTGGTGGAGGGTGCGGGCAGAAGCTCGTAATAAACAATAAGACAAACAGCTTTCCCTTTTTATAATTAGGTAACTTCTATGTTCCAAAGCAAATTGAACGTTCTTTATTAATTTCAAAATATCAGTAAAAGCAGTAAGTCCATACAAGGTTCGTGTAGATAGACGTAGCTCTGCAAGAGGTAAGTAATAGAACTTTCTTAATTACGTTTTATATTTTAGCTACTCGCTCTTGTTCTGCTGTTATTAATTTGTTTACCTATTTTAATCATTGAAAGTGATTAAAGTCACGTACTTTCTAAGGACCTACTTGATGTTCAAGTGGTGACTTTGTCCTATATTTTGTAATAAATAGTAATTGGACCTATATAACTAGTACTATCACTACTGTACTATACTTCTGTACTATCTTCAATGCCATTATCATTTCATCATCCTACTTGGCTGAAGTAGGTATTGCTGAATACGAATTAAAAAAAAACCGGCCTGCTGAGAGGCGGCCGCGCACACGAAGGTTTCCGTACCGTACTAAATTTAACACTACATATAAAAAAAAAATTCTTTATAGCGGCAATAGAAATACACACTGAAAATTTAAACTGTCTATTACAGTTCATGAGATACAGACCGCTGAGATACGGATGGACGGATAGACAGCAGAGGCTTAGTAATAGGGTTACATGATGTATACCTATGATTCCATGACAAAGAAATGAAAAGTTGATAGAATTTAATTTAATTTAATTTATTTCATATAATCAGACAACAGAGATCCGTAGTGTTAGTAAAGTACCTTAAACCTAGTGTTAGTAAATACATAAATTACGATTACAATTTGGGTATTATTTGGGTATGAGTCACTTTGTAAAGAAGACGAAACCAGTTTCTCAACCGGTCATCTTCTCCACAAAATCTATACTAATATTATAAAGCTGCAGAGTTTGTTTGTTTGTTTGAACGCGCTAATCTCTGGAACTACTGGTCCGATTTGAATGATTCTTTTAGTGTTGGGTAGTCCATTTATCGAGGAAGGCTATAGGCTATATTTTTTTTTTAATTTTTTTTTTCAAAATTAGGGATCCGTAATAAAATTGCTATTTTGTAACACAAGGTGTAAAATCGAAAACCTATTTTTGCGTGCGCTGCAAAAACTATTGACAATAGAACAAAATGATGTACTACGGGTTTGTAGAGCCCATTAAGACCTACAAAAAAGTCCGCGAGAACATATATCTAGCTATCATGGTTTAATCACAATAACCGATTTTGTGTTCAAAATAATTATTAAATCGTCTGAAGAAAAAAAAACTACGTTAAATATGTATCGTAATATTAATCTTTATCGAAATTAAGCATTATGTTATCAAGAGTATTTATGAAGAAGTAAAATACTTTTTGTTTCATCTCAATCGGGTGTTTCGTTTAAAAGTTATCACGTGTGTAAGATGTTAAGAAGAGTTGGTACCTATTAAGGAGTAATGGGCCATAGAGTTTTTTATCTATGTAACTATGTTTGTTTGAACGCGATAATCTCTGGAACTACCGGTCAGATTTGAAAAAAATCGTTTTGCATTTGATAGCCCAATTCTTGAGGAAGGCTATAGGCTATTTAACATCACGCCATGACCCTTAGGAGCCGAGCAAAAAGAAAAAAACTCAGAGTGAACGGTAAGCGAATACGAAGTGTTGCGACGCGACGGGGTGGGGGTACAAGAAATTTCACGCGGACGAAGTCGCGGGCAGAAGCTAGTGCCTCATAAAAGGGGAAAACACATTCTCAGTCACTGTATTTAGAATGCTGTTGCTCCCGTCCCGGGTTCTAGCTGCCACAGATGCTATTTTCTTCCGCACAATTGCGTGGAAGCCATCAGTACGGTTCTGTGTAAACATCTCTGATGCACTACAGAACCGGGGCAGTCTCAAGAGCATTCTAAACACATTGTTGTACTGCACGCGCAGGACATCTAGCGACCTTTTGGTGTAGTTGATCCACAGACCACCCGTGTACAGACCCTGACAATACGCTTTGAAAAGCGTTATTTTTACCTGGTCCGTGCAGCGGGCGAATCTACGAGCCAACATATTACCGCGGACCGCCAAAGCCCTGCGCTCCCTCTCAATATCCACATTGTCTTTCAGGTCGTCGGTAAGCATGTGTCCCAGATATTTGAATTGTTTTACTCTTTTTATGCTCAAGCCATTTTGGGTAAAGTTAGGTGAATAATCTGCACACTTACCGGCGACCCCAAAGACCATGTACTCACATTTCTTCACGTTATACACGAGCCCATGCCTAGCCGCGTAGTCCTCACAAACTTTCAACATCTCTCCAACAGAACCCGCAGTCGGGCCCAGCAGCACCATGTCGTCTGCATAGCTGATGCTGTTAATATTAACACCACCCACCCGACAGCCCACACGCATACTGCTGAGCTCGACTATGAGGTCATTCACATAAAGGTTGAAGAGCCTGGGTGAGGTCAACCCCCCCTGCCTCACCCCGCACTCCAACCCATAAGCCTCAGAGAGAATGTTGGACCACTTCACCTGATTCGTTTGGTTAGCATACCAAAATTGCAGAACCTTAAGAACTTCCGCCGGTACATTCCTGTCCCCTAACTTCCTCCAGAGCACATCATATGACACAAAGTCAAAAGCCCTGGAAAAATCCAGGAAACAGGCATACACCGGCGTTTTACGATCTGTATAATATTGGACAGTATTCTTGAGACTTAGGATTGCACTTTCAGTGGACAGCCCAGGTTGAAACCCAAACTGTGAGTCGTGCAGGTCCAGATGTTTTTCCAAGCACGAATCAAGCATACTGTCCAATATTTTAGCAATGGTAGTTGCAAGAGAGATTGGCCGGTAGTTTCCACCATCCGAGATATCCCCTGTCCTGTTTTTGACAATCGGTACCACAATCGTTCTCATTAGCTCTGCCGGTAGGTACGAGTGACTAATGCACATTGAATAAAACAGAGACAGGACCCTCGGCAGGTGAATACCAGCATACTTAAAATGCTCGATGCTGAGTCCATCGTGTCCGGGTGATTTACCTCTACTCATGTTTTGAACTACCGCCCTGACCTGTTTCGTCGAGAAAAACATTACCGGTTCCACTCCCTCACGGAAGGACTCAGCACCGGTTATCGTACCTGAGGGGCCAAGGGGTGATCGCATTTTGAAATGTTCCATGAACATATTTGCAATTAGCTTTGGATCATTCATTCCACCGACGCTCACCGGCAGCCCAGGCTTGGTATCCTGCTTACCTGTGGCTTTCCAAAACTTACTAAAGTTGTTTGCGGCTCTTTGCTCGGCTAAAAAATCCATTTTTAGTTGTTCACAATTTTTTTGGCACCATTTTTGACGACCCTTAAATATTTTCCGGGATTCCCACATTCTGTCATATATTACTCCAGAGGTCGGTCTATTATGTATTACCCATTCTTTAAAATTAAGCCTGGCCTCTCGGTAAGCGTCTCGAACATGCTTGTTCCAGCCACACGTCACTCTGCCTCTCCTTGGCTTGGCCCTAACCTTCTCACTCGTCATTATAGCCGCGTCACTTAAAATATCTACAATAGTTTTATATAACTTATCTAGGATATTTTTATGTTCGACCACATTGCAAGACCCATAACTACACTTTTGAAATTCATGAGGAAAATCGATGTTGCGCAGCCTGTCATTACATAAATTACGATATTTCGTAATTTGCAAGTCATCCCTCTCACCCCAAATCACATCACAATAGCGAAAGTGTTGCATCGTTATCTTCGGTCTAACTAAATTCAGGTCACATTCAATATATAGTGGTAGGTGGTCAGATAAAAATACATCCTCTTCTATGCCTACCCTAACAATAGTTTGCCACGCTGATAAGGACACAACACAGTGATCCATCTTCTGCACCCGTGTGCTTCACTAACAAAAGTGTAGTTATTGGCTGCATAGCCCAGCTTCTCTGTATCAGCACAAAGCCAGGTTTGATCAGCACAGAAACTTATGAGTTCCCTGAAAAACAGCTCAACAGGATGCGCATTAAAGTCCCCCAGAATAAAAACACTTTCAACACCTTCACTCTCAACAATTGCGCTGATCTCACCTAAGACCTCCGTGAAAATAGGCAAGTTGTCGGAAGAGTCAGTTGGCATGTAGACAGTAACTATAATAACGGAGCGACCGCCAGTAATAGCCTTTATAGCAGCTAGACGAGGGCTCGTGCATTGTATTATGGACACAGACTCAAATATTCCCTTCCTCCAGAGAATGGCCACTCCCCCATACGGCCTCTCTACGAGTAAACCCGCAGACGTGTCAACCGCCGATTTACCAGTATACTCAAATTTATCACAGATGGTTCCTAACAAAGGAATGTCATGAGGGAGAAGCCTCGTCTCTTGGAGGGCTACTATATCTGACATCTCACAAATGTTCCTTACACAGTCAATTGAGCGTTTAACAGACTTGCAGTTAAAGCTAACTAATTTACAACACTTATTATGGTTATTGTTCATAGTGTATATCATTAACGACTATAACCTATTTTCTTCCTCATTCTTTTGATACGTAAAACGCACGAAACGCCTAAAAGTTATGCCATCTGGCCACAATTCATTATTTAAAAACAAGTTAAGTTTCGATTTAGAGACATACAACTTATAAGCATATTTATTGTTTTGAGGGTAATGTCGAATTGCACATTCGACATGTAAAGAGCCAGTATGTACAGTCAACCAAAGAGATAAGTATGCAGGATCTTCGGATATTAGTTGAAGTTTAGTACGAAACCGATGGATGTTCTTGAATAAAATTTAATTTTATTGTTAGAAAACAAACAGCTCATTTAGCAAATTAAATTTCAGTCGACAACTATTATATCCGACGATCCTGCATACTTATCTCTTTTGCTGACTGTACCTACCTATGCAATAACTCCACCCTGAATTTTATTGTTATGCTATGAAAACAACAACAACACTTAGATATTGATAACACATTACCTACTATATTGCTGGGAAAATAAAAAAATCTTTGTAACACCAGTTATATCTGTTTCTAACCAGTTAGATCCGGATAAGTGTGCATTAAGCCAGAAACTTAGGGCTCACGTCACAATAGGCGTATTTTTTCGTGTTTCCGTTTGTTACAATGGGCGAAGATTAATGATGTTTATTTTCTTTGGAAGGCCAGTTGACAGAGGGATATTTTGTATGCTTATCTGTTTTCCCAGCCACATTGGTATCAGAGTTCGCTAGCACAGCCGAGCTTGATATTTTGAGCTTACTTTCAGTCCCACAGGCCTTTCGTTATGAAATGTTGCTCTTTTGAGTATGTTAAAAAATACCACTTGATGTCCGGAATTCATAAAAAAATATGTTAAGGATGGATATCGTTAATTTGGGAATTAAACTCAATGTAATTTGTGATTTTACCAAAATAGACTTACAAAGATGTTTACGCAAAACGTTGAGCGTAAAGCGAGGTGAGATGCATCTACAATTCTACATCCCATTTTTATTTTTACATTGTAAAACAGAATTAGGGATATTGCGTGCAATGCCATGAGAATCGAAATGCCTTCTTGTATTTTCTGTAATTAATCGATTTGCGTTTATCTTCAAAAAATACATTATGTTTCGGGCATGTTTGTAGAAATGGGATTTCCAATAATGGAAAAATCTACGTACGAGGGAAACCGTTTAGAAATTCCTTGCGGATATGCATACAAAATTCTGCTTTAAAGGTGAAAATGTAGTTGATTTATTCTTCCTGAAGATATTTACGTCAAGCCTAGCAAAAATCTTGCAATAAATCTTATTTATTAACTGTATTATGTAAGACCATGTTTCAACACGTGATACCGATCAAACAGTTTTAATTGTAATTGTGAGCATTCTATTAATTACCAATGAAGACAAGTAATGACGCAAATATTAAATGTTATGAGAAAATATTGACATTATACATTGTTCATACATTTCTTATTAGTAGTATAATGGGGCACAATAATTGAGGTCTCGTGGATTGACGCTGGTAGTAACTGCAACTCGTGTCACGTGTCAAGGATTTTCTTCTATCTTTCAAGTGAAAAGATAATATTGTTTTTTTGATTACCATCAGATGATTTCTTATGTCGTGATTTTATCGTGAGAAGTGGCATGAGATAACAATCGAAGTATTGCGTGATTGACAGCGGTTTTCACGTGAACGTAATCGACATAATGCGGATATGCGAAGATAGCGAGCTGCACTGTGATAGCATTGTCTATCGACTTCAACAAGTAGCTTAACGTGGACGCCTCAAAGATAGCGAGCTGCACTGTGATAGCATTGTCTATCGACATCAACAAGTAGCTTAACGTGGACGCCTCAAAGATAGCGAGCTGCACTGTGATAGCATTGTCTATCGATATCAACAAGTAGCATAACGTGGACGCCTCAAAGATAGCGAGCTGCACTGTGATAGCATTGTCTATCGACATCAACAAGTAGCTTAACGTGGAAGCCTCAAAGATAGCGAGCTGCACTGTGATAGCATTGTCTATCGACATCAACAAGTAGCTTAACGTGGACGCCTCAAAGATAGCGAGCTGCACTGTGATAGCATTGTCTATCGATATCAACAAGTAGCTTAACGTGGACGCCTCAAAGATAGCGAGCTGCACTGTGATAGCATTGTCTATCGACATCAACAAGTAGCTTAACGTGGACGCCTCAAAGATAGCGAGCTGCACGGTGATAGCATTGTCTATCGACATCAACAAGTAGCTTAACGTGGACGCCTCAAAGATAGCGAGCTGCACGGTGATAGCATTGTCTATCGACATCAACAAGTAGCTTAACGTGGACGCCTCAAAGATAGCGAGCTGCACTGTGATAGCATTGTCTATCGACATCAACAAGTAGCTTAACGTGGACGCCTCAAAGATAGCGAGCTGCACTGTGATAGCATTGTCTATCGACATCAACAAGTAGCTTAACGTGGACGCCTCAAAGATAGCGAGCTGCACTGTGATAGCATTGTCTATCGACATCAACAAGTAGCTTAACGTGGACGCCTCAAAGATAGATGACCCGACGACCTTAATAAAATAGCTGAGATATAAGACAGATGCGAAATGTGGAGAAATGGGTGTTGTCGTACATCCCGAGAAAGGCCTATGTCCAGCAGTGGACTTTGATTGGCTGAGTTGATTGATGTGTACTAGTGAGGTTGGAATATCATTTGCTGGAAACGTTACATGGAACGGAGGAAACTGCAATTTCTACTACGTGAACATTCGCACGTAAACTAGAAATAGCTTCACATCAGAATATTGGTAACTTTGTTATATATGTGGGCTTTTTAGTATTTTTAGTCGATTCTATGCTATTTATTTTTTCTAATTTACCCATAAAAGTTTTCGACCAATACGGGGATAGATGAGGGGAATTACTGTCTATGATGAATTAATTCAGCATAATTATATCTCTATTCGGTCCAATAAGTTGGACATCCGTAATTAAACGGCGGTGTTTAGTGAATGTGATCGGTGCAGACGGGGCGCCGCGGGATGAAATGTGGCCACCACAGTCAGTGATACACAGTAGAATATATTACTAATTATACTGGACTGCACTATGATGCTGTCAGATTTTATATTTTCTACTCCGACTCGTATTTCTAACCCAAAACTAAATAAGAATCATGTTTGGAGACATATAATACATAAGCAAATTATCACTCATTTACCTGAAATTTTATAGTCTTCTGGCATCTTCACTATTACACAACTTTCAAGAACCACACAAAATTGCCTTACTGCAGAACTTCCACAATACAAAGCGGATCACTGAAATCCGTCGCGCGTTCATGTGCGACACTGCGTTCGGAAATGTTAGGCCGTCCACACATTCCACACGAGACCGATTGCCGACAGTTGCGTCGATAATCGCACTCATTTGTAATACGCTGATTAGTGCTAGTATAATCGCGATAATTGTCGGCAATAATAAAGGTTTTGTTTTTTTTGGATCTGATATTATAACCACTGATGTATCGCATAAAATATTTAGAGAATGTAAGAACAATGAGAATATTTTATCATTACCAACCTTCTTCAAATCAATCTTTTCTTCTGCATATGAAACGACCAATTGGAACCGTGCACCTAGCTTCTGACGTTTCATAAGTGCCCATGTAGGTTTATGTGAAATAAAATATTTTGATTTTGAACCTTACAACATGTATTTCGTGAGCTGCAACGTATTTAAATTACCCAATTGAAATATAAAATGTAGAGAAATTTCTGAATAATGTAGGAAAATGCTACAAAACGTACGTAGAATATTTTACTTGATCCACATTTCGTATTCAAGTCTGTTACGACCAAGGTACGCAACGCATGCACGTTGACACAGTAACACCTCGGCGACCGGTAAATGTGGCACATCGTGGTACCTCGTGAGGACATCGGAAGTCATCGGTTCCGATGTTTATGAGTCATACGCGTGACCAGACGATACATAACATAGGCAACCTTGGCCTTCAACGATACAATGAACGATATGGAGGATAATGCGACAATAGTCATGATTGACCGGCAAATGTAAACTGCTAAAGGTTACCTGCATAAAGATGCTCCAGGAAGTTCAAGTTGCATTATTCCAGTAGTAGTTCACGCAATAATCATAGGAATAGAATATGTAGCAAGCAAAAAAATCAACTATGTACCTCCTAGAGGTTAATAGAACATAAAAGTTATTCGGAAAAAAAGAGTCAGATAAAATACTCTTTATGATGGACACCGTAAAAATTACAGATAAATAAAAATGTAGAGCCACGCAATACTGGTTTTTAGAGAACAGCCTTTTTCATAATACTATTTATGAAAACCAGTGTTTGGAAACTAACAAAAGAGCAATTGGAAGGCCATGACGGACAAAATTATACAGGCACGATGGCGAAAATATTTGACGATCACTGAGATCGTCAACAATTTTTTTGCAGGCAAGCACAAATTGTATAAACACGGCTAAACATCCAAGCATTGACGCGGAAGGGTCAGTTTGTAACTAACAGGTTCCGAAATCATAGGTAACAGGATTTACATCTGAAGCGGTGTTCGCCGGAAATTGGTCATCACATTATAGGCTCTCTCAAATTGCCGGAATTATGGACCATGTAACTGGATTTAGGCAAGACCCTTCAAAGTTTCTACATGACTTGGTCGAGCCCTAGAAATTGGCTCCGTTTAGCCCGAATATTCTAGTTTCTGGTCGATTATGTACGATAAGATTTATTGATTTGAACATTTTAGGTGTTGGGCATATACGATATATTTGATGGTTCATTCATTCAACGTTATAAAGAGTAGAAGACATTAGTCCGATAAGAATTGATGCCAATTAAGCTGACCCTAAACTTATAATTGTTTTAACAAAAATATTGGGTATAAGAACTTAAAGACCATAAAAATTTACCTATAGCCATTCTAGGTCACCCAAAAGAAAAAAAAAAAAATTATAAAAGCAATATTTGTAGGTCCTCTTAATATTCGATATAGGTAGATGAGTTTGGTAAAGACGAGACAAGTTTTAGGCAGACATTTTACCTCACTTTACAAAGGCTGATTCGGGTTAATGTTGTTTATAGCTACATTTGCTACCTCACGTGGTAAACGAACAATCTTTTCTGAATTTATGAAAATTTAAAGGTCGATACTATTTTTGGGGAAATCGTTTTACGTATATTGAGTAAACCTCATCTTGTCAGTCGGAAAGTAAAAGATTATTTTCTGATTTTCCTAAAAACTGAAACATCTTAGGAAATAAAGGTAATCCTAGTTATATGACTAGGTGTATTAGTAGATATACAGACGATTCTGTATGACAACACCTAAAATAAAATACGTTTATAACGAGTGTAGTGACAAGTGTAGAGACTAGCTCCCTTCAGATACTCGTTAGCCATTCGTTTCCGACATTTGAACCATAAAATATGTTACGACGCGACGTTTAAATGATACACGTTGCGTATATTTTGCTTATATTTTCCAGATTTACGTTCAAATTGAACGTAGGTAATGTGGATGTGGCTTCGAAAGTAAAACCCGCAGGATATGATGTTATGTCAAATATCACGTGTTATCATTAGAGATCTGGACCGCAAACCCAAAGAATACCAGTATCTAGTAATATTATATTAATTCAAGATCAAACCCAGCACTTAAACATGACCTTCCTTGCTACAACTAGATCAACCACGGTTAAAGAAAGTAATTAAACTAATTTTAATGTCACCTTATGGCGGGATTAATAAAAATATGTGCTGTACAGTGTTAAATGCTTCACTAACGTCCAAGCAATTAATTATGCAAATACTGCTTCCGGGAGTACCGCAAGGATACATACTTTTTACGATGTTACTCCAAAGGCGAACAAGTACTAAAGTGCAATATTTAATAATTAATATTGTCGCTTTAATTATAGTGATTGCTTGTTATATTGGTGATTACATACAAGCTTAGGATTTTATATGTTAGGTGTTGTATTATCTTATAGATCTTGTCCGATAAAGATAATGATCAAGGCATTCTAACATTATAACTTTACTATAAGTTGCCTTTCTTGTTTTTATTATACAACATTTTAGTAAAAACTACAAATAGTCATCCATATAAAATGTCGGTATGCGTACACGTTTTAGTTAGCATTTTCCAAATAGCATGTTTGGTAAAATATTTCAAATGACTCTAAACAAAATGAAAAGGCTTTATCGCACAAATTGCTGATTTAATTATAATTACAGTCAATCATTCCGCTTCACATACCAAAATTTACATAAACGATTACAGCATGAATCACAATTTCCACGACGAGGCTCTAAAAACATTGCAAACCTAAAAGTTACTGCTAATTCGAGTAGCCATATTTTCATTCATTGGTCCGTATTTAACTACCTAGAACTAAATGACACAAAAAAGCAATGTATACCATGTCTAATTAGATGACAAAACGCCACTCAGGCAGTACAATGGGTCCTATACTTTTGACATTCACGGCAGTATTTTGACAATACAACTTTTATAATTATATTCACTATCAGGACATGTAGGTACCTAGCGCTATTGCACAGAATAACTTTTATTCGCCCTGAATATCCTTTTAAAAATTGTTCAAATCTGAGTTTTCAAAGTCGTCAGATTTCGGGAAACCCCACATCAGATTTGCCAATTTAAGTCTTTATGGGTTAGGCCGCACACGATGATACCAAAATCAACGGCTCTGAAGATCACTTTATTTTTTGGCCCTTTTTTGAAATCTGAAGGAGGACTCCTGACCACGAGGCTTCTATCAGAAACTTTTCAAATATATTTTCGGTGTTCTCTCATCATGCCGCACCTATTCAGCTCTCAACTTTTAGCCTAACCCAATAAACCCTCTGGGCTACCATACTCATTCTGAATACGCAATACTACCAAAACATGGATAAACGTGCGCAAATTATTCTCTTTACAATAGTCTTGACCATCACAATGAGACTGAACACCTAATGCTTTCATTGTAATGCAAATCCCAAGTATTTTTCGTAATTTCTATCGATATCAGATTCGACTTGTATCGTAAAAAAAAAATGTTTTCTCTATCAGACGTGTGAACATTAAAAGGTAAATGTCGATTCGAATTTTGATAGTGGTAACCTTGAATTTAACTTTCCATCATTTATATTGTTAGGGCGTTATTGGGAGTCCAGTTAATTATCTGGCTTTGTAAACAAAATGATACCTTTATCATGCTATAATTAATAAGGCCTACTTGTCATAACAATGCTTCTCATTACAAAATAATAAACTGTATTTCACAACGCCCCAGGCTAAAATATAAAATGATTTCAATAAATAACCGCCTCTGGTTGGAAACCAAATAAATGAACCGATGAATAAAATTGTTAATTGGGTTTTACAAAATACCATTCAAAGAAAACGATGTTGATTTGTAAAGATTAGAAAATTTAAAACCAAAACAAACTTTTCTGAAAGATTGGTTGAAGGAATTCTTTAGAGGGCTGGCTGGAATGGATCGTGAAATTGCCGTGACGTCCACAATGGACGAATTGCTTTCAAAAGAAGTAGTAAAAATAAATGCAGTACTAACGAGCGACCATTGTGGATTGTTTACAAGACAACTGCTGTTCAGTAAGAACCACGCTGAACTAATTCATTGTTGTGGTCTTCTTACTGAAACTCTTAGGTTTAAATCGAATTGAATTTAAATGACTCCCATTTAAGTTCAAGTTCACATTATTCATATATTTTTTTACATTATATTTTTTTAATTGTTTGTTATTTAGGTAGGTACAATGTTTTTTTAATATCATCTAGTATGACGTTATTTTATGATTAATAACGATGAACTAAATTTATATACAGTGACATATTTCCACTTCAGCTGTGATGCCGTATTATGTTTTTTTTTTAAATTCCTAAGGGATTACTTGATAATTTTTGTGATAAGTCAAAGGTAGTTGAATTAGCCAATAACAACGATAAAGCAGTTCAAATATTTGGATCACTATAATTTTAAACAATAACGTGTTGTGTCACAGCTGAAGTGGAATAAAAAGTAATTTAAAAAAATTAAACCGACTTCAAAAAGAAATTAACTCAAAATTATGAAATAACTTTAATTTCGGAAGTCGGTGTCTTGGGATCTGTATTTTAGTTTTATGCCACCGACTTCCGAAATTAAAGTTATTTCATAATTTTGAGTTAATTTCTTTTTGAAGTCGGTTTAATTTTTTTAAATTACTTTTTATTTCGTAATTTTTAGTTTTTGCACTAGTATTTGACCAAGGTTTTGAGAAGTTTTCCCTTTGACACTACACCCGTAGCTCTTATCAATAAGCCAGGCCGTCACACTTACACGTATTAGTCCATATCTTGAAAATTACTGAATCGATCTTGATGAAACTTGCACTGTTCCCTAAGTTGAAGAAAATGTAAGCCAATAAAAAAAAAATGGTCACGATCCGATTAATAGTTCCGGAGATATGCGTGGACAAACATACATACATACATACATACATACATACATACATACATACATACATACATACATACATACGTCTATGAAATTTTGTATATTTGTTTGGAAGCCCTAATAGATCATCATATGTGAATATAATGGAATTCCAATAATATTACATACATACGTATCGAATTGATAACCTCCTTTTTTTTTGAAGTCGGTAACAATAACGTGTTGTGTCACAGCTGAAGTGGAATAAAAAGTAATTTAAAAAAATTAAACCGACTTCAAAAAGAAATTAACTCAAAATTATGAAATAACTTTAATTTCGGAAGTCGGTGTCTTGGGATCTGTATTTTAGTTTTATGCCACCGACTTCCGAAATTAAAGTTATTTCATAATTTTGAGTTAATTTCTTTTTGAAGTCGGTTTAATTTTTTTAAATTACTTTTTATTTCGTAATTTTTAGTTTTTGCACTAGTATTTGACCAAGGTTTTGAGAAGTTTTCCCTTTGACACTACACCCGTAGCTCTTATCAATAAGCCAGGCCGTCACACTTACACGTATTAGTCCATATCTTGAAAATTACTGAATCGATCTTGATGAAACTTGCACTGTTCCCTAAGTTGAAGAAAATGTAAGCCAATAAAAAAAAAATGGTCACGATCCGATTAATAGTTCCGGAGATATGCGTGGACAAACATACATACATACATACATACATACATACATACATACATACATACATACATACGTCTATGAAATTTTGTATATTTGTTTGGAAGCCCTAATAGATCATCATATGTGAATATAATGGAATTCCAATAATATTACATACATACGTATCGAATTGATAACCTCCTTTTTTTTTGAAGTCGGTAAAAATGTCAACTAACTTTTGGAGGCCACTGTATATTAGCAACAATATCGATAGGACCAATGTGGAAATATTAACAAAACTTTACTTTCATTCTCGATTATGTAAACCAAATATAAGAGCAGTGGTGGCCAAGTGGAGAGCAGTGGTGGCCAAGTGGAGAGCAGTGGTGGCCAAGTGGAGAGCAGTGGTGGCCAAGTGGTAACGGCCGCGACTTACGAGTTGTAGGTCGTAGGTTCGAACCCAGACAGGCGCTTTACTTTGTGTAAATTATTTCATCACCACTGCTCTCCAAACGGTGAAGGAAAACATCGTGAGGAAACCGGCATGTCCTAGAACCAAAAATTCGAAGACATGTGACATCTGCCAATCCGCACTGGGCCCGCGTGGTGGATTACGGCCCACTCCCTCTCACCGAGAGGAGGCCTGTGTCCCAGCAGTGGGAACATTATAGGCTGATTATGGTTATGGTATGGTAAACCAAATATTATTTTGGCAATCATTATTTTTCGTGATGATTATAAATCCAATCATTGTTTTATTATTTCAGAAAGGGCAGGTGCGTTCCGGTATCCGCAACCGTACGTGTATTATATGACCAGATGTATGAACGTAAATTAAGCAAAAAGAGTGTAAGGAGGTGGCGTTCTGAAGTGTCTGCGTGTCCCCGTGGGAAGAAGGCGTGAGTTTATGTATGTAATGCGCCGGTAACACTGAACATTGTAATAAAGTTTATGTATGTAATGCGCCGGTAACACTGAACATTGTAATAAAGTTTATGTATGTAATGCGCCGGTAACACTGAACATTGTAATAAAGTTTATGTATGTAATGCGCCGGTAACACTGAAAATTGTAATAAAGTTTATGTATGTAATGCGCCGGTAACACTGAACATTGTAATAAATTAGCACAACACCCTATTGGAAATCGTTACAAGCACTCCATATTGGGCCCGATAGTAACTAATGATGATGTCTATTTAAAAGGGAAGCAGCCATTAGAGGTACTTGAGCAAACCCACGTTTTAACAATACTATAGTTATTACATACTGAAGCATGGCTTTCACAATGTTTTCACATGAACGTGTTAGTTATTCAACGAGCTCTTCGCACTAAGTGTTATCTTTTGTGGAGATATGGAGGAGTAGAGTAACAGTTATGAATTCAGGTCAACAAGATGCAATTTTGAAATTACTATGAGTTTGAAGGTCTGTTTTCTGTTTGCTAGTTTTTATTGCGTTTGAATTCATTCTCCTGCGCTTTCGGCGCAACATTAAATTTTTATTACATACCGCTATCGCTACCTATTTCGATTCTTTTCAGTTCAAATTACTTTAATACAGCTTAGGTATATGAAAATTAAACCTTGGTTAAATTTTTTGTTACAAAAGTGAGTACCTATAAAAATGACTTGAATGATGTTCTTGAACTTTGATTGATTGCAAAAACAATGCTGGTTTTTACGACTTCAATAAAAGAAGGGGGGTGTGCATTCTGCGTTTTTTTTTATTTGAAAACATCTTTATTGGGAGCCTTGGGAGTAAAACCGACTCGTATGGCAGTAACGGCAAACGACATGACTTAAGCCGTCACGTCAGAAAAATATATATATATATTTTTTCATATTTACTTATTCAATAAGAATTCTTTCAATAATAATAATAAATGTCTGCCTCTCAAAATGGATGTAGGAATGGGTCCCGCGGTACTAAGGAGCTACTCATAGACATGGCCATTAGCCAACAGGTTCGTCGATCCCGCAAGGATCTGTCGACATGTTGGATAGATTACAAGAAGGCCTACGACTCGGTGCCACATACGTGGCTCATGAGGGTGCTGGAGTTGTACAAGATAGATGCAACTCTACGCACCTTCCTTGAGTCATGTATGGGGCAATGGAAGACGGTCCTTCGTTATCCAGGATGTCGACAGATCCAGGGGAATGATGAGCCTGTATGGATTAAACGGGGAATATTTTAGGGCGACAGTTTGAGTTCACTTTGGTTTTGCTTAGCCCTGAATCCTCTAAGTACACTACTGGAGGATTCAGGTCTAGGCTATCGGTTGAAGAGAGGTGGTCAGGTCATATGTCACCTCCTTTCTAAGGATGATTTAAAACTCTTTGCCCCCAACAAATTGCGTCTGATGGAGCTACTGAAGGTAACTGAAACTTTCAGTCGCGCCATCAGGATGGAATTTGGTGTGGACAAATGTGCAGTCATGCATGTAAAGCGATGGGAGATTATGGAATCCGAGGGAATTCAACTCTCCGATTCCATAAGCCTCAGATCCCTCTCCTCATCCGAAAGCTATATGTATTTGGGTATGTCGGAAGCGTTAGGCATCAACGATACTGACATGAAGCAATCATTGAAGGGGCGCTTCTTTTGTCGCCTGAAGAAGGTATTAAATAGTCTTCTTCCGGGCGGAAATAAGGTGCGCGCCTTCAATGGTTGGGTCATGCCGGTTTTGATGTACTCTTTCGGCATACTCAAATGGACTCAGACCGAACTCGATGCCCTGGATAGAAGAGTCCGTACACTGCTGACCGCAAACCGGATGCATCACCCACGATCATCGGTGATGAGACTGTATATCCCGCGAAAGTGCGGGGGTCGAGGCTTTTTAAATGCGAAGACCCTCCACAACCGCGAGGTGTGCAGTCTCAGGGAATATTTCTTAAAAGCCGAAGTGGGTATATGCACCGTGATGTGGTCACAGTGGACAAGGGGCTCACCCCGCTCTCCATGGCGAAAGAGAACTGGCGCAAACCTGTAGTACTTTCTACAGATGACCGCAAGAAGGTATGGTTAAGCAAGGAGCTTCACGGGCGCTTCTATCGGGCTCTTCATGAACCCGGTGTAGACTTCTTAGCGTCCGTATCCTGGCTACGTTTTGGTGACCTTTTCGGGGAAACTGAAGGTTTTGTCTGTGCAATTATGGACGAAGTTATCTTAACGAATAACTACCGGAGACATATTATGAAGGACGGGACGGTTGACGTGTGTCGGGCATGTCACCGTCCGGGTGAGTCTATCAGACATATTATCTCTAGTTGTTCTCGTCTGGCTAACGGCGAGTACTTGCACAGGCATAACCAAGTAGCTAGGATTATTCACCAGCAACTTACTTTGCAATATAAACTTGTAGATTCTGAGGTACCGTACTACAAGTATGTGCCCGACCCAGTTCTTGAAAATGACCATGTCACATTGTACTGGGATCGGTCTATCATTACTGACAGGACTATTGTTGCCAATAGGCCTGATTTAGTGGTGATAGACCGATTAGCGCGCCGCACAATGATTGTCGATGTTACCATTCCACATGACGGGAACCTCGTGAAAGCTGAGAAAGAGAAAGAGAAAGAAATTAAATATCTCGACTTAGCACACGAGGTTGTTGACATGTGGAATGTGAGCTCGGCTATCATTGTGACGATTGTCGTATCAGCCAATGGACTGATGGCCGAAAGCCTCGATCAACATCTATCAAGTCTCTCGTTAGGCGGTTGGATCAAGGGCCTGATTCAGAAGGCAGTACTCCTCGATACGGCTCGCATTGTGAGGAGGTTCCTGTCTCTGGAGCCCTAACCACCGGTAGCTTGGACCCCGCTCCCGTTACCGGTGGGCTACTATTTTTTATATTTTTAAATGTTTTTATATTCTAATATTTAAAAATATAATTGATATGTAATAAAGGGAGATAATAATAAAAATAAAATCTCTAACGGGCCTCTGCTAGTTGGCTTCGGCCCCTCGTACGCTTCCAAAGGACCGGGACCCCATGGTCCCGAGATATGTTAAAATATAATAATATATTTATTTGCATAACCATCAAACCACCAACCAACCAACCATCAATTTCAATGTTTCACATGTGCCAGGCACCCCGTGTAGGCCAACTCGATTACTGGGCCGATTTACGTGATTCTTTTTTCATTTGGTAGGTAGGAGAGGAAGCTGGTGGGGTCGTCCCATATTTTTATTAACTTTGCTTCGGTAACTTTTTGCATTTGTTTCAATGATACGTGTTTAATCCACTTAGCGTATGTTGATGATGTTATTATAAGCTCCTGTCACTCTGTCACTGTTATTTAAATAGCAAGTCAACGTATTTTTTTTTCCTTTTTTTATTATGACGTAACTCTCAATAAATATGTGAACCTTTCGGCCTGGTATGTCTAAAGTACATAAGACTGTTGATAATAACTACGTTTAAGTCTATCAAAAAATTATGACCATTTCGGGTTATTTAATCCTCATAAATTACTTTTTTGTTTACTCAGGTAAATGTGTTTTCATTTTCACATTATATCAATGTATTATTATGTATATTAGGAAGTAGTAACTTGGAGTACATTCATGTTTTGCAATAATTTGTTAGCTAATGAAGTCTCAACACACTACAAGGAGACCTTGTAAAACAATTGAATCTTCATTGTTTAGCAAAAAAACTCGCTACCCAAGGACATAATATTACTAATATTGAAAATATTTTTGGAAAAGTTATAAGAATATTTACAGTTAAATTTAACCCAAACTGAAGAAGAATAATGTGCTAAAAAAACACGTAAATTAACATTATCCCTAACCGATCATCGCATAAAAAGATAATTTGTTTTCCCTAATCATAACAGACAATGTAGGTAGTCATTAATCAAACAACTGATTAACGGTAATAAATTACGTAAATGGAAGCATTAATGGCTGTTCGATAAAACTGCTATCAAAGAAAATAAACGATAATGTTCATTTTATGACAAAAGAAAACTGTATATTTTTTGGGTAGAATCCTGGGTAGCCTGGCCAACCCAAAATTCTAACCAAAAATATATAGTTAGTCTTTATAATCATGGACTTTAATCGTGCAATGTTAGGGTTAGCTGCTAGTCTTAACAGAAGAAATAAATATCAATAAATCGATCCAGTTCTAAATAACTGTAATCAATAACCCATAATGTCTATAATTGTGTCTCTAGAGGGTTATTGGTAAAACATTAACAACCTCACAAGAGGTCATTGTACTCATCATTATGAATAACTTTTACTATGGAAGTACAAACCAGAACCAGTACCAACTAACCACCAGAACCAGTAGGTACCTGAAATCGCGAAACAAAAAACAGCTGTTCCCTACATTTATGTTCGTTAACTCGCACAAAATGTAGGGAACAGCAGATTTTTTTTTTCGCGATTTAGGGTTTGGTCCCATAGTAAAAGTTGTTCGTAATGATGAGTACAGAGGTTGTTAATATTTTCCCTGTCTAACCATCGATTCCTTTCAAACATTCGATAAATAATTTCAAGATAAAATATTACTGACAATAGTTCCATGGTAAAATTTATAAATGTGATAAATGCTCTTCACATTTATTATAATTTTAGAGATTTACTACTTAAAAATGATTAAATAAGAATCCAGGATTTAGGTATGATATTATGGTCTCTCTGCTAGGCAAAATACAATACAGGATAAAAACAATATCATATATATTTTGGTATGGGATGCTGCAGTTACCTACTTTTTGAGATTGCAATTAGCGCTACATTTTCATAATCACTACATATAAATAAAAATAAATCTAAAGATTTTTCACTTACCGGGCTTCAGCGCCGCCACATCTTGCGTTTCACTGTCAACCATATTCACTTCACAAACAGTCACTTTTTTCAAAAAAAGTCGTATGATATCGTGTTAGTATCGTATTGTCGTGTCCGTGTGTCGTCGCCAAGGCAACGCGGGTAGGAAGTGAGCGTTGCGCGCGCGCCTCGCCTATGCGCCTGCGACGCGTCGCTCATGCCTTTATATCGATCACTTTAGACAGACTTGAATGTGCCGCGGGTTTAGTGCGTGGTTTTGCAAATATTTAACTGAAAATGGATGAAAAATATTAACATACTTATATTTGAAAATAAATAAAACCTGCCAACCACCTACATCCAATAGTATCACACGACAATATTACGATGCCTTGCAGTCAGAAACTTGCCTATCATTGGTCACGGTCATAGTACTTACATTGTTTGCGCGCAAGTGAAGTAGCGAAACACGCAAGTCAGTTTTTAATTAACCACAAGACTGATCACAGGTATGAAATTCGATATCTTTTACTTGAGTTTTTCTACTTTCAGGAGAGTATTCCTAGTGTAGTATGACACGACAATTCCCGAGAGTGCTCATAGCATCCAGCCATGTAACCAACGACGCTGGTTAATTTGGCTGATTGTTTTACCACTTCAGAAACTATCGAATTATGGCGATACAAGAGAAGTTTCAAAAACATTTTTATGTTTGAAAAACAAACAGCATGACCAACAGATTACTGTACAATAACAGCTTGTATAGTAGCAAGCAGTGCACTTGACGCATGTGACGTAACACATCAACACGAGAGCGCGTATCTGATTGTGATGTTTAATAATCTATCAATGTTCAACTAATCAATCAAACATTGTAAAACTGTAGTCTTGTGAATTAAATGTGTACTTGAGTTTAATCGAAGTTTGTCCCTTGCAAATGTTGGAGGTATTTCGGAAGAAGAAAACGAATAAGAACGATAGAAAGCGAAGACAGGCAGCTGACATAAATGCATAAAAGACGTGGTATGTATGGTGAGAACCACAAAACATTAAAAAACATATTCCAAACATTTTTTAGCTTCGAAAGTGTGACCGGATAACAAAATCGTGTCTGCTCAATATTTAAATATCAGTCAGATTTAACGCTACTAGTACATGCTACTGATTGTTACTAGTGACATCATTATAGGTACTATCTAACCAAAAACCTGAAAGGATTAAAGAAGTAAATAAGGATAAGTTTATTCTTAACTCAAATGACTCGATTGCCCCCAAGCCGTAACAATTTACAATTCGCCTCCTGTAAGAAATAAATAAAATCACTGAGTCCCCTAAATGAGTGGGGACTTGAGGCCTTGAGAACTGGGCGGATTGGTCCAGAAACATCTAGTTGGAAGCCCTACTGACGTAATTAACAACAAAACAACATACCTTCTTTGAACTCGCTTTCATACTTCTTTGTTGTAAGGGTGGCGAGTCGTGTACCTAGGGGGTTGCAATTTTGTTTGCAATATTTTTTTCGTTTCTAAATCTAAATTGTGCAACCGAAAATTATGGAACTTAAAAAGTATTTCAAAACTTTAAAAATACGGACTTGATTTCTAACAAAAATAAACAAATACGGTTGATAAATATGAGCAAAAAAGTTATTTGAAAACTTTTTCAGATAAATATTTAGAACCAAAATAACTTCTGTAACCGACGGTCATTTGTGACACAAATAACCGTTCCACTTATATTGTTGCACAATAAACTTCTGGAGGAGAAACTACAGATAATCTCTGTCTAATTTTACTTTTCAAAAAAAAAACAACCGACTTCCAAAAAACACTATAAAGTGAAAAATAACTTTAATTTCGGAAGTCGGTGTCTTTGGATTTGTATTTTTGTTTTTTGCCACCGACTTCCGAAATTAAAGTTATTTTTCACTTTATAGGTAGTGTTTTTTGGAAGTCGGTTGTTTTTTTTGTAAAAAGTTTTTATTTTTTACTTTTTAGTGGGTCAGTTTGTAATTTATCTAAGTTACAATAGCCTAATGTCAACTACTGATCACCTTTTACAAAATATTGCTTTTCCCGATGCAGGGACGTTAATTGTTGAGGAGTTCTCCTAGTATTCCACTCTCCTAGCTGATAATCCTGGCTGCAGCATCAGCCAGACTTATGTCAACATTGCATTGAACTTAAAATTTAGTCCTGTTTAAAATGAGCCCAAACACGACTACGGTACTATAATTTCAAGGTTTGTACTTTTTCTGATGCCTGGCTTCAGCATCAGGTCTCTATGTACTTCGGTGTTCCTCAGTAACAGTACGTCTATCCACACATCGAGCCCTTTTCAATGAGCCTAAACACGATACCTATATCTGCTGTTAGTTGTCGAGGAGTTAGGTACTCTGCAGACTATCCTGACTGCAGCATCAGGTCATGACTTGATGATCATGAGACCAAATGTGGCAAATGCCCTATCAAACATCAAAACAATTTACTAAAACAGTCCTTGCCTGTTCGAGTAACTTCTTACTGTTAAGGAGTTGTAACTTCCATCATCAGCCCAGCTACATGAGATGGTGACAACCATACACAAATACACAAGATACTTCATTAAATATTCGAAAAACAATAACTGAGCCTATAAAATTTGAGGGTTGCCCTCGAGTTCTCTAAGATCCCATCATCAGATCCTAACTTGGTGACAATGGGACCACCTCAGAACTATCTACTTTCAAACAAAAAAAGAATTTTGAAAATCCGTCGGCAATTGGCGGAGTATTCGATGAACAAACATACAAAAAAAAAAAAACATACAAACACCCGAACATAGTACCTCCTCCTTTTTGTGAAGTCGGTAAATAATGTATTTATCGATACGACAGGTATACTTGTGGTTCACTTTTTGCAATGAAGGTATAACATAACTCTCAACACATCACGACTGTAATCTCAGAAGAGTTAGGCACAGGTGTACCTGTAGTACGGCCATATTTCGCCAGATACGTTTCAATCAATGTAGGTATAACGAGGGCTTCTTAACAAATGGGCGTATGAGCAAAAATAGCATTTTTCCATTTCTGCTGCAATATATAGTATGTACAAAATGAGGCCCATGACATATTTAAAGTCTTATATTTTTCTGTTTTTTTTTAGATATTTATAGGCCATTAAAATAATTGGCGTAATTTTATCGCACGTTAAAACGTTTGTAACACAACACATAATATCTTTATTTTGAAGAAACTTTCACAATAAACAGACGCTAGTTATATTATTATCTGCCTAGCCTTTTCCCAACTATGTTGGGGTCGGCTTCCAGTCTAACCGGATGCAGCTGAATACCAGTATTTTACAAACAATAAACAGGCGTTAGTTATACGCCAAAAATTACGTAGAAACAAAAAAGCGTTCTTCCTTACATACACCCATGTTGGTAGACAATTCTTGAAGGCGTATGCTCGTACGCCAGGTTCAGGTTAGAACATAAATTTGGAGGTAACAAAAGGAACAACAAGGAATAGGTAACATACTATTTATTTATTTTTATTTATATAAATAAATAAATAAGTTCATATGCCAGTGCTTTTTAGGTTTGTTACGACTTTATGAAATTTATAAAGTTATTAAATATGAATCAACGGTATTTCCAAATAGAGAAGAATGTGTTTTTGTATGCCCCAAAGTACCTACCTACATTTTACTTACATTTACGATTTTATTTTTCAGTTTTTATCTAAACAAAGAGGCGTACCTAATGACCATATTTCAAAAGCTACGTGTGAGAAAACTTGAAAAGTCCTACCAGCATAGACGTATTTTATACATAGAATGATACTTGTCCCAAATACAAGCCTGATATATGAACTTATTCACATTTTTGTCCCTCCTGTAAAATTGCACTTTTGTCTATACGCCCATTTGTTATGAAGCTCTCGATATCATCCTGGATTGCTAAAAGACAGATTACCAGCTATTATGGTAAGGTAAGTAAGGTGCAGCCACTTCTAAGGCCCTTTGTACACACGCGTTTTTCTTACCGTGAAAAACTACGGTTTATTCGCTGATTGTAGTCACGGTCGTTAGAGTATTATGGCTTTAAGGAAGCTTGTAGACAGACACATTTTTTCTACAGCGCGGCTTATACGCCTTACCGTGAAGAAACCGTGCGGTGTACAAAGGGCCTTAGTAAACATATTTCCGAAATTCTCTCCGATTAAAATGTTCTCTGAGGAGAACATTGGCAGTTTCTTCTGACAGCTCGTGTACAGTCACGAGCACTAATATGTCAACACTTGGCAAATTTGAATTGCGATTTTTTCACGAAATAACGAATGCAACGTTGAAATAACACACTTTACATAAACCTATGGGTTCGAAAATACTATGTTCACAATAATATAAAATTTCATTCAAAAATAAAGGAGAAAATCGCCTTTGAATAAAGCCGAGTGTAAACATACTTATGCTCGTGACTGTACATCATGTGGCACCCTAAAACCGTATTTTTCGAAAGGAAACTTTGTTACATACTTATTAAATGTTCATCTGGTTAATTTGGGCAGCTGCAGTGACGTTGACAAACGGGAGGGAAGTTAATTCCCTCTCAGTTAGAACTGCCCTCAGAGCCGGAGGCAATTTATTATTCTAAACACAACAGCTGTGATTATCGCTCGGTTCTTTATACATGTTGTTTTTTTCCCTTATAAAGTAAAGTGAGATTTGGATAGCAATCAATGGAATGAGTAATTACTACTGTTCCAATGATCCTTCAATAAGCATGCCCGGCTTTCTGTAGACTTGCTGGAATTAACCAATTCATTGACCCAGCCTGAATTTTTTGAGCATTGTCAAATGTAGATTACCTATGGCCTACATATCATCGGAACTGCCCCTTTAAATCTATACATATAATAAATCTGTAGACGAGGCGTTTCTGTACATTGAAAATAAAAATAAAAAAAATAGTTGGGCTGTTATAGGATAACCAACAGATGCAATTTCTTCAATTTTTGGAATTTTTGTCTGTTTGTCTGTTTGGATGTGACAGATTTTGAACAGGCTCAACGTAAAAAGTACCAAACCAATATGGTTCATATTTATACTCAAATATAGTCTAGAACTCGGAGCAGTGATTAGTCTTTGTTTCATCGCAATCGCTTCAGTCTATCAAAAGATATAATCAATTTAAAGCATTCTATAACAATTTTTATTGCAATAAATGGAAACATGTAACGACATCTATTGGCGCGATATAGTACTAACGAAATCATATTGTTATCTTTAAAACATTATTATGTGTTTAATCACTTGCCTTTATGACGAAATAATTCTGATCCTTATGTCTGTGTTATTTAAAAAAAAAATAATGATAATGTTTAAATAAATAATATAAACACATCTATACATATAATAAATCTGTAGACGAGGCGTTTCTGTACATTGAAAATAAAAATAAAAAAAATAGTTGGGCTGTTATAGGATAACCAACAGATGCCATTTCTTCAATTTTTGGAATTTTTGTCTGTTTGTCTGTTTGTCTGTTTGGATGTGACAGATTTTGAACAGGCTCAACGTAAAAAGTACCAAACCAATATGGTTCATATTTATACTCAAATATAGTCTAGAACTCGGAGCAGTGATTAGTCTTTGTTTCATCGCAATCGCTTCAGTCTATCAAAAGATATAATCAATTTAAAGCATTCTATAACAATTTTTATTGCAATAAATGGAAACATGTAACGACATCTATTGGCGCGATATAGTACTAACGAAATCATATTGTTATCTTTAAAACATTATTATGTTTTTAATCACTTGCCTTTATGACGAAATAATTCTGATCCTTATGTCTGTGTTATTTAAAAAAAAAAATGATAATGTTTAAATAAATAATATAAACACATATATAATAAAATCGTAGGAAAGGCAAAACTGTACATAGAATATATAAAAAAAAATACTTGGGGCGTGATCTACAATCGATATCGAAGCCAAAAATATAGTTTTTAGAATTTTTGTCTGTTTGTCTGTATATATGTCCGGGCTAAACTCAAAAAGTACTGCATGGATTTACTTCAAATTTTGCATGAATATTACTAAGAGGTCGGGTCAATATATAGGCTACATATTATCACGCTATCACCTACGAGGAGGAGCTGTGAATCTTTAATTTTCTTACGCATTCTGTGACAGCGTGTAATCTAACGACGCATATTTAAATGTTGTTTTTGAGTAAGTCATGCTATTATCTAGCTTTACACTATAAAATACGCCATTAAAGTAACTTGGGCAGAGAAACAAAGTTTAATGAATGTTAGTAGTATAAGACAATTTTGAAGCAGCGCCATCTATGAGATTTCATAAAAATCTAATCAAGTTACATGTCAACACTTTTTGGAAATTAATAATTTTTTGATCATGTTGGTGAGGTTAGTAGTTAGTTATTCTTAAAATTCATAGATGGTAATGTGCATTTTCTTCATAAAAGTTGTATAGTTCGTTTTGACAAATTCAAGTTCCAACAAAACCCTCAAAATCTTGAGCAGAGTTGAGGAAGACAATTTAAAAAAAATGCGGTGTTAAGTATTACAAAAAAGTTATGTTCATTGATGATGATCATTTCTTCATCAATTTCATGTTGTTAGTACAAAATAAACATTGACTGTTAATACTTTTGTTCGGTATTTATCTGTGTGATTATTGCTTGGTAATTAATATATCGGGGGGCACGGCAGTGCCCCCGCCAAGTCGAGCAAAAAGCGGCACGGCCGTACCATCCTTTTCTCGAAGCAGTTCAGGCCATTTTCGACCCCCTATAACTTCGTTGTGGATAAAACTAGAGACCTGAATTTTCAGTAATCAAGCAGGTATTGTATTTATACAATACCTGCTTGTTTAAATACTTGAAAATACTTTAAAATTGAATGAAATTTGAAATATACCGTGTTTATAAACACGGTATATTTCAAATTTCATTCAATTTGAACCAGTAGTTTAAGAATTATAACTAGTCAAAGTTTCTTAATTTTGTCACTCACTGACTGACTGACTGACTGACCGATCATCAAAATTCTAAGGCACTTCTAGCAGACATAGAAGCTTCAAATTTAGAACACAATTAGCGTTTAGTGTATAAATCAAGGAAAAACTAAAATATTTTGCAATTTCGTTCCAGTTTTCTAGATTCACCAACTGCATAAATAACTTTGTAATCCCATATAAATATATAGAATTACAAAGTTACATTTGCAGTTAATGAATCAGTGTACCTGAACAAAGTCGCTTCCCGCTGTCTGTCTGTCCCTATGGATGCTTAGATCTTTAAAACTGCGCAACGGATTTTGATGCAGTTTTTTTTTAATAGATAGAATGATTCAAAAGGATGGTTTATTTGTATAATACATGCATAATATAGTAGAGAAAAACTGATAATTTTAGAGGTTTCTAATGTGATGTCGTAAATAAACAGATTTTCTTGCGCTTATATTGCAAAAGCTAGCTGAACCCTACGAGATAGATCAAAATAATGTACTACAGTATTGCACACCTTAAAAAGGTCTACAAAAAAGTCCGCGATGGTATATGTCTATCTGTTAGGGATAACCCACAATAACCATTTTTTATCCTTTACTTTTTACGAGAAATAGTGGCTTGTTTACGAAGCGATTTTAAACAATATAGCATTAATCTATATCCAATTAAGTACCTTAAATACATTGTGCCATTACTATAGATCAATTTGGCCCTTTGAAGCATGTAATTTAAATGAATATTTTTGAAGATATTACAGATTTAAAATGTAGGGACATAGTGGTTGCGCTGGTGAGTTTACCTAAGGCAACGACAGGATAGTACGGTTAAGTAGTCACGAACTCACGACCTCTCATCGTTTGGGGTGGGGTGCTCGACCTGGACCTCGAGCTCAGCAACTCCCCTAAATATCTTGGTATTACCCTGGACAGGTCTTTAACATTCAGCAAAATCTGCAAAAATATCAAGCAGAAGGTGCACACTCGCAACAGCCTTCTTCGTCGACTGGTCTCATCGAAATGGGGTGCTTCGCCTGAAGTTATGCGGACTACTGGACTGGCGCTATCTTTTTCTACGGGAGAATTCGCGTGCCCCATGTGGAGCCGTTCTGCCCATGCAAAGCTGGTGGATACAGCTTTGAATGAAACGTGCCGGATCATCACTGCCTGCCTAAAACCAACCCCGGTACAAATGCTGTATCCACTAGCAGGAATAGCGCCACCAGTGCTTTGCAGAGCGGTGGCAAGCTCCAGCGAAAGAGCCAAATGGTCTCCGACACACGACAACATCCTTGTGCCACAAAGGCTGAAAAGTTGAAACAGTTTTTTAAAGTGTGTCGTCCCACTCACTGGCGAACCATCACAAGAGAGACTGAAGCTGTGGCGAGACAGTGCTTCCTTACCCAAACCGTTCGTCCCACCCGCTGAAGACCTCCCACCTGCTGAAGACCTCCCAGCTGGACATGAGTTACCTTGGGTAACCTGGAAGTCTTTAAACAGACTCCGGACCCAGGTTGGCCGAAGCAAGGAAAACCTGTTCAGGTGGAGATTCATAGACGACTCCGCCTTGGAGTGTAAATGTGGTGCTGTCCCACGAACGATGGGACACTTAATATCGTGTCCTGCGTGTCTTGTGAGCTGCACGTTACAGGAACTGATGGACGCTGGTGAAGGCGCCAAACAAGTAGCCGAATTCTGGGCCAAGTCCATTTAGATTGCTATCGACTATAGCTAACCTAACAACATCTTGTAGTGACCATCAATATTAAAAATCTTCTATGTTTTAAATAAATAAATTGACTTGGCAATCGCACTGTGAGATACATTGTGTTTTCATGTGATGGCGATGGCCAAGTCAATTTATTTATTTAAAACATAGAAGATTTTTAATATTGATGGTCACTACAAGATGTTGTTAGGTTAGCTAATTATGTAATAACTTAAGACAGAAGGTTCCTTAAGTAGGGAGTGAATAAATTAACCGACTTGGTATTTCATGGATCTCACAACTTTTTACGGTAGAAGAACTGAGTTGCGAGACTTGGCTTTTTTTACAAGTTATGTTTTTGATGGCATTTTCATGTCGTATACCTAATTATAAACTTAAATTATACCGTGCATCCGAATAATGGCGAATGCGATTTTCTGCGGTTGTTACTTCACACTGTCCGAGGCAAAGTCTTTCGCCTTTCTGAGGACATTTGATGGCGTGGAGTTTCCCACTTACCGCGCAGCCTGCGTAGCACGTCACCTTCTCGACGGTGACCAAAATTGGGCTGACACCCTCGCGGAGGCGAGCGTCAGTGACAGTCCCAGCCGCATGCGTCATCTGTTTGCCGTCATCTTGGTGTTTTGTGGAGTCGCGAACCCGGTAGCTTTGTGGGAGAAGTATCGCCATCATCTGTCTGAAGATTTTCTACGAGTCGGAAGTCGGAGATGGCGAAATGACCACCATACGAAATGACCATGTCGCTTTGTTCTCTACAGAGCAAAAACAAATTTATGACACCGTCCTTGAAAGCGTTTGGCAAAACCAGGGTAAAATGTTTTTCTTGGATTGTTACCACTGGCATACTTGCCGAGGTCAGGAGGCAAGGCAAATTGCTATTGCTGTAGCGTCGTCGGGAATCGCTGCCACACTGCTTCCGGGACTGCAAGACAGCACATGCCATGTTTAAAATTCCCATCGATTTACAGAGCGCCGAAACACCTGTTTGTGGTGTGTCACGTAACAGCGATAAGGGACACGTGCTCAAGGATTGCTCTCTGATCGTATGGGATGAGTGTACGATGGCCGAGGATCGAGGGCTGACGAGGTGAATGCTTCGTTGAAACGATCTTCGTTGTGGTCACGAGTTCGTACGCTGCGCTTGACCATTAATATGAGAGCTCGGCTCGGCGGCAATGCACGCGCTCAAGAATTCTCCGATGTCCTTCTAAGTCTTGGCGAAGGCACTCTACCAGAAGAGAGAGGTAGATAGGTGGTGCTTCCAGAGTCTCTCGGTAGAGTGGTTTCCAGCTTAGAAGGAACTCATTCGCTGTGTGTACGGGGACATTCAGTCGTATACCGCACCAGCAGAATTCTTGGGTGTGTGAGCGGGCCATTTTGACGCCCAAAAATGATCAGGCTGCAGCAATTAACGAATGCATTCTCTCGGAAATTGAGGGGAATGAAGTGGTCTACACCTCGATAAACACTGTTGTCAAGCAAGATGACGCCACACATTATCCCGTGGAATTTCTGAACTCCCTGTCAGCAAGTGGACTTCCAGCGCATTCAAGCTGAAGCGGTGTCCCGGTTATGCTTCTTCGGAACCTATCTCCTCCGAAGTTGTGTAACGGGACCCGCCTTAAAGTCATCTCGCTCCACAGACACACCATTGAGGCGGAAATTCTTACGGGTTATGGCGTCGGCGAGGCAGTATTTATACCACGCATTCCCCTCATACCTCAAAACTTCCCGTTCCAGTTCAAGCGCGTACAGCTCCCCGTGAGTGTTTGCTTTGCGATGACCATCAATAAGTCGCAGGGGCAGACACTGAGGGCAGTGGGTGTCGACGTCAGGACGAGTTGCTTCTCACACGGGCAACTGTACGTCGTCGCTTGCTCCCGCGTCATCACACATTTTGGCTCCTGGCAGCATAACTACCAACGTAGTGTATAGGGAAGTGTTGTAAGGTCCTGGAATGTATTCCTGCATTATTTCCTCTATTTCCTTCAGTCACCTCTTATGACTGAACTCAGCAGGATTCCCATATAACTCTCTTCACTTGCTTCGCTTGCAAAAAAAAACTTATATTTTAATGCTATTTTAAAAGTTGTTTACTTTATAATGCTATAGCGACACTGGCATCTTAGGTATTTTTGGTGCTGTAGAGCCTTCACGCAGACGACGTCGCGGGCAGCAGCTAGTATATAATAAAATCGTAGGAAAGGCAAAACTGTACATAGAATATATAAAAAAAAAATACTTGGGGCGTGATCTACAATCGATATCGAAGCCAAAAATATAGTTTTTAGAATTTTTGTCTGTTTGTCTGTATATATGTCCGGGCTAAACTCAAAAAGTACTGCATGGATTTACTTCAAATTTTGCATGAATATTACTAAGAGGTCGGGTCAATATATAGGCTACATATTATCACGCTATCACCTACGAGGAGGAGCTGTGAATCTTTAATTTTCTTACGCATTCTGTGACAGCGTGTAATCTAACGACGCATATTTAAATGTTGTTTTTGAGTAAGTCATGCTATTATCTAGCTTTACACTATAAAATACGCCATTAAAGTAACTTGGGCAGAGAAACAAAGTTTAATGAATGTTAGTAGTCTACGACAATTTTGAAGCAGCGCCATCTATGAGATTTCATAAAAATCAAATCAAGCTACATGTCAACACTTTTTGGAAATTAATAATTTTTTGATCATGTTGGTGAGGTTAGTAGTTAGTTATTCTTAAAATTCATAGATGGTAATGTGCATTTTCTTCATAAAAGTTGTATAATTCGTTTTGACAAATTCAAGTTCCAACAAAACCCTCAAAATCTTGAGCAGAGTTGAGGAAGACAATTTAAAAAAAATGCGGTGATGTATTACAAAAAAGTTATGTTCATTGATGATGATCATTTCTTCATCAATTTCATGTTGTTAGTACAAAATAAACATTGACTGTTAATACTTTTGTTCGGTATTTATCTGTGTGATTATTGCTTGGTAATTAATATATTTTCATGTCGTATACCTAATTATAAACTTAAATTATACCGTGCATCCGAATAATGGCGAATGCGATTTTCTGCGGTTGTTACTTCACACTGTCCCAGGCAAAGTCTTTCGCCTTTCTGAGGACATTTGATGGCGTGGAGTTTCCCACTTACCGCGCAGCCTGCGTAGCACGTCACCTTCTCGACGGTGACCAAAATTGGGCTGACACCCTCGCGGATACGAGCGTCAGTGACAGTCCCAGCCGCATGCGTCATCTGTTTGCCGTCATCTTGGTGTTTTGTGGAGTCGCGAACCCGGTAGCTTTGTGGGAGAAGTATCGCCATCATCTATCTGAAGATTTTCTACGAGTCGGAAGTCGGAGATGGCGAAATGACCACCATACGAAATGACCATGTCGCTTTGTTCTCTACAGAGCAAAAACAAATTTATGACACCGTCCTTGAAAGCGTTTGGCAAAACCAGGGTAAAATGTTTTTCTCTGGTGGTACAGGAAAAACATTTGTTACCACTGGCATACTTGCAGAGGTCAGGAGGCAAGGCAAATTGCTATTGCTGTAGCGTCGTCGGGAATCGCTGCCACACTGCTTCCGGGACTGCAAGACAGCACATGCCATGTTTAAAATTCCCATCGATTTACAGAGCGCCGAAACACCTGTTTGTGGTGTGTCACGTAACAGCGATAAGGGACACGTGCTCAAGGATTGCTCTCTGATCGTATGGGATGAGTGTACGATGGCCGAGGATCGAGGGCTGACGAGGTGAATGCTTCGTTGAAACGATCTTCGTTGTGGTCACGAGTTCGTACGCTGCGCTTGACCATTAATATGAGAGCTCGGCTCGGCGGCAATGCACGCGCTCAAGAATTCTCCGATGTCCTTCTAAGTCTTGGCGAAGGCACTCTACCAGAAGAGAGAGGTAGACAAGTGGTGCTTCCAGAGTCTCTCGGTAGAGTGGTTTCCAGCTTAGAAGGAACTCATTCGCTGTGTGTACGGGGATATTCAGTCGTATACCGCACCAGCAGAATTCTTGGGTGTGTGAGCGGGCCATTTTGACACCCAAAAATGATCAGGCTGCAGCAATTAACGAATGCATTCTCTCGGAAATTGAGGGGAATGAAGTGGTCTACACCTCGATAAACACTGTTGTCAAGCAAGATGACGCCACACATTATCCCGTGGAATTTCTGAACTCCCTGTCAGCAAGTGGACTTCCAGCGCATTCAAGCTGAAGCGGTGTCCCGGTTATGCTTCTTCGGAACCTATCTCCTCCGAAGTTGTGTAACGGGACCCGCCTTAAAGTCATCTCGCTCCACAGACACACCATTGAGGCGGAAATTCTTACGGGTTATGGCGTAGGCGAGGCAGTATTTATACCACGCATTCCCCTCATACCTCAAAACTTCCCGTTCCAGTTCAAGCGCGTACAGCTCCCCGTGAGTGTTTGCTTTGCGATGACCATCAATAAGTCGCAGGGGCAGACACTGAGGGCAGTGGGTGTCGACGTCAGGACGAGTTGCTTCTCACACGGGCAACTGTACGTCGTCGCTTGCTCCCGCGTCATCACACATTTTGGCTCCTGGCAGCATAACTACCAACGTAGTTTATAGGGAAGTGTTGTAAGGTATATATGATACCTTTGAACGTATTTTTACTCTTTTGTGTCCTGGAATGTATTCCTGCATTATTTCCTCTATTTCCTTCAGTCACCTCTTATGACTGAACTCAGCAGGATTCCCATATAACTCTCTTCACTTGCTTCGCTTGCAAAAAAAAACTTATATTTTAATGCTATTTTAAAAGTTGTTTACTTTATAATGCTATAGCGACACTGGCATCTTAGGTATTTTTGGTGCTGTAGAGCCTTCACGCAGACGACGTCGCGGGCAGCAGCTAGTTGTAAATAAGGCTAAATAATTCTGTTTGACACCAATTGTTAGAAAACGTTGAATTTTTCCTGTAGGTAATAACGGCAAGAGGAAAATGTAATTATTTAGGGTGTCATGCCTTTGTAGATTTTTGTGCTACATAATATCCTAGTCAAGTTAATAATAATTTATGTGGGTGTTAACATTATTAACATCTCTTTGAGTTTTAAAAAATATTATAAATTAAAATGTTATAATAGTGTTGGCAAAAAAATTCCTGATTAACCGATATCAAAGACAGTAAATGTTATTTTGCGATATTATTATTATTATTTATTCATCAATCAAGTAACATAGACTCAGACAATTTTAGGCAGACAATTTTAGGCATACAATGTCAAAAGCAATAATTACACTTAAAAACAAAAATAAATAAATAAATAAAATTATTAGAAAATAGAAAATAAAATTAAATTCGATAAATAAAAATTAAAAATTAAATTAAATCACATTGCAAGGTCAAAATAAATAAAAACAAAATTAACAGATAGATTAATTAAATTTTTCTGACCGGCATTGGAACAGCAACATGCCTGTCACAACCATGCCGGATATAAGGGCAGTCCAGCCTGTCGGCAATCATTGCCAGGATGGTATTATGAGCAATCATCATAATTTTTATTATTTTATAAAGCGATGAAATCTTTAAGACCTGTACCTAATAGTATCTAAAGGCCCTACCAATTTCCATGAAGTTTTCATAGAAATTATTTCACAAGAGTCGCGTCGCGCCTGAAATGATGGAAATCGCATTTATCTTTATTTATCACACGTTTTTTATTGTTATTGATTTAATTTCATTACCCATATAACTTTAATAACTTACATTGTAAAAACAATCACTTGAAATATTTGCACCTGAAGTGACTCATGAAATAGTTGTATGGTGCAAGTGGCTACTTTATGGGTTTCCCTTATCATGCTTGTTTACTACATTCTACTTTTATATGTATAACGTGTAACTGGACAAGGATATGATATAATTATATAATTAATAATAATATAATATTAATTATAATTTATATAATTGAAGATTTTAAAGTGGGTACAACATTATTTCTATGATTTAATAAGATTACACAATTAGGGCGTAAGATGCGGATCATATAAAAAAGTGGTGGTCTGCGATTTATCAAGGCGCTTTACTTTGTGAAAATAATTTCATCACCACTGCTCTCAAAACTGTGAATAAAAACATCGTGAGGAAACAGGCATGTCCTACACATTGTCCAAACATTCGAAGACATGTGACATCTACTAACCCGCAATGGGCTCGCGTGGTGGATTACAGCCCACTCTCTCTCACCGAGAAGAGGCCTGTGTCCCAGCAGTGGGAACAGTATAGGCTGGTTATGCTATACCATTAGAATCATATATCCCTTTTATTGTCATAAATTCTAACTCATGAACTTCCCCTCAATACACTTTGTCTTACTATCAAAATGGTCTCAAGAGAAGTCTTCTTAAATGATAGTTTTGAAAATCCTTGGAATATGTACGGTTTGATCTCCATAATCCACTAACAAGATATAGGATTACATAACTTCGGCTATTACTGTCTAATGATTTACAGAGCTTAAATGCGTGCTAAATGATTATATCATTGACGTTAGTACTTAACGAACCACATTTATAAGACGTTACAAAGGTGAGAAATATATTACATTATTGTATTTAAGGCGACTACATGACCCAAAGCGCGGTCTTTGTCGGACTGCACAGAAATGAAAGAGAAGCGCGATAACACAACCATGGTTATTTATTGCAAAATATGAAGCAATTATCTATTTAAAAAAAAATCTATTGTTTGGACTAAAAAATTAAAACACTTCAGTATGTTGCTTGTAGAATAATCTGCCAAAAATCAGAATGATTGTATGTATTTGAGTATGGTAGTTTTTATTGTAAAAATAAAGTTTTTAGAGGTATCTTCATGAATTTTTACTATAGTATCTAATTGTATTATGTTTTCAACACACTATCTACCTAGCATATATCCTGAAGAATAACATATGTTTTTCTGATTTTGTTTACTGTAGTCGATCATATACTTTTATTGTTTCAAAAGCTTGCGTTTTTTGTGTTTAGGTCCTGTAAGCCCCTTTTTTTTTTTTTTTTTTTGCGGATGGGAAATCATCAAATGACCCCTCCCGCTCTGGGTGGAGCGGAAGGGAGTGTCAGACTCTTACTGACTAAAACCCACCCGTGTTCCTTCCTTAGCCCTTTATGTTCCGGGCCAGCGGTAACCCTTTCGGACAATCCCGCTGATCCTGTAAGCCCCTTATGTGCAGTTTGTACTTTTATGATGCAAATAAATAAAGTTATTATTATTAAGTATCACGACGACGAAGAAGAAGTATATTTGAGACAATATTTGAGTTACAGAATAAAGATGAAACAGAGCATAGAATAGCTTTAGTTAGTAGCATAGATATCCGAGTTAGTAGTGTAGCATGTGATAGACAGTTGCCAACTGCCTATCACATAATAGCGTTATAACGTCATATCATAATAACGTTATTGTTGTTTTCCTCGGGAACAGCACTTTTTTTTAGGATGAAAGGTACCCTATGTCCGTTTCTGTACACATGACAACGTATATGCAAAATTTCAGGATGATCGGTTCAGTGGTTTAGGTGTGAAAAGGTAAAAAACAAACTTACTTTCGCATTTATAATATTAGTTAGGATTTTCTATTCCAATCTAACGAGTGTTGTTACTTTTAATGACTTTGTACAGTGCTAACATATATTTAGCAGCTATCTCGTCTAAGTATACATTGAAGTATGTAATTTCCATAGATATCAGGTAATTTCAAAAGTATATCCACATTGAGTGATTATTAGATAGGCAGTTAATTTGAAAGTGGCGCTGTCATCACTCATGCATATATTATTTATAGGTGCCTAATAAAGCAATTTACAATCTAATTATTATAAAAAATAAAGTCGTTTTCGTGTCTGTCTGTATGATCGCGTTGTCCTTCGGTGCGAGCGAGTAAAGACTTTAATATTCTTTGCAAAGAGTTCTCATTTGACCCATTTAACACCAATAACTATTCTGCTCGCACTCGGCTGAACGCCGACTTTTTTAAAAATGCATAGTGCTTATATACCTTATTTTATTTGTATTCCTTTTATAGTGCTTGTTAGTGATCCTAAGATTTCTACTACATTTTCTGTTTTTACCCGTGAGAACCTGTAATTGGCTTTATGTCTCATAAACGATTGTTATGCTTCTGTTATAGCTGTTGGTTCTCCTATAAATAAATAAATTAGGCAACGCATTTTGATGCGGTTTTCACCAATGTTTAGAGAATTTATCCCGAAAGGTTTATGTCACGACGACGGTTATAGTTTATGTGCATAATACATTAATATTAAACTTATTATAAAAATCTCGAGGTTTTATCAAGTCATAGAACTGTTTGAAGCAAAGGCGGGAAAGAAAAGAAACAATAAATAGTCCGATGAACTAAGTTCATCCTTGGCAACATACACAAATTATCTTCCTAATTTATCCTAATATAGGTAGTATTCTAATTCTATTCATACACAATCTACACGTAATGATTACGTATAACTGCGTCACAGAAAAAAACAAATGAGGGACCTTTCCAAACTCCAGTCACGTACTAACCAAACTTATTTGCTTATCTCAAGATATTTATCACCATTTAATGTCTTTTCCTTAATCAATCTTCCATCTGATTCTTAAGGAAAATATACGAAACTGCAGAGGAAAATGGTCTCAAAAATCTTGAGTTTCGTCCTTTATACCTAGGCTACATCCGTGTGATAGTTAGGAATATTAATTTACCTTGTCCTTTGAATGTAGTTTTCTGTGCGTGCAGTCTCTTTGAGGCTTGTTTTGTAAAGCGCTGCAGGAGACGGGTTGACTCGGCTGCTGCAAAAACAATTTAAAGTTTGTACAGCAATCTTTTGTGTTGGATTATAATCTCATATGCTGAATTAAAATAAGTTATGAAATATAATTAAGACGGATAGAAATATATGTTCTCCGGATCCAAAAAGGGACGTCTTATCTCACTTCAGTCTGCTGTAAAGTGATGCACCGCTGTAATACTACGTGTAGGTATGGTTACCATTAGGAGCCGAGATTAGGCCCTTTCTTTATAATTGCTGTCGTTCATTCGAGAAAGCCATTTTCAACGTGCTCATAAGGTATATGTACCGACTTCTACCGTGCTCTCTGGGATCTCGATATGTAAAGGACGATCACCCATCCACAGACCGTCCCAAGCGGCAAGCGTTGCTTAATCTTCAAAATCGACCAGTGCGGCTGTTATTATTTAGCCACGAGCCCCATTATGTCATTATATATTTAATTAAATAACTTGACAGCCAGGTGACAAGATTTTAAATTGAAATACATAATACATATAACAGAAATAGTAACAACTTTCTCAACTTAACGTTGGCAGGTCGACGATAAGCTCAATTGTCAAGAACGTATTAAAAAAAACCTTGAAAACGTTGCTGGATACTGCTTTCTTTTACATAAGCAAGTAGTTCAGCGCTTCTTGTAAATTAAAACGAGGAAAGAAAAGTACTCACACAATGTTCCGATTTCAAGGATAAGGTTACTGAACTTATAAGCATCTAGAATTTTCCAGTAGTTTTTAATCGGCTAGGTGAAATGCACATTCAATAGTTTTGAATTATACTCAGTATTGTGAATGCTAAAAACTTTAACTCTAAGGCCTGCTTGCACCACAAATCAGTCAATGTGTTTAGCGCCATACATATTTAAATTATCCTTATGTCTCTGCCATTTACAAACGATGGACAGAAAAGATGTTTTATACGTTTAGCTTTAAACGCACTTAGTAATTTGTGGTGCAAGCAGGCCATATGCCCTTCGTACACACATGTTTTCCTTTCCATGATAAACTACGGTTTACACGCCGTGTTTAAATTGACGAGGTCGTCAGTGTCGTATGGTTCACTATGAAAACTTACCATAATAATTGTGGCATTGGCAGTAATAAAGCTGTTACAAATGACTGAAAAATATTTTACGTATACCTACACTGAAAACCAGCAAACCAAATAAAACACATAAACGCATTTAATGAATAGGACTTTATCTGATGTATTATAAATTAGAATTATTGCTGTCGGTGCGAAATACATTTAATGTTCACATTCAATAGTAAAATGATTAATTTTGCGTTTTGATATTCATTAGCCCTAACTGATATTTTAAGCGCAGTTGATATTTACGAGTAGTCATTGAAATGAGATCAGCTGTAAATAAATTATGATACATTAAACAATTTGTGTCAAATTAATTATCCTGTTTTCAGGTAAATTAATCCGCAAAGATACGCGAGCTGTGTCATGATTATGTGTAATGCAAGGGAGCTCCTCTACTACTAAACAAATGCAATAAACCAGCTGTAAGTAAACAAGATCACTTCAGGATCAGCTTAACACGGATTTTACTGTAACACTAACATTTCCCTCCTGCATAGACCATTAAAATCTCATCGGAGTTACCCGATCAAAGTACTGAGTCATCGAGGGTGCCACTTTACGACCACATGACGTTTACTGGCCGAGATCGTTATGTTTGAGGATCGTAAAACATCCCCTGTTGGTCGTGAAGGTCATTTGAAGGTCAGTGAGGTTTGTAAGTTCACCGAGATAGTATTGTTAGTAACAGGTGACCCGACCCTGCTTTGCTCGGGTGTGATCTACTGACGAGGCGAGTAGTCAAAACATTAATATTTCTGTGCTATATCCAAGTTAAATATTAATGTATTATACACACAAACCTTTCGAAATAAGTTATGTAAATGATATGGAAAACTGAAATCCATTGCTCTGTTTAGAAGTAGGTACTAAACGCTCGCACAAAGACTCAGTAATTATTTACACTAGGTACTCAATTAAATGACTAACTCATCTTCTGACTGCCTTTTCCCAACTACGTTGGGGTTAGCTTCCAGTCTAACTGTATGCAGCTGAACACCGGTATTTTACATGGAGTGACTGCCTATCTGACCTCCACAACCCATTTTCTGGGTAACTGGGTACTCCTTGGTAAGACTGGTTGTCAGACTTTCGGGTTTCTGACTACCCGTAATGACTGTCAAAGATCTACGAATGACAGTCAGGACCTACGGCTTAACGTGCATTCCGAGGCACACAGGGGTCTCGGTATGTAAAGATGGTCACCCATCCACAGACATACCGCGGCAAGCGTAGCTTAAACTGATCGATCGGCCTTTGCGGCTTTTATTGTTGACCAACTATACAAATATATACAAAAATAAATGGACACATGTGTCTAAGTATAGTGTGCCCAAGTGCCCAGAACACTAGCAGCATTGCAACGTTGATTTGTAGATTTCGGTCGATGTATATTTGTTTAAGCAGGGCTGAGTGTAGAGATCACGGAATAGATAATAGAGATAGTAGTCGCAAGACGAGGTGGCCGAGAGGTTAAGGCGTTGGAATGCTAATCCGATGTGCTCTGCACGCGTGGGTTCGAAATTTCGAATCCCATCCTCGTCGACACAGTTTTTGTTGCTATTAGTAGCTACATTTCAATGCACTCCGCATTGACATTGTGGTTTTAAGAGTTCTACGGTTGGATGTGGTGTGAGCATGTAGACACAATAGTTACCTTTAAAGTCTTAAAAGAAAGACCCTAACCAGTAACATTAATTTAGTTTTTTGAAAGGATTATCAGCAAAATATTTCAAACTCATGTTAACTAACTACTGTGATTGACTTACTGAAATAACTCCAGCCGATCAAATATCCAGACATAAGTTTGAGTTTGTTAGCAAATTATGTTTTTAGTTTTTCCCGTATGAGTAGGTAAGAGTGATCCATAAACTTAAGAGTACCATGGATTTACTTGCCGTGTTTTCAGAATTTCTGGTGTACACGAAATATGATTTTTTTAGAAAGCAAAGATCAAGGTTAGATATTTTTCTGACTTTGGCACTCAAATAATTTGGCGGCTTTTCCATCTCATTATTATCATTATCTTTTAAATCAATGCTCTTACACATTATTACAATCAATATTTCTCAATATTGACACTCGATCTAAGATAATCTACGTGAATACCAGTTTACCTAAGATACTGAGTACTCAGTGATCTAGTTTCTGCCAGTCATGATAAAAAGTCTTGGTCGGTAGGTACTGATAAGCACATGATTGTCGGGTCCTCAGGATCATGAAGATAAACCGTGATTTACATCCACTGTTATGTAACTATGATTGAACTGTGATAAAATGATAGTCAAGATAAAATAATGTTTTTAAATAAAATAGGTAGATAAAATTCATTGTAATATTTTCTGTTTTCCACACTCAAACATCATCTACCATCTTGTCATTCCACCACCCTTGCATGCTCAGTCCGCTTGTGTACTTGCTTTATATCGCATAATATAATATGATGACAGTGCACAGTGGTGGCCCAGGCAGGTGCTTTACTTTGTGTCATTTATTTCATCAACACTGCTCTCAAAAACGGTGAATGAAAACATCGTGAGGAAACCGGCATGTCCTAGAAGCAAAAATTCGAAGACATGTGACATCTATCAACCCGCACTGGGCCCGCGTGGTGGATTACGGCCCATTCCTTCTCACAGAGAGGTGGCCTGTGTCCCAGCAGTGGGAAAATTATAGGCTGATTATGCAATGTTTTTATGATTAAAAATTAAAAGTTTAGAAACATGAACAAATAATACTCGTAGATTTTTAAAAGCGTAGAAGCGCGTTCTTGGTAAAACTTATTTGTCTGGCTATTTCAGCTGTTACAGTTTCTATGAAATGCATTTTACTTTTATCCATTTTAGATACCTGCTGCAAGTTAGAGAAACCCTACTATCAACTGGGAATAAGAAAAGACGTGGAGCACGAGAGAAAACATAAAATAGTTCTGTCACGGAGATCTCGGTCAGCGGCGTGACACGTCGCCTCCAGCCCCCAGGGCTGTCACGTGCAGAATTAATACCGTGACATATTTCTTTTTATTCTTAGACGAATCGCAATAGTAATAGAGTGTTACTATGACTTTTGGTGTAAACTTAGCGCGCTGATTCAATATTACTTTAAAACTGCATCTTTTACGCTTGATTTCTGGCTTTGTATAAACAGTAAGGATAAAGCAGATGCAAAAAGAGTTACCAGGTTTATAGTTAAGTAAATTTGATGTTTTTATAATTTTATTTATAAAATAAAATGTATTAGCATATTCGTGTGTAAATGTTACATTATAATTTAACAAGCATACTATTCTGGCAGTCCACAGTATATTTCCTGGTTCACCACCCCTAAGTTACCTGTTGCATACATGCTTTCACAGCCAAATTTTATATGTACCTCGGACCGCTACTCTACAATAGGCTTAATAATAAAAGAAACATCTACTCCTTAAATCATAATAACTGTAAGAAAATCCTTATGGAGGCTCTTCAAACTATATCCTATGAAGATACAGAGAAGTTATTACTTGTGCTAAAGTAAATATTGTTGTATTATATAATTTTATACACCTTTTTACATATGTACTAATAAGATAAATAGTATAAGTATGTGATTATTTAATCAATTAATGTTACCTCCAATCGCCTGAAACACAGGATTACCTAGTTCAGGCACAAATCATGGGTGAACTCGACATAGATTTAAGAAAAACTGTACTAACGTTTGTCTTTATATTTTGAATAAATTTATTTATTTATTATTATTATTTCGAGCTAGAACAGGCATGTGGCTTAATGGCATCATGTTATGAAATAGAACTGTATCGAGCGGCAACGTGCTCTCGTCAATGGTTTTTATAAGGCAAAGACTTATTTCATCAGCAAATTTATTTTTTTTTACTTTTCGAGAGATGTGGTTTGTTTGATTTCTATCAATAAATTGGAGCCTCATGAACTAGCCAAAATTACCACATTTAGAAACGAAGCATTAAAAAAAAATTGCCATTTACAGGCACTTTTGAACTGCTAAGGAGTTTGTTAGCTAGACAGAATGTTGAAACTTGCAATTGCTTGAAATTGCCCGTTCTAAAATCAAAATCTGAAGTCATTTAGCGGTAAGGTCAGGTGACCGTTTACCGCACCAAATGGTGCGAGTTCAAATCCCGTATAAAAAAAAAAATACTGTTAGGTATTGTTTCAAAAAAAAAAAAAGTCATTTATTAAGATTTATTCCGGTCTGATCCCCTGAACCCCCCCTGCTCGATCCCCAGACTGAGAATCAGCACCTTTTGAACGTCAAAATTACATAAGACGCCCCGCCCTTCACCACGTCCTAGTGCATTAGTTGTGAAAAAGAACTGGCACAACAAACTCTCTAGCAGCCCAGCTGTCTGTTAATTAAGAAGAACTTGATTCTTCACAATATATGTAAAATTACAAAACAACGAACCACAAATAAATTATTAAATTATTTGACATTTGTTTCTAGTAGTGTCTAGTAAACGCCAATATACCAACAAAAATATTGAAAACTATAGTGAAGCAAAAATAAAAACGTAAAAAAGAAATTAATACCTACATAAATAAAAGAAACTTCATGATCACTCATATAAATCAAGTTATTCTACTTAATTCAATCGGTCGATTTTTAGGTTTACGGACCTTCAGATAAAAGTTATGTGAAGATTGAAAAATCGGTTCTTATCTATACCTATATAAATAAAAATGAATCCCAATTTCCCTTGGTCACGCCATAACATAAGAACGACTTTACCGATTTCATCCATCTTTTATTTTAAAGTTTTCTAATACTTTGTAGAAGGTTTTTACGAGAAAAAAAAAAGTTGCGCAGAAAATTAGAAAAAGAATATTATCGACTACCTTTAGAAACTTTTCTAATGTAACCTTAGCGCGTTTGACATAAAGTATCAGTCATTTGACAGTTCGCGCGATTGACAGAGCATGCGCTGCAAACTGCATCGGTTGGAATCTATACATAAAAATAATAAAGAAATTAAATAAAATTCCGTAAAATCTATTAAATACATTTGCAAGTACGTAAACAAAGGTGGTGACGTGGCTATGTTCGGAGTTGCAGTCAAAAATTCAAACGATGAAGTTACTCAATTTCAAATTATGTTAGCAGTAACGAAGCTATGTGACTTGATTGATGACTTCTCTAAAACAAAACAGGCGACGCCACGTATTTTAAGCTGCGTTCACAAATTCACAATACGTGACGCCACAAGTTTACTGTTATTCACACCAATGATATAGTTTTTCTAAAACACGACGTGCCATATTAACATCAAAACATACCGATACCCATCACAGTTGTAAAGTTTTGCTAGTTAATTTAATCTGACCTTTTTGAAAGATTGAGTTAAGTATGTGGGTTTGATTGATCTCGACACAATCAGTCATGGCGAAATGTCGCGTGGGTCGAAGTTTGGCATTACACTATGGTAAGTAAGCCTTCCAGGAATTAATCATCATCATCATCTGCGTAGCCTTTTCCCAACAATGTTGGGGTCGGCTTCCAGTCTAACCGGATGCAGTTGAATACCAGTATAGTACCAGTGTAGACCCTTCCAGGAACTAATATTAACCCTATTTCCGATTTGATCTACTGTAACTGACTGACTGCGATCAAACGACGGGGTCGCGGGAGGCGATACGTTGATTACGTTTCTTGTGTTTACAGCTTTAGGTTGCAAGGAATGTTACGGTCGTCGGTTACTTGAGCTTACAGCCAGCTGGGCGATTGTGTTTTCGATCTATGTAGTACGTAAGTGAAGCACCCAATAAGCATGTTACATGATTTAGGGAGATGTTTTTAGCATCCTGATTAGGTCTATTGAGAGGAACTAACAAGTTGTCCCTCCACTTAATGGCGATGCTGATGTTTGCCCCCTTTCTATACATCAGGAGGTGAGTTTAACAATTAGCTTGCCACTGACATGTTCCAAATATTAAAGTTGGTAAAATATTAAGGTAGGTAAGTAGGTAGTAAGTGTTAATATGAGGCTCTAAGGCACCACTGAAATCAGTGAAGTATAGACTTGAAATCTTATTTTTGCAATAGTCTCAGAAGAGTAGGATCATAATCGGCCATCGTCAATGATTCTATACAAAGCGAACTTATTTTCATACTGATTACAAATCAAAGCAGGTACCAGATTTATTTATTCTCCTTCTTTTCAGCACTTTAAAGCACAATTTGTATGTGTCGATAAAACTACTAGTACATAAAATAAAAATCCTGTACATATTCCGAGCATGTTCTCAAACAGATAGATAGCCTATGTAGGAGCCTCGGGATTCTCTGTAAACCCGAACTTTAATAGAATCATAGTTGCTGCCAAGTTGCTTTATTTCCTGAGGAGACGTGACTGAGTCACCAGGTGGTACAGGTTTCAAGTATTCTATTATGTATAGATGTTTCAAATTTTCTAGAAACTTCTACAAATATTATATCGAGGAAAGGTTGGGTATTGAATTATTATAATGATGAGCCTAATGTATTATTATAATTTATAACAGATCGCTAAAGGAATACTTTACAGGGTATAATAAAAAAAGTTATTAAAAAAATAAAAAACGCGACTGCGGTAAAAAACATAAGTTAAAAGAACTGAAAAGCTAAAAACAAGCCCATTTTAAATTAAATAAAAGTTGGAAGCAGGCGGGACCCATACCATTTTTATTATATTTTCAAATTCAAATGGGTCCCGCCTGCTTCCAACTTTAATTTAATTTAAAATGGGCTTGTTTTTAACCCCCGACGCAAAAACGACGGGGTGTTATAAGTTTGACGTGTCTGTGTGTGTGTGTGTGTGTCTGTCTGTGGCATCGTAGCTCCCGAACGGATGAACTGATTTTGTTTTTTTTTTTTGAAAGTTGTATAAGTCGGGAGTGTTCTTAGCAATGTTTGATGAAAATCGGTCCAAGATGGCCGCCGCCACAAAATGGCGGATTACAAATTTTTTCACTACTCCAAACTCAAACTCAAACTCAAACTCAAACTCAAATCATTTATTTCAATTAAACCTTGTACAGGCACTTTTGAATTGTCAAAATTAAATAGTCTGTCAGTTAGTCAGAAAGTTGAAGCTAGTTGCCCCATGGACGTAATATATAGAAGTAACTCTATATATTACGTCCATGAGTTGCCATGAGAGCTCCCTCAATATGGATATCAAATGAAAGGGCTTGACTAGTAGACTACTATACACTATGATAAATTTCAAATCCAAGATGGCCGCCACCACACATGGCGAATTACTTTTTTTTTCACAACTCCTTCAATATAGGTATCAAATAAAAGGGCTTGACAAGTAGAATAATGTACACTTTATTGAAAGGGAATGAGGAATATTAACTAACGAAATGAAAACTAAAAAATTTAAAAACCCCCGACGCAAAATAATAAAAAAACAAATAAAGAAATTAAGGAATCCCTACAAAAAGCATGAAATAAAAAATAAATTAAAAATTTAAAAACCCCCGACACAAAATAATAAAAAAATGAAGGTATCCCTACAAAAAGATAAAATAAAATAAATATTTAAGCGAGGCTCCCATATAACGAACGTGTTTTTTTCGGCGTTTTTGCCTTGTGGTACGGAACCCTTCGTGTGCGAGTCCGACTCGCACCTGGCCAGTTTTTCTTTTTTTTTTAGATTAAATAAAAAAGCTGGTGGAACACACTCCCTTATTTTATTAAATATTAAAATAGAATTGTCAGTTGAACGTCTGTCTATTAATATTTCTGTTACCAAGTTGATCCTATGGCACAATCAAATTGTCAAATGTCGACACATTCAATATTCCTTTTCCATTTCAGAAAAAAATATTCCAGAATTCTCATCAAATATTGAATAATAACAGAACGGATATTAATATTTTGATATGTGCAAACAAGCGGTGACTAAATCATCGATGGCGGCGACATTTTCTGTATATAAAAATGAATCCCTATTTCCCTTGGTCACGCCATAACTTGAGAAGGACTTTAACGATTTCATCCATCTTTTATTTTAAAGTTTTCTAATACTTTGTAGAAGGTTCTTGCGGGAAAAAAAAAGTTGCGCAGAAAATTAGAAAATTTAAGAAAACTACGACTACCTACTTAAATCTGGGGGCACGGGAGTGCCCCCGCCAAGACGAGCCAAGCGAAGCGCAAGGGCACTACCTACCTTTTCTCGAAGCACTGCGTCGTATTTTTGAACCTTCATAACTTGAGTTTGGATTATACCAGATAAAAGAAATTTTCGGGATATGATGTCAGTGGTTGACTTATTAAACCTATAAAGTTTCAATTGCATAGCTTTATACTTTAGATTTTATTGATATCTAAAATACCCCGATTTCGTCACTGACTCACTGACTCACTGATTCACTGACTCACTGACTCACTGATGATCATCAATATTCTAAGGGTCTTCCTGAAGTCCTAGAAAGCTGAAATTTGGTATTTATGCTAGTAATAGTACACAAACAATTCTAAGACTTGGAACTTTTACCCTCCAACCCCTTAAACTAGGGGATGGGAGTTTATATGAGACTTCCGCAAATTTTGATGCTAGAGTTCTGAAAAATGATACAGGGACTCCTTGTTACAAATAATAAAATATGTATTTCAGGATTTTCAGTAAATAACACCCCAACCTACCCAAAAAAAATTTTTTTTATTTCATAAGCATCAATATTCTAAGGTTCTTTCTTCCTGAAGTCCTAGAAAGCTGAAATTTGGTATGTAAGCTAGTAATAGTACACAAACAATTCTAAGACTTGGAACTTTTACCCTCCAACCCCTTAAACTAGGGGATGGAAGTTTGTACAGGGACTCCTTGTTACAAATAATAAAATACGTATTTCAGGATTTTCAGTAAATAACCATCCAACCCACCCAATTTTTTTTATTTTTATTTCATTAGCATCAATATTCTAAGGTTCGTCCTGAAGTCCTAGAAAGCTGAAATTTGGTATGTAAGCTAGTAATAGTACAAAAACAACAAAAAAACTCTAAAACTTGGAACTTTTACCCTCCAACTCCTTAAAATAGGGGATGGAAGTTTGTAAGAGACTTCCGCAAATTTTGATGCTAGAGTTCTGAAAATTGATATAGGGACTCCTTGTAATAAATAATAAAATACATATTTCAGGATTTTTAGTAAAGAAACCTCAAAAAAAAAATATTACATAAGCAACTTTCAAAAAGATGTGAAATCCCACCAAAAACATTTTCATGTAAAATGTTGCCAAGACGACACCACATATGGCTCAAAAAGTTATCAGATCTCATGTAGAGCCAAGCTTCTAACTCTACACGCCCTAACTTCACAAACTCTACATTAGTCAAAAACTTTTTAACAAAAAAGAAAAACCGACTTCCAAAAAAAACACTACAAAGTGAAAAATAACTTTAATTTCGGAAGTCGGTGTCTTTGGATTTGTATTTAAGTTTTTTGCCACCGACTTCCGAAATTAAAGTTATTTTTCACTTTGTAGTGTTTTTTTTGGAAGTCGGTTTTTCTTTTTTGTTAAAAAGTTTTTATTTCCCGCTTTTTAGTGGGTCTGTTTATAATTTATCTAAGTTACAATAGCCTAATGTCAACTTGTTCATCGCCTTTACCAAAATATTGCTTTTCCCGATGCAGGGAAATTCATTGTTGAGAGTTCTCCTGGTATTTCACCATCAGCTCCATTTCACCATTCGCATTGTGACGAGCATAACTTGCTTAGCAACCATAATAATGTAATCGAATCGCAACCCATGAAATACTTATTATTGAGTAGTTCCGGTGGCCATCTATGGTCTTCATCATCAGTTCCACTTCACCAAATAGTGCTTTTCGAGAGCAAATGCACGAGTTACTATAAAAAATACCCAAATCGCTATAGGTGTGCCTATAATATTTGAAGAGTTCCTTCGATTTCTCCAGGATCCCATCATCAGATCCTGACCTGATGACAATGGGACCACCTGGAAAGTATACCCTTTCAAACAAAAAAATATTTTTTGAAATCGGTCCAGCCATCTTCGAGTAATCGGGGAACATACATAAAAAAAATAAAAAAAAAAAAAAAAAAAAAAGGTTCCGACGAATTGAGAACCTCCTCCTTTTTGAAGTCGGTTAAAAATATGTGGCTTGGCCGTTTCGCTACCATCACATGGGCGTAAGGTGAAAAATTTATTCACTGTTCATTACTTTTCTGTTATACAATAGTTTTTGTAGTAACGAAACGGTCAAGCCTCATATTTTGACTAAGGTGTAGAGTTTGTGAAGTTAGGGCGTGTAGAGTTAGAAGCTTGGCTCTACATGAGATCTGATAACTTTTTGAGCCATATGTGGTGTCGTCTTGGCAACCTTTTACATGAAAATGTTTTTGGTGGGATAAACTTTTCTGATGTAACCTTTAGCGCGTTTGACATAAAGTATCAGTCGTTTGACAGCTCGCGCGATTGACAGATCATGCGCTGCAAACTACATCGGTTGGAATCTATACATAAAAATAATAAAGAAATTAAATAAAATTACGTAAAATCTATTAAATACATTTGCAAGTACGTAAACAAAGGTGGTGACATGGCTTTGTTCGGAGTTGCAGCCAAAAATTCAAACGATGAAGTTACTCAATTTCTATGTTAACAGTAACGAAGCGATGTGGCGTATTTATTCATATTTTGCTGTACAGAGAGAGCTGTACTGAGAGCAGTGGTGGCCAAGTGGTAACGGCCGCGACTTACGAGTTGTAGGTCGTAGGTTCGAACCCAGACAGGCGCTTTACTTTGTGTAAATTATTTCATCACCACTGCTCTCAAAACGGTGAAGGAAAACATCGTGAGGAAACCGGCATGTCCTAGAACCAAAAAAAAATTCGAAGACATGTGACATCTACCAACCCGCCCAACAGGGCGGGTTGGTAGATGTCACATGTCCAGTACCAAATACAACAAATCAACTACACCTGTCCTGCCTAAGATAATTATACTGAATGCATCTTCTCAGTACATACCGTGACGTCATCGATCAAGCTATCAACCAGTGTCGGCATGTAATAGCCCGGGCGGGGCAATCACTGCGTTATTACAATTAGCGAGTTTGTCGGTTGATTGATTGCCTAATATTATCCTGAGCTGTCTGTGGTGTATTGCTTCATTGAATTTGTGGGATTCTAAGACATGCTCATCAGTAAATCTAGTTAGTCATACATAGATGGTCCGGGATTAGTGTTATCGGCTTTTCTCACTGGCGGTTAGTATGTAGGCATATAATATATTTTCACACTGGCAGTTAGTATGTAGGCATATATATAATTTCACACTGGCATTTAGTATGTAGGCATATTATAATATATTTTCACACTGGCAGTTAGTATGTAGGCATATATAATTTCACACTGGCATTTAGTATGTAAGTATGTAGGCATACCTATATATTTTCTCACTGGCAGTTAGTATGTAGGCATATATATTTTCTCACTAGCAGTTAGTATGTAGGCATATATATTTTCTCAATGGCAGTTAGTATGTAGGCATATATATTTTCTCACTGGCAGTTAGTATGTAGGCATATATATTTTATCTCTGACAGTATGTAGGCATATATATTTTATCTCTGACAGTATGTAGGCATATATATTTTCTCACTGGCAGTTAGTATGTAGGCATATATATTTTATCTCTGACAGTTAGTATGTAGGCATATATATTTTCTCAATGGCAGTTAGTATGTAGGCATATATATATTCTCACTGGCAGTTAGTATGTAGGCATATATATTTTCTCAATGGCAGTTAGTATGTAGGCATATATATTTTCTCAATGGCAGTTAGTATGTAGGCATATATATTTTCTCACTGGCAGTTAATGTGGTTACATTGAATATAGCTTTGTTTTGAGGGGAACCCTTTTAATATGGGTACAAAAGAAAAGCTCTCATACAAACAATAGTGTCCATTAACCATATCCTACCAAAAGGCATGCAAAAAATGCAATGCATGGAATGTTTCTTTGTCATATAAAACTAAGGTTTCCTAGAAGAGCGGTGGCCGCCAAATAACGGCCGCAGTGACGGCGTCATGAAAATGATGGCAGCGGGGGTGGCCTTTACGGCGTCAAAAACCACTCTCTAGGAAAACACATCACACATTTACTTTCATAAATAATATGTCAGTGACGTCATTCGTCTGTTAATTGCGGACGCTATGTGGCGGCGCTCCCCACTTAATTTCTATTTACGCTTCTAGCTAGACTCACATCGTTACGATCACAAATACGAACCATGACTAGCATGTTGGTCACTGCTCGCATTATGTCCTTACGCGTCACTTTACGGCATTGCAATTATTCTATGCTTTGATTACTTGATGTAATCGCGGCATTTTACAATGTTATGGCATCAATCCAATTTCCATCATCCTTATAGTTGACCTACAAAGATCTAACTACTACATCAAATAATGATAAAAAATACGTTTAGGTATTTGCGGTAAGACATGACGCAAAGAAAAAGTAAACACACAAAGAAAAGTAAGGAGAAAATATGCGCTACATCCACGCAATAAGGTTATCGCTCAGCATAATGCTTTAACGCTATGCAAGACAGTCACAGCGCTGGTTTTCAGCTACAGCCGGGCGTTAACAAACTACAAATTTTAGTCTTCTGATTGTTAACTATTGTAAAATATATTCGTAGAATAGTGTAGTTGACATAATTTATAGCATTGAGAGGGCTTTAGACAAATCTTTAAAAAAATCAGAAGTCCATGAATTTAAGTCCACCAATCCAATCTTACCAAATTTCCCGTGGGGTCGTTTCTTTCATCTAAAATACTTTTTACGACACAGTCCCTAAAGTCATTAGTAATATTTTATTAAAATAACATGCGTCCTTTATAAGGGTCCTTACGGTCAACTGCTAACAAGGTGTGGAGGGGACCTCCAGATGTGACTGCGGTGCTTATCAAAAAGGTCCCTGGAAATAATGGGTTCACGAAACTGGAAATTTTGTGAACTATTTTATGAAAATTGCATAATTTAATAAAAGCTTTTCTTTATGAAATCTGTGTTATGTTTATCGAAATCCTTTTAAATTATAATTGCAATAAAATGGCCTGTGTGTGGTGTGTGTATGTGTGTGTGTGTGTGTGTACGACGGCAGCGGCGGCGGCGGCGGTGGCGGCGGTAGTGGCGGCGGCAACGGCGACGGCGGCGGTGGCGGCGGTTGTGGCGGCGGCAGCGGCGGCAGCGGCGGCGGCGGTGGCGGCGGCAGCGGCGGCGGCGACGGTGGGAGTGGCAACGGCGGCGGAGGGCCTGCCTTTCCTCCTGGTTCCGGCGGGTGGGTCGCAGGACTTGCTCCCCGCCCGGTGATCGGCCGGCTTGCCAGCAGCCGCACATGTGATGCAGTGCGGCGCGGCGTTGCACGATCCGGCCTTGTGTCCGGGCTCACCGCAGCGGAAGCACAGTGTGCTGCGGTCTACCTCGGAGGTGCACTGGATGCCAATGTGGTGCCCCACATGGCATCGGTAGCACCTCAGAGGCTTGGGTTCCAGGAAATCAATACCTTCATGTAAGAAAGCGGTACAATAGCTGCTATTCATATTCCAGTCTCCAATGCATTGTGATTGCACCGCTCGGGACATTGCATATTGGTATAGAGGTATCTGATACTAAACTAGCCTGCCAATTCGGGCTCCAGCTCCGGAGATATTCAATTTACAACAGAATTGCAGCCAATAATAACCTGGTTGATTTACAAGACACTGCAAAGTACTAGGACCGCAGAATTGTGTAGCAAGTTATAACGAAATTGAATTTGAACATTGATATACTGAGTGTAGTGGGACTAGAATTCTAAAGCAGTGGTTTATGTGTATATCGGAACTCATCACTGTCTGAAATCAATCCGCTTGCATCTTTCATCTAGATCGATCGATATCTACGTTTTGGAACCAGCTGACGAACTGACCGACTCCTTCATAATTCAAAAGTGCCTGTAAATAGTTTAATTGAAAAAATACTTTCAGTCAATAAAATAATGTAAAACCAAGATTTCCCGACTCAAACATAAAATAAATAAAATCTACAATCAGTACCTGAATAGGCTCTGTAGAGAAACTTTTTGGTGTCTCAAACTGCCGTCATTAATATTCAGAGAAAAGCCACTGAACTACTACATCAAGTAACGTGTTTTAATTTCAATTAAACTCTTCGTCTGCTCATAAAACGAAGAAAATCTTCATCGGACTAAATTTAGTTTTACATTTCAGATTTTTTGTTGCTTGGTTTTAAACTTCTTGTAACTTTTAGAAATTGAAGTTTTATTTTTGTTTCGGATTTCTATTATCAACTGTAAGAATATTATATAATCACTGTTTGATTTCTTTGCTAATTACCGTTTGAAAACAAACCGCTACCTATCTTGAAAATACTTAAATCATTTAAGAAATTAAGGACGTTTTTGCAACCTAAAGTGCTTTAAACTGTTATTTTTCTACTAGTTTTTGATACGAATACTATAGTTTCCGTTCGCTCTTTGATCTTGAAACATCTTAGGAAAGAGCGCAGAAAGCTGTTTGTAAAAATATCTCATTCAAGTGGTAGGCAAACTGAGTCACGATGTGTCTCGAATAAAAATGTTTGTTTCAAGAAACTTCGCAAGTATTTTGTTACTAGAAAGCTTATTTTCTATTGCCTTGAAAATATGTTAAGCATTTAATAATAACAAACCACATTCTTGTACCAGAAATTCAGCTCCTTTGAAGAAGCCAAGTACAAACAAAAATGTCATCCAATACACATCCTTATTCGAACAGCACTAAATACTTCTCCGGGATCCCATCCTTGCATCCAAAGAGCTCCTAAGCATACCGGAACGACAACGTGACACGTACTCCGGGTTCAATACTCACGAGCGGCACTGGTAAAGGTTACCATAAGGCTATGACTCACGCCGATCTCGCATTCCTTCCACGTAGCATATTAGGCCAGTATCACTCGGAGTCTCGGCACGTAGACTTTAGGGCTAGTAGTAATGGTCATGTGAATTTTGAAGCGATAGTCTGGTCTAGTGCTGGACGCTGAACGTGTGACGGAAACCTTTGCGATGAATCGTGTAGTCCACACGTTTGTGATCCGGGAATATGAAAGGCAGAATTTGGTTAAGAAATTATGCTGTTGGTTTATTTATAAGGTATTTCAGACAAAGCAGGTATGGTTACGTTTCCAATCAGTTTAGGGGTTTTGAACTCGGTTAAATACTCAAATGAATCTTTGTTTCATACTACCTACTTACGCTGATAAATACCATGTTACCCACCATACCCCTGGCCATACCCCCGGGGGTAGGGTGGGACTGAACCATACCACCATAGAGATGTGCTACCCTAGTTCCATTACGTAGATATATATTGATTTATAGGAATGGAAGTTCTGTGAATAACAGGTAAGTAATAAACCGTACACAATTAATGTCTAAAGTCTTTGGTAAAACGAACTCTCAATGAATCTCGAATGAAGGATCACTCCTAGCAGACTAGAGACACTTATATGGTTTCCAATTGAAATGCAATAAACTCGAAGACCTTTTAAGTGCTAATCGAATGAGGTTCAAGGTCGAGTCAGGTCGCTTATATAACTTTTCAATCTTTTCTCTGAGCCGATGAACTGGTTGGAACTTCTGAATTGATGTCCTCAGATGGTGCTAAATAATAATACTTAATTGAAGCCTGATTTGTTTCTTTTGACATTTGGGTTCAAGAGCAAAATATGTTTTTTTTTAATTGGTCGATTGCTTTCGTATACAGGAGCTTGAGATGTTTTAATTGGGGAATAGAAAACTTCATTGAAGCCTCTTGTTATATTTTTTTTTACAATCTTGTAGAGAAAGCAAAATAAATACAGCTTTTATTTCTGTAAATTGACTTTAACAAAACGAGTTCTAACTTTAGAACTACCGGAAACCAAGTTACTGTATTTGAACTTTATTTCGACAAACGTAAAGTTCTTAATGCAAAATTGACAAGTTAGACTCGGGTTTAACGTCAGTTTTTGTAATAAGTAAATCGCATTTTTTATTTTTGCAGAAAACACTCATAAAATGGTGCTACTAAATACATATTACATGTTTTAAGTGTTTCTACCGTAAGGCATGCAAAATGTCATACAATTATGGTTTAATCAAAATCAAGATCAAGATTGACATTGAAATGTATAAAATTAGATAAAAATATTTTAAGATATTAAATTAATGGAATGTCCTTCTTAAAATTATAAGAATACAGACTAATTAAGAAGAATTGCCAAACTTAAGTGGCAGTGGGCAGGGCACATTGCTCGCAGAACAGATGGCCGATGGGGCCGAAAGGTTCTGGAGTGGCGACCACGTACCGGAAGACGTAGCGTTGGAAGGCCTCCCACAAGGTGGACCGACGACCTTGTGAAGGCCGCAGGAACCCGTTGGATGCGAGAAGCACAGAACCGGTCGAAGTGGAAGTGCTTGGGGGAGGCCTATGTCCAGCAGTGGACGTCTTTCGGCTGAAATGATGATGATGATGATTTATTTAGTCACTAGCTGCTGCCCGCGACGTCGTCTGCGTGAAGGCTCTACAGCACCAAAAATACCTAAGATGCCAGTGTCGCTATAGCATTATAAAGTAAACAACTTTTAAAATAGCATTAAAATATAAGTTTTTTTTTGCAAGCGAAGCAAGTGAAGAGAGTTATATGGGAATCCTGCTGAATTCAGTCATAAGAGGTGACTGAAGGAAATAGAGGAAATAATGCAGGAATACATTCCAGGACACAAAAGAGTAAAAATACGTTCAAAGGTATCATATATACCTTACAACACTTCCCTATAAACTACGTTGGTAGTTATGCTGCCAGGAGCCAAAATGTGTGATGACGCGGGAGCAAGCGACGACGTACAGTTGCCCGTGTGAGAAGCAACTCGTCCTGACGTCGACACCCACTGCCCTCAGTGTCTGCCCCTGCGACTTATTGATGGTCATCGCAAAGCAAACACTCACGGGGAGCTGTACGCGCTTGAACTGGAACGGGAAGTTTTGAGGTATGAGGGGAATGCGTGGTATAAATACTGCCTCGCCTACGCCATAACCCGTAAGAATTTCCGCCTCAATGGTGTGTCTGTGGAGCGAGATGACTTTAAGGCGGGTCCCGTTACACAACTTCGGAGGAGATAGGTTCCGAAGAAGCATAACCGGGACACCGCTTCAGCTTGAATGCGCTGGAAGTCCACTTGCTGACAGGGAGTTCAGAAATTCCACGGGATAATGTGTGGCGTCATCTTGCTTGACAACAGTGTTTATCGAGGTGTAGACCACTTCATTCCCCTCAATTTCCGAGAGAATGCATTCGTTAATTGCTGCAGCCTGATCATTTTTGGGCGTCAAAATGGCCCGCTCACACACCCAAGAATTCTGCTGGTGCGGTATACGACTGAATGTCCCCGTACACACAGCGAATGAGTTCCTTCTAAGCTGGAAACCACTCTACCGAGAGACTCTGGAAGCACCACCTGTCTACCTCTCTCTTCTGGTAGAGTGCCTTCGCCAAGACTTAGAAGGACATTGGAGAATTCTTGAGCGCGTGCATTGCCGCCGAGCCGAGCTCTCATATTAATGGTCAAGCGCAGCGTACGAACTCGTGACCACAACGAAGATCGTTTCAACGAAGCATTCACCTCGTCAGCCCTCGATCCTCGGCCATCGTACACTCATCCCATACGATCAGAGAGCAATCCTTGAGCACGTGTCCCTTATCGCTGTTACGTGACACACCACAAACAGGTGTTTCGGCGCTCTGTAAATCGATGGGAATTTTAAACATGGCATGTGCTGTCTTGCAGTCCCGGAAGCAGTGTGGCAGCGATTCCCGACGACGCTACAGCAATAGCAATTTGCCTTGCCTCCTGACCTCTGCAAGTATGCCAGTGGTAACAAATGTTTTTCCTGTACCACCAGGAGCATCCAAGAAAAACATTTTACCCTGGTTTTGCCAAACGCTTTCAAGGACGGTGTCATAAATTTGTTTTTGCTCTGTAGAGAACAAAGCGACATGGTCATTTCGTATGGTGGTCATTTCGCCATCTCCGACTTCCGACTCGTAGAAAATCTTCAGACAGATGATGGCGATACTTCTCCCACAAAGCTACCGGGTTCGCGACTCCACAAAACACCAAGATGACGGCAAACAGATGACGCATGCGGCTGGGACTGTCACTGACGCTCGCCTCCGCGAGGGTGTCAGCCCAATTTTGGTCACCGTCGAGAAGGTGACGTGCTACGCAGGCTGCGCGGTAAGTGGGAAACTCCACGCCATCAAATGTCCTCAGAAAGGCGAAAGACTTTGCCTCGGACAGTGTGAAGTAACAACCGCAGAAAATCGCATTCGCCATTATTCGGATGCACGGTATAATTTAAGTTTATAATTAGGTATACGACATGAAAATATATTAATTACCAAGCAATAATCACACAGATAAATACCGAACAAAAGTATTAACAGTCAATGTTTATTTTGTACTAACAACATGAAATTGATGAAGAAATGATCATCATCAATGAACATAACTTTTTTGTAATACTTAACACCGCATTTTTTTTAAATTGTCTTCCTCAACTCTGCTCAAGATTTTGAGGGTTTTGTTGGAACTTGAATTTGTCAAAACGAACTATACAACTTTTATGAAGAAAATGCACATTACCATCTATGAATTTTAAGAATAACTAACTACTAACCTCACCAACATGATCAAAAAATTATTAATTTCCAAAAAGTGTTGACATGTAACTTGATTTGATTTTTATGAAATCTCATAGATGGCGCTGCTTCAAAATTGTCTTATACTACTAACATTCATTAAACTTTGTTTCTCTGCCCAAGTTACTTTAATGGCGTATTTTATAGTGTAAAGCTAGATAATAGCATGACTTACTCAAAAACAACATTTAAATATGCGTCGTTAGATTACACGCTGTCACAGAATGCGTAAGAAAATTAAAGATTCACAGCTCCTCCTCGTAGGTGATAGCGTGATAATATGTAGCCTATATATTGACCCGACCTCTTAGTAATATTCAGGCAAAATTTTAAGTAAATCCATGCAGTACTTTTTGAGTTTAGCCCGGACATATATACAGACAAATAGACAAAAATTCTAAAAACTATATTTTTGGCTTCGATATCGATTGTAGATCACGCCCCAAGTATTTTTTTTTATATATTCTATGTACAGTTTTGCCTTTCCTACGATTTTATTATATACGATTTTATTATATATGTGTTTATATTATTTATTTAAACATTATCATTTTTTTTTTAATTATCACAGACATAAGGATCAGAATTATTTCGTCATAAAGGCAAGTGATTAAACACATAATAATGTTTTAAAGATAACAATATGATTTCGTTAGTACTATATCGCGCCAATAGATGTCGTTACATGTTTCCATTTATTGCAATAAAAATTGTTATAGAATGCTTTAAATTGATTATATCTTTTGATAGACTGAAGCGATTGCGATGAAACAAAGACTAATCACTGCTCCGAGTTCTAGACTATATTTGAGTATAAATATGAACCATATTGGTTTGGTACTTTTTACGTTGAGCCTGTTCAAAATCTGTCACATCCAAACAGACAAACAGACAAAAATTCCAAAAATTGAAGAAATGGCATCTGTTGGTTATCCTATAACAGCCCAACTATTTTTTTTATTTTTTTTTTCAATGTACAGAAACGCCTCGTCTACAGATTTACTATATGTATAGATGTGTTTATATTATTTATTTAAACATTATCATTATTTTTTTTTAAATAACACAGACATAAGGATCAGAATTATTTCGTCATAAAGGCAAGTGATTAAACACATAATAATGTTTTAAAGATAACAATATGATTTCGTTAGTACTATATCGCGCCAATAGATGTCGTTACATGTTTCCATTTATTGCAATAAAAATTGTTATAGAATGCTTTAAATTGATTATATCTTTTGATAGACTGAAGCGATTGCGATGAAACAAAGACTAATCACTGCTCCGAGTTCTAGACTATATTTGAGTATAAATATGAACCATATTGGTTTGGTACTTTTTACGTTGAGCCTGTTCAAAATCTGTCACATCCAAACAGACAAACAGACAAAAATTCCAAAAATTGAAGAAATGGCATCTGTTGGTTATCCTATAACAGCCCAACTATTTTTTTTATTTTTATTTTCAATGTACAGAAACGCCTCGTCTACAGATTTATTATATGTATAGATATAGATGAAAGATGGAAAATTCAAGCATTTATCTACAATACACAATGATAATGGTTACATAACCATTTGCTTATAGTAGGTACACTGACCATGGCGGGTCGAGATGGACGCCTACAGACAGGATGCGTCACACTAGGAGAACAGAGAGGACTTTGCCCTGCTGTGGAAAAACATAGGTAATTAAAAAACAAATAGAATAAAGAATCTTTAATAAAATTCAAAGTCCTGACTGACTGATATATCAACGCACAGCCTAAACCGCTGGTCCTAGAGACATGAAATCCGGAGGGTGTGTTTTTTGTGAAAAGTAGGTATCCAATAAGAAAGGGTTTTTCGAAATTCCACCCCTAAGAGGGTAAATGGGTTATCCACAAGTAACCCTTCCTAAATACCCATTACAGAGCTAATAATCGCTAGGTTTTAACAACAATTTTTAATTAAAGTCCACGTCCGCTTAAAAATTTGGAGAAGTTCATCTAAGCTTTTAACACTTTAATGGTAACTACTGTTTCTAATCAGTTAACCAGTAATTAGTTGTTTTGGGTTAGATTATAGTTATTATATTATTGAAGAGCGTTCATAATAGCAACTTAAGACTGCATGGCATTTTCATGCAACCTCCGCGAGTGTTTGTACTTGCTTCGGCCCGCGGCTTCGCCCGCGATATCGATAAAAATATCCTATGTGCTTCCCCGGGATGCAGTCTATATCTCTGGCAAATTTTATCGAAATCCGTTTAGTGGTTTAGACGTGAAAAGGTAACATACAGACAGACAGAGTTACTTTCGAATTTATTATATTAGTATGGATGATAAAGAAATAAAAATGCGTTTATTGGCATTACAGCAAAATATTTATATACCTTAAAATAACTTAACATAATATTATAGGAAAATACTGGAGACTTAGCTAGAAGAGCTGGCAGTGCCCGTCATTATTTACTCTCCGGGCTGCTAGTGCTCTGCGTGTCCAGTACAACAACGTCTTCAGGATGCTGATTCGTCCGGAATGTTTGCGGAGGCGCGAACGGACGGATTTCATGCGGTTATACGGAAGAAAGTAGCCTCCTTGTTGCGGCGTGTACGAGGCAGTAGCAACAGTATCCTGCAGATGGTTGTATCTCGTGCGGATTGCTCTATCCAGAACAAATGGATGCATATTGTGATGGGTGTTGACCACGGATGTTGACTAACATAATGCTTAAGATTTTACTATCGTAATAGGTACCTAATAATTGTAATGATTTATTTTTCTGTGTTTGTATATTTCTCGGTTCGTATTTATAATTTGTAATTGTATGGATTGATTTTATCTGAAATAAATTGATTAATAATTATGTAAATCCAAATCTGATGTAGTTCCAACTCTAGGAATAATAATGGCTTTATTAATAGATACTCTGGGTCTGGCTGTTTGTGTATGTGAGTTTAAATGTTTGTAAACGCACCCACGATACAGGAGAAATTCTTAGTGTGGGGCAACGTTTAAAAAAAAAAAAGGAATACATTCCAGGACACAAAAGAGTAAAAATACGTTCAAAGGTATCATATATACCTTACAACACTTCCCTATAAACTACGTTGGTAGTTATGCTGCCAGGAGCCAAAATGTGTGATGACGCGGGAGCAAGCGACGACGTACAGTTGCCCGTGTGAGAAGCAACTCGTCCTGACGTCGACACCCACTGCCCTCAGTGTCTGCCCCTGCGACTTATTGATGGTCATCGCAAAGCAAACACTCACGGGGAGCTGTACGCGCTTGAACTGGAACGGGAAGTTTTGAGGTATGAGGGGAATGCGTGGTATAAATACTGCCTCGCCTACGCCATAACCCGTAAGAATTTCCGCCTCAATGGTGTGTCTGTGGAGCGAGATGACTTTAAGGCGGGTCCCGTTACACAACTTCGGAGGAGATAGGTTCCGAAGAAGCATAACCGGGACACCGCTTCAGCTTGAATGCGCTGGAAGTCCACTTGCTGACAGGGAGTTCAGAAATTCCACGGGATAATGTGTGGCGTCATCTTGCTTGACAACAGTGTTTATCGAGGTGTAGACCACTTCATTCCCCTCAATTTCCGAGAGAATGCATTCGTTAATTGCTGCAGCCTGATCATTTTTGGGCGTCAAAATGGCCCGCTCACACACCCAAGAATTCTGCTGGTGCGGTATACGACTGAATGTCCCCGTACACACAGCGAATGAGTTCCTTCTAAGCTGGAAACCACTCTACCGAGAGACTCTGGAAGCACCACCTGTCTACCTCTCTCTTCTGGTAGAGTGCCTTCGCCAAGACTTAGAAGGACATTGGAGAATTCTTGAGCGCGTGCATTGCCGCCGAGCCGAGCTCTCATATTAATGGTCAAGCGCAGCGTACGAACTCGTGACCACAACGAAGATCGTTTCAACGAAGCATTCACCTCGTCAGCCCTCGATCCTCGGCCATCGTACACTCATCCCATACGATCAGAGAGCAATCCTTGAGCACGTGTCCCTTATCGCTGTTACGTGACACACCACAAACAGGTGTTTCGGCGCTCTGTAAATCGATGGGAATTTTAAACATGGCATGTGCTGTCTTGCAGTCCCGGAAGCAGTGTGGCAGCGATTCCCGACGACGCTACAGCAATAGCAATTTGCCTTGCCTCCTGACCTCTGCAAGTATGCCAGTGGTAACAAATGTTTTTCCTGTACCACCAGGAGCATCCAAGAAAAACATTTTACCCTGGTTTTGCCAAACGCTTTCAAGGACGGTGTCATAAATTTGTTTTTGCTCTGTAGAGAACAAAGCGACATGGTCATTTCGTATGGTGGTCATTTCGCCATCTCCGACTTCCGACTCGTAGAAAATCTTCAGACAGATGATGGCGATACTTCTCCCACAAAGCTACCGGGTTCGCGACTCCACAAAACACCAAGATGACGGCAAACAGATGACGCATGCGGCTGGGACTGTCACTGACGCTCGCCTCCGCGAGGGTGTCAGCCCAATTTTGGTCACCGTCGAGAAGGTGACGTGCTACGCAGGCTGCGCGGTAAGTGGGAAACTCCACGCCATCAAATGTCCTCAGAAAGGCGAAAGACTTTGCCTCGGACAGTGTGAAGTAACAACCGCAGAAAATCGCATTCGCCATTATTCGGATGCACGGTATAATTTAAGTTTATAATTAGGTATACGACATGAAAATATATTAATTACCAAGCAATAATCACACAGATAAATACCGAACAAAAGTATTAACAGTCAATGTTTATTTTGTACTAACAACATGAAATTGATGAAGAAATGATCATCATCAATGAACATAACTTTTTTGTAATACTTAACACCGCATTTTTTTTAAATTGTCTTCCTCAACTCTGCTCAAGATTTTGAGGGTTTTGTTGGAACTTGAATTTGTCAAAACGAACTATACAACTTTTATGAAGAAAATGCACATTACCATCTATGAATTTTAAGAATAACTAACTACTAACCTCACCAACATGATCAAAAAATTATTAATTTCCAAAAAGTGTTGACATGTAACTTGATTTGATTTTTATGAAATCTCATAGATGGCGCTGCTTCAAAATTGTCTTATACTACTAACATTCATTAAACTTTGTTTCTCTGCCCAAGTTACTTTAATGGCGTATTTTATAGTGTAAAGCTAGATAATAGCATGACTTACTCAAAAACAACATTTAAATATGCGTCGTTAGATTACACGCTGTCACAGAATGCGTAAGAAAATTAAAGATTCACAGCTCCTCCTCGTAGGTGATAGCGTGATAATATGTAGCCTATATATTGACCCGACCTCTTAGTAATATTCAGGCAAAATTTTAAGTAAATCCATGCAGTACTTTTTGAGTTTAGCCCGGACATATATACAGACAAATAGACAAAAATTCTAAAAACTATATTTTTGGCTTCGATATCGATTGTAGATCACGCCCCAAGTATTTTTTTTTATATATTCTATGTACAGTTTTGCCTTTCCTACGATTTTATTATATACGATTTTATTATATATGTGTTTATATTATTTATTTAAACATTATCATTTTTTTTTTTAATTATCACAGACATAAGGATCAGAATTATTTCGTCATAAAGGCAAGTGATTAAACACATAATAATGTTTTAAAGATAACAATATGATTTCGTTAGTACTATATCGCGCCAATAGATGTCGTTACATGTTTCCATTTATTGCAATAAAAATTGTTATAGAATGCTTTAAATTGATTATATCTTTTGATAGACTGAAGCGATTGCGATGAAACAAAGACTAATCACTGCTCCGAGTTCTAGACTATATTTGAGTATAAATATGAACCATATTGGTTTGGTACTTTTTACGTTGAGCCTGTTCAAAATCTGTCACATCCAAACAGACAAACAGACAAAAATTCCAAAAATTGAAGAAATGGCATCTGTTGGTTATCCTATAACAGCCCAACTATTTTTTTTATTTTTTTTTTCAATGTACAGAAACGCCTCGTCTACAGATTTACTATATGTATAGATGTGTTTATATTATTTATTTAAACATTATCATTATTTTTTTTTAAATAACACAGACATAAGGATCAGAATTATTTCGTCATAAAGGCAAGTGATTAAACACATAATAATGTTTTAAAGATAACAATATGATTTCGTTAGTACTATATCGCGCCAATAGATGTCGTTACATGTTTCCATTTATTGCAATAAAAATTGTTATAGAATGCTTTAAATTGATTATATCTTTTGATAGACTGAAGCGATTGCGATGAAACAAAGACTAATCACTGCTCCGAGTTCTAGACTATATTTGAGTATAAATATGAACCATATTGGTTTGGTACTTTTTACGTTGAGCCTGTTCAAAATCTGTCACATCCAAACAGACAAACAGACAAAAATTCCAAAAATTGAAGAAATGGCATCTGTTGGTTATCCTATAACAGCCCAACTATTTTTTTTATTTTTATTTTCAATGTACAGAAACGCCTCGTCTACAGATTTATTATATGTATAGATAATAATAATTAAATTATTTCAATGCAATTTATAGAATTATTACAATACATTATTAACAGAATAATTATTTAAAGATACATGCATAATTATTGTTATATTATTTGATGCCACTGGTCTTGAGTTTGAAAAATTATAGTTTCTGGTTATAGTAATATTTATTAACTAAAAGGCTCTTTAGGTTTACACGTTTCAATTATTTGAAGCTCAAACATAGCCCTTAGGCGCCATCTACACGAGCGAGATAATCGCAGCGATAGACTCGCAATGGTCATCAAATTCAATAGAAACTCTATGAATCAATCTCCACACGGCGATACACATCCGTATGACATATCGAATGCATTTAATAATTATTTTGTAGTTATGATCAGATCAGCATAAGCCATCAAATTATCGTCGCAATGATATCATCGCGACGATAATTTGATGACACCGCATGACTATCGCCGCGATTTTCTCACCCGTGGAGATGGCGCCTTATGCTGATCTTACTAGATGTTAGGTATTGCTTATGCTGATCTTACTAGATGTTAGGTATTGCTTATGCTGATCTTTGTGCATAGTATAAATGGGTGATATCATAACTACAAAATAATTATTAAATGCATTCGATATGTCATACGGATTTGTCACGATATTATTATTCAATTTAATACCTACATGGGATAGGTTCTAATGGCCTGCAGTTTTGCTCTGCAACATTAATAGTTTGCCAACAGCTTTTGCTTTATTACTTGCTTTTGCTTATAATATTGTAATTGTTTTGCGCTCAATAGGTCAAAGACACAGTCTTTTTTAGTCTTTTGGTGTATTGCCTCAGTTTTGATTTATTATCTACACTTGGGATTTTTCTATATTTCCACAATAGTTCACGTTACTTAGCACTTCAAACCTTAATACCCGTGAAACCCACTTGAGTTTTTTGTAGTTGTGTGTGTATAGTTGTGGTTTTGTAGGGAAAACAAAGGTCATAAATTAATTTAAATGTATCAAAGAAAATATAATTTATGCTGTTTGGATCACATTATTGTATTGGTCATTTGGCCTAAATAGTGTTTGATTTTGCGTGATTTTACATACAAAAATCCCGTCGCCTGATTTTCCAGTATTTAATTTACAAATACATTTTTCTTACTTGAAACGGTGTGGTCAGACAGTGTTAGGTCAATTACTTCTGACTTACATTTTTTTCCAAAGTTATGGGGCAAAGATTGTCAATACATGTTTTGCTTACATGTCTGGTAGGTTCTTTTAATTGTAATTTTAAATTATGATTTAGTAGTAAACATTCAAATTCGTTTGTTAATTTATTCTCATTTAACATATTAATATTAAAGTCACCAACTATAACAAGATTATGTTTATTATAGTGTTTATGAAGTAAAGTTAGGACCTTGTTCAGTTTATCAAAAAATATATCTATGTTACTAGCTAAAGGTACTCTCTATACACTGACAATAACAATGTTGTAGTCTGTCGTCTCAATAGCACAACACTCAAACGCAACCAACATGATGGTACTGAGGAAGGACCAAAGCCATCTTGCAGGGTACGGGAATTGTCATCATAGGATGAATGAATGATGAACTCGTTTGAGATCCCAGTGTCTAGCAAACGTGTCTTGGTTCCAAGTTTTCTGGGAGTTTTGAATAATAAAAGAGTGTTTGATCTAACACCCTGTTTGTTTGTTTGTGTGACTCGAATCGCAAATTGGAGCAATTTAACAAGGAAAAGATTATTTAAACTACGATGATAAAACTAAACATGACTTTTTATTAACATTACATCAAACTTAACTCAGGTACATAAATACAAATAAATAAAACATAAATCAACGACGACTCCATTTCGCTTCCAACCTCGACTTTTCAGGTTCTTTAATTTCGGCAGCTTTCATTTCTGAGAATATTAAAAATATAATTAATTTCCACATTCAACCAACATTCAACTTTACAGGCGTCAAGAATAAAGTTGAATTTCCCTTACCAACATCGGTCTCTTTAGGCTCGTTCCATGGCTGCTTCACAGATGTACTAAACAGCACAAAGAACAAGTTTGTGAAGAAGTATACACCTGAGGCTACGAAGAATACTTTGCGCCACTCCGAAGGCTCCGTCTGTAAGAAATATGACTATTAGTTAGTAAGAAATTATCTTCATATTACTTACTTTAGACAATTTAAGTGAGGAATGTTGAACTATAACTATTAACGCTTCGTTAATTTGATTTAAAATTTAAATTTGAACTGTTCAGAATCTTATCGTGCTTCTTAAATACCTAATTAGGTAGTTCACTAGTAGATACTTCTTTTGTAAGGTCACGTTAATAATGGATATCTCGCACCCGTTACACCAAACAAAACAAACGAGAACGGTCACTTAGGAAACAAAAAAATAACAGTTACCTCATCGTGGACGATAAACCCGCACACGAGGGGCGCGATGATGGAGATGATGTTGGCCAAGAAGTTGGTAATGCCCATCAGACACGCGCTGAAGTTCGGAGCCAGGTCGATGTGGACCAACTGCAAGATAAAACTTATAGAGATTAAAGTGAAGTATTAGAGGTATAAATAAGATTCTTTGTAATAAGTGAATTGTGAGAAATCTAAGATAGAATTATAAATAATTTTTAACGATGAAAATAATTATTTTCCAAGTAATAATGAAGCTAGAATATTGGGGATATTCTAGCTTCATTATTACTTGGAAAATAATTATTTTGCCGTATCTCTACGTTGACGTCGTGGTGGGGCCTGTGCGTCCCGCACTCTAGGCCCGTAGAGTTTACTTTTCCGAAACAAGTCTAGGATAAGGAGCCACACCAAGAGAGATACACAAGCCCGCGGAGCAGCATGTGGCGAGCTGTTATGCAGTAGCGACCTCACGCAACCTACCTAATTCGATTGGTCAAGCATGGGCCGTAGTCCATAGTTCTAGTCCTAGTCCATCTTTGCCACCCAAACCCACTATTAGTTTGGCCAAAAACAATTTTTGTTTCCATATCCATCACATGTGCGCCCAATGTTTTAAATCTTAGTTGTTTTATACCAATGCAATACCCTTTCATTCCCATTGCAATGTTCTACAAACCGGACCCAAACGCAATTTAAAAATACGAGCTGCACGGTATCAAATCTTTTCACGGAGAAACTTTCTTGTAAAACTTAAGAGAACTTAGCGTTCTACAACTTCTGGCTGATAATTAGTTTAACTTCTTAAGTGTACCACAAGGAGCTGTCCTGTGGCCAGTACCGTAATTGTCTAATTAATTCAACATTCAAATAAAGGTGGGGACTTTTTATTTTGTGGAAGGTTCTGCTGGTTCGTTACGGCCGTAACTGAAACTCAAACTCAAAGCATTTATTTCAATTAAACCTTGTACAGGCACTTTTGAATTGTCAAAATTAAATAGTCTGTCAGTTAGTCAGAAAGTCGAAGCTAGTTAAGGTAACGGACCAGTATTTTTGGAATAGATGTGAAGTGTGGAGACATACAATAATAATTTAATTATTGATGTTTAGAAAAAAAAACAGCTTTACTAAACCAGTATTTCGTACGGGGATATATGGCCACAAGACAATTTTATTCTAGTTACCTGAAATATCAATGCCCAGATTCTAAAAAAATACATTAAAGTATAAACATATTATTGCAGATAAACGTGTACATGACAAGCACGAACGAAGGATATTTTAATTTTTGATGTTTAGAAAAAAAAACAGCTTTACTAGACCAGTATTTCGTACGGGGATATATGGCCGGGTAGATTTTCAAAATAGCATTTTTTGCTGTTCTTCCACAATAAGGCTTAAATATCCATTAAGCATTGCGTAAAATTTACTTCAGTTTATAATTTGTATTTTTTTTTGTAACTAGTACTATATAAAATCATAATATAAGTATGATAAAATATTTAAACTTACAAAAAACTATCCTGGAAATCATTTACCTCTCCGTTATTTTCTACACTACATTTATTGATCTCATGAATACTCAAAGTTCTTGCCTAAATTTTGTTTAATTTCACCCCATATGTAAAAATTATAGTGTATACTGAACAATTACTATATTAGTTACATCGGAATTTACCCCTTATGTTATTATTTAACCATTTAAAATTTTGTCACAAAGATTTCATCATTAACTTCGGCGATTTTTGTTTGATAAATTTTGTCGATCAAAAGAACTAAATTCAAGTATCCGAACGCATTCCGGGGGCCTTACCCCGCGCGGCCCCTCAGTCTTCGTTGATTTGTCCACCAAGCTAATAAAAAATAATAAAATTTCTCACAAAAATTGTCAAAATAAATCATAAAATGAAAATCTACCCGGCCACAAGACAATTTGTATTCTAGTTACCTGAAATATCAATGCCCTGATTCTAAAAAAATACCTTAAAGTTTAAACATATTATTGGAGATAAACGTGTACATGACAAGTACGAATGAAGGATATCCCCTGCGAGCTTCGCGACCATTTACGTTGACTAGTGTATATTTACGTTGACTAGTGTATATTTATCGTTTAATACGAAGATGGGTCGTTTATCTTTCCATGTTATCCCCACTCTGCGTTTCACTTCACAAAATTTCCGGATGATATATGACTTAAGCGCTGAAACTTGATGCATTTCATTAATCATAGCTTCAAGTTGTTGCAAGCTTGCAACTTTGTGTTTACGAAGCAAGTCTGTTTCTATGGCGTTTTGAAATTGGTGATCACGCATCAAATAAAGTAAATGAGGTAATTAGCTCTTTATTGAAGAAACCAACAGTTAAACTATTGTGTCTTTCAATGGTATTTTAAGGGTTATTCGGTTCTCCATTTTGAGTAAGTTAATCAAAACTTTTTTTTTTCAAAAGTTAATTTGGGATTTATCTGTATCTAAAATATCTGTTAATTATCGGAGTCATTTGCAGTCAAATTAAAAACCATTTTAAGTGTATGTCTTACCATATATCCAGTATACTGTCCAGCATTGATTCCCACAGCTATGGTGAGCATGACCACGGCATACACCATGTTGCCTTCGGGACAATACGACAAGCCTATTAACGCTATCGCTGGGCCCCATAGACCTGAAAAATAAATTAACAGAGTATAATTCCCTGTATCAAACGTTATCGAGTAAGTATCAAAGTTAAAAAATTAACTGAAATGGTGAAGCGACATTTTATTTCTAAAAAAAATTAAATTAAAAATTTAAAAAACCCCCGACAAAAATAAAATTAAGGAATCCCTACAAAAAGCATGAAATAAAAAAATAAATTTGAAAAAATCTTATGGAAGTCGGGGGACCATTCTGTGGAACACCTTCTATTCTGAGGTCCCCCGACTTCCATAAGATTTTTTCAAATTAATTTTTTTATTTCATGCTTTTTGTAGGGATTCCTTAATTTTATTTTTGTCGGAGGTTTTTAAATTTTCAATTTAATTTTTTATTTCATGCTTTTTGTAGGGACTCCTTAATTTTTGTATTTCATTTCTTTTATTTTCTTCCGTTTTAAGATTATGGTAATTTGGTGTTTAATCAGGTTTTTTATCCGTCCTAAAATATTGATTAATTTATAGTTGAAGAATAATTTTTAAGACTAAACAGATTTTTTTGTTTTATTATATTTTTCAAGTTTTTAGTTTTCATTTCGTTATGTAGTTAATATTCCTCATTCCCTTTCAATATAGTGTAAATTATTCTACTTGTCAAGCCCTTGCATTTGATACCTATATTGAAGGAGTTGTGAAAAAAAATGTAATTCGCCATTTTGTGGTGGCGGCCATCTTGGATTTGAAATTTTTAATAGAAAAAATATGTTATCCGCCATTTTGTAGCGGCGGCCATCTTGGACCGATTTTCATCAAACATAGCTAAGAACACTCCCGACTAATACACCTTTCAAATAAAAAAAACTAAATCAAAATCGGTTCATCCGTTCGGGAGCTACGATGCCACAGACACACACACACACACCCCCACACACACACACACACACACACACCCCCCCACACCCCCATCCCCCCACACACACACCCCCCCACACACACACACACACACACCCCCACACACGTCAAACTTATAACACCCCGTCGTTTTTGCGTCGGGGGTTAAAAATAGATCTTTATAGACTTTTTTCCACGTCAATGTTTTGCTAAATATTTATAACTCACCGATGGTATTGAATAATTTCCTGGTATTAGAAACACTGAGCCACTTTTTCTTGATAATGACATCTGTCATGATTCCCATAACGAAACTGAGCAAATACATCGCGAGGTAGGGCAGAGACGAGAGAATACCATTCTGAAACAAACATTCCAGAGTCAATATAAAATCATTCAGAAAGCATATGTCTGGCAATAATGCCGAATGCGGACATGTCCAGCAGTGGACTGAAGGCTGATATTGATGAATGAATTAAATTAAGATTTCGAGTCCTTAATTAGGTATGCGGTTTCTTTCCATCCCACAGACAACGGCCCACTTTTTTTCATCTTGCGTCGCATGCTGTCTCCATTGCACTTGATGACCTTATAACAGCGTCAGTGAGCGGAGTTCACGGAGCTGAATGTTGGGCCAAACATCGACATGACATTGCCATCGACACGCTAAGAAGAAGAAATAAATTAAAATCTGACTAAATCAGATAGAACTTACATTTTTTAGATTAACATTAAGCACTTTCGACATGTAGGTAGGCATCTCAGTCATGAGCGTGAAGAAGCCCCAGTTCTGTCCACAGTGGGCCACTATCACCGCCCAGAATGGCAGGGACGTCATTATCTTCAGCCAGGGAGTTGGGTACCTCTGGAAAAATAAACGTATTATTATTATTTATTTTATCAGATAACAGAGATCCAATAAAAATAAATATAAAAATAATCGTTGAAGGTGGCGTTAACTGGGTGTAAAAGGCATTGAGAGACAAATAGATTTAGCAAGAGGTTTAGAGGGTTAGAAGTTTATTTAATTAAATGTTTGTAGAGGTTGGAAGCCCTAGCCATCCATGGGATATATCTTACGACCAAAGGCTTAGTCATTTTAAAATTTGTTCACTGGAACACCGAAGAGACGTGACGGACCAGATTCTGCTCTACAAAATCATAAACGGTTTACTAAATATTCCCGATCTTTTCGCGGAATTAAGTATAGCGAAGGACCGATGGCCGGTGGAGCAGACGAGTCCTGGAGTGGAGACCGCGTATCGGCAAGCGTAGTGTGGGACGCCCCCCAGCTAGATGGACGGACGACCTAAAGAAGGTGGCAGGGGTAGACTGGATGCGGAAGGCGGAGGACAGGGTGCTGTGGCGCAGTCTGGGAGAGGCCTATGTCCAGCAGTGGACTGCGATAGGCTGAGTTGATTGATTGATTGAAGTATAGCTGTACCGCGACAGAAATCTATTAGATCTAGTCGCGAAACCGTTACGTTAGCCACAACTGCAAGTCGTACTAACCTTGGTAGCACCGCACCCATGAACCGTCTAACGGTACAATAAAATCGCTACACGAACCAATAGAATCGACATCTACTCTAACCCTTTGCGACAATTCCGATCGAAACTACTAACCAGCTCGGAGTCTCGAGTCATCTGTGCGACATGAGCCATTCGTTAATAATTGTATTTACTTCCTTTCCTATCTTTGCCAGCCTTCTTTTTGTTGTTTTTTTTTTAATATTTTAGTAAAATCGATCGTATTTGTGAACATTGCTCATTTAAGTATATTTTATTTTATTTCTGTGCTAGTGCTGTGCACTCCTAAAACTGTAGGTTAATAATTCCTAAAACCTAAAACTGTACCTATGTGATTTCTGTTTATGTATGTCTTAGTGAGTAAGTCGTTGAAGTGAATTCTTACCTTCTGCTCCCCAACTCTTCCCAAAGAAGTCTGGATATACAAGACTTCTTCTTTAGAAATGAACCTCGATGTTTCTGGAGAATCAGCGCCAAAGATCATGTAAGTAAATGCCCAAATAGCTCCCAAGGTTCCGTTCGCGTAGAATATAGCCTGCCAACCCCATGACGTGGCCAGAAAGCCCGATGCCAGTAACTGTAGAGCTATGCCCAGTTGCCCACCTGAAAGGTAACATAAGCCATTTAATTCCTTTTAACTGACAGAAATCCAATTTGCTTTGTGTTTCGTGTTCATTCGTTGTTATTTATTTGTGACAAGTTGACTGGAAAACGAGTAGATAATTGAATTAAAAAGGGAATGATTGAATAACTCTTAGCAGAGTTTCAGTAATAGTTGAAATCCAGTGTATCACAGGTTTCAATACTTCTGCGCTGTTAATTGACATTTGATATTGAATGTCAATTGAGATAGGTGGACTGCGGGGTCACAATCCAAATAATCAATGTCAATTGAGATAGGTGGACTGCGGGGTCACAATCCAAATAATCAATGTCAATTGAGATAGGTGGACTGCGGGGTCACAATCCAAATAATCAATGTCAATTGAGATAGGTGGACTGCGGGGTCACAATCCAAATAATCAATGTCAATTGAGATAGGTGGACTGCGGGGTCACAATCCAAATAATCAATGTCAATTGAGATAGGTGGACTGCGGGGTCACAATCCAAATAATCAATGTCAATTGAGATAGGTGGACTGCGGGGTCACAATCCAAATAATCAATGTCAATTTGATACTAACCTTTGTAAATTGATTGATCTTCTAGTCATGGGGATGAACGATAGTAAGTACACATTTTACTTTTACTTATTAAAAAGCAGCCTGAATAAAATATAAAACAGCTGATTGTTATTATAAAGCTGTCTTATGACCCAGAAGTAATTGAAAAAATTGGCAGCAACCGAAAAAGGCAACAAACCCTGCTTCTCATCATCATCATATTTCGAAAACAAGCCTCGTTCATATGAAACGCAGCACTTTGACTCACAACCTACCAGACAATACGCCATACCAATTACGCGAGCGCCAAGTTTAATGCGATCCGTTGTTCAACTTGCTAAGGGGCATTACAGACGATAGATTTTTTATGCGATCAAGTCTACGATGCGACACACTGAGTCTGTCATGTAAGCAAACATTGAGCACCCTACCAATGCACTGTACAAAAATAATATTTAAAGTACCTTTACAGCCACAACAAACTAATTAATGGGTTACCACAAATTGGTCTAAGGTTATAAACGTAAAAAAATGTGAAATTGGTGCAATCAGTACTTTTTTAACAAGTTTTGAATCAGTAAAATAAAACAAGCGCACAATTTTAGATGAACTGAACTGACGAACAAAAAAAATTATGCAGACCTCACAGGATTGATCGCAACAAAAATCTGTCAACGGGCAAAACAGTATAATATTCACGAATTCTCTATCTTCAGACACACATACAGATTTTTATTCATTCGGTTGTTGACAAACTCTGTAGTCTGTGAAAGACCTTATACTGAATAATATAAACGGAATGCGATGCAACTGTAGCTGCTGGTGAGTTTATTGCGAGTTGTTGAGTTGAGTTACAAATTAGGAGCAGCAACATGTAGATGCTCTTGTCTAACCTTTGACGTGGCTTCAACTAAAGTTCGTTCTAGTTTGATAAGCAGTTCAGTCAAAGTAAAAGTAGTAAGCCTTTACTTGAGGTCCACTTAATGAGCTATGCCCAAATATTACGAAACACAAAAAGAGGTTCAAATGTCATCCATTGAGAACTAACTGGATTATGTTTAATTATGGTGATCAATATTATAAGCGAACAGACAGACACATAGGGGCGGGTCACACAGCAACTCATAAATCCTTCTTCATCACTTTCGTACGCACGGCTACACATCAAGCTATACATAACCAGTATAAGCTGACTTCTGACTGTACGAAAAATGTTTACAATGCGAGGTCAGCTACAACTGGAAATGTATAGCTTGATGTGTCGCAAGAACCATCGCACGCTACAAGCAGACCGCAGCGGGCTTGTTTGTATTGGAATGCCATTCGCTGCGGCTCGTTACCTATTTTTTTCTAATTCTAGTCTTACCAGCATACACAAATGTGGCGAGTACCCCTTTCTCCTGCAGCGGCATCCACTGGCTGACGAGGTGGTGCGTGCTCGGATAGATGAAGGCTTGTGTAAGACCCTGTAGGACTCGACACGTGCAGACTAGTCGCCAACCACCCTGGAAATAGGCATGATTCGTTGAATTATTATGTATTTTGCCAAAATTAATATGGATCGATATAGTCTTCATCGATAAAAAGAAAAAAAATACATCGTTAACGTCATCGCTAACGAGTAGCGCGCATTTATGCTGTAACTAGCTACAAATAAGAGATATTCTAAAGCGGCTCAATGTTGCTATAACTTGTCAACCTATCGATACTAATGAGACACAAATAATATCATTTATTGTTCGTGGCAGTCTTAGGCAACAGCGGGCCTTGAAAGGTTAAAGCTAACTTTGAAGGAGTTTTAAGTAACACGACCACTAAAAGTTGAGTATTAGTAGACAAGAACTAGAACAAAAACCCAGTCACAGGAACTTAATAAGTGTTCAGTAGCAGTAGGCACTACATCACCTTAAAATTTTTTTTTTTAAACCTCTGTGGTTTTTGGTTGCTATTTTATGAATAGTCCTGTATTCTTTTATTTAAATGATAAATAAAAAAAAAAAAAAAAAAAACGATTGAACTCACCCAGGCAGCACCAACAGGCAGCAACAGCGACAACAGTGAGTTGACAAACACGGATATGGTGAACAGCACCTTACCGCCAAACCTCCTGGCCAGCATCCCGGCCGGTACCTGCAGGATCACGTACCCCCAAAAGAAGGAGGACAGGATGACCGCCTGCACGCTGTGGGGCCACGCGAAGAACTGGAACGGGTAAATAAATCAATTGAAAATAAGGACCAATAGTTTGGTAAATAGGAACTTAGGACCAAAAAGTTGGTGTATTGAAAATGTTTGTTGTTCTTTGGCAATTAAAAGTGATTACTAACGCCTGAATTGACATGTGCAACAACCAAGGGATTGACAAGGTGTAATATTTGCATAGGCCATAGGTATAATTTTGTTGTTTAGGTATATCCTTATAATATTAAAATTAATTTCGTTTAAACATTTACAGAGCATAAGAGGGGTCATACCCCTGAAATGATCAATCAAATCTTCAATAGATAGATCGGTATTGCTTACTTCCTTCGTCCTTTTAACAGCTTAAAAATTAATAAATGCTTTGTTACGACAAGCTCAGCATGATTAATTCCTCGTTTACAAAACGGAAAACCCCGCAAGTTTCCCAAGCCAGTAATTAGTCAAACATTAGCCCCATTTGGTACTTTAAAGTAGAACTGTCACTAATTAACAAACAAAATAACAAGTTCAAAGAGGACCTCACGGAATAATAACAACCTACTTATAAAATAATTTACAATGTACTTTGACGGAACGGTTACGCCTGAAATACTGGAGAAGAAAAGCAGGGGAGTTAACAACCCAAGCTAATTATTGGAATGAATGTTACATAAAAAAGAACGTTAAAAATAAAACCCGACTACGACAAAAACACCAACAAAAAGTATAAAAAAAGACATCACAGATAAAGAAATTAGAAGAAAAAACTGGCCAAGTGCGAGTCGGACTCGCACACGAAGGTTTCCGTACCACAAGGCAAAAACGCAGAAAAAAACACGTTTGTTGTATGGGAGCCCCCCTTAAATATTTATTTTATTTTGTTTTTAGTATTTGTTGTTATAGCGGCAACAGAAATACATCATCTGTGAAAATTTCAACTGTCTAGCTATCACGGTTCATGAGATACAGCCTGGTGACAGACAGACGGACGGACGGACGGACAGCGAAGTCTTAGTAATAGGGTTCCGTTTTTACCCTTTGGGTACGGAACCCTAAAAATGAGTTTGGTACAACCGGAGTCAGATCAACGCTTCTGACGTTTTTCAAAATACGACGAGTATTTAAGAATGATGAGGCAACATACGAGTATAAACCACAAACATACATACTTGCACGTACTACTAGCTACTAGTATGTAGCCTATTAAATTCATAGCCCTCCTTTGGCTTTGCCATAGTTAGGTAAAAATACCTGTATATAATTTTATTATAGGGTATGCTTATGAAAAATTATCACTTTTATTGACATAGGTCTCAAATTAAAATAAAATGTTATCTCTAAATGTCTACCTAAACATATTTTCATCTTGTTAAAGAAAGGTCCAGTGTCGAGAAATAATGTTGAAGTCTCGAACGATAGACAGCTCCTATTAATTTTATTACTCAAAGTAAAATACCTGCCATTCATGATTCTTCGTATCATTAATATAATTTTATGAATAGTATCACTTGAACTTGTAGTGCAAATTAATGGTATCGGTGACTCGGAATTTGAGACGCGATTATTTTAAGAGCTTTGTTCAAAAGGGGCTGGAGTTTGAACGTCACGTTGCATCAGATTTTATTACAAAATTACCTTTTTGAAGTCATAATCTATATCTCGTGTTGTGAGGAAAACTTAAGTTAGTAAGTAAGGGCCGGTGCACACGATGCGGTGCAGCTACGGCGCGCGGCGCCTGTGCATTGCCGCGCGCGCCGCGTCCTACATACAAGTATCCATGGTATGTCAAACGGTGCGTTTTGGCGTCGCACCTAGGCAGATTTCAAGTAGGGAAGACGAGGCCTGATTGTAAAAAAAAAAATGCAACACCGTATGCAACACCGTACCGTACGTGTGTACGCCCATACGGCGAAATCGTTCAGTGCGGCGCCACACCACATCTTATGGACCAGCCCTAAGGTTGGTAGAAGGGCCTTCTGCCTATGCTGAGTTGTGGGCAAGGACCAGCTTAAAACCTAGGTCGCGAGATGACCACAAATTGTATTTTGTTATGCTTAAGGTAATTGTGACTTGAATTGGGAATTGTGATTGTGAATCGTACATGTGATTGTAATTGTGATTGAACCCTGGTGCGCGAGTCCGACTCGCACTTGACCCGTTTTTTTTAAGACTATAGAATGTCTAATTGTGTAAGGGTAGCGCTTATTTTCAACATTTAGAATATTTAACACTACATTTCACTTCATTTTTTTTTTAAGACTATAGAATGTCTAATTGTGTAAGGGTCGCGCTTATTTTCAACATTTAGAATATTTAACACTACATTTCACTTCATATTTTTTTTAAGACTATAGAATGTCTAATTGTGTAAGGGTCGCGCTTATTTTCAACATTTAGAATATTTAACACTACATTTCACTTCATATTTTACGCATCATTTCTAATCCAATATATTGTTACTTTTATTACCAGTTTTTGAATTAGACATTTAAACTATTTCACTAACGAGCCAACATTAATTCTTGTGGTAACTTATCTATACAATGAAAACAACTAGTTTAAAACGCATTAAATTCCGAACATTGTAATTACTAATTTAAGTTATTATCACACGGGTAGGTAAAGTCCACATTGTGTGCAAAGTGGACCCTGCCCGATCAGTGTTTACTTTTCTAAGAGCCTTTAAACTTTGCCCGCGATTTAATTAATTTACTAAACAATTTTGCTCATAAACCCGCTCTTTTTGTACCAAGCGATGTAATTACTGTCACTGGCAACGCATATTCTGCTAAAGACACTATTATTTAAATATTATACAATTTAGTGTCCACAATATTACTGCATACAAATACTATTATATAAGAGCTATAAATAATAGCGTTACAGGACAATCGTTTTACCCTTTTTTAAACAAACGTTCCATTTTTCATATTATTATCCTGCATGCTTGGTGGAGGAAATCATTGACGCAACTTTCAATGCAAAAGTAAGTACAAAGTTTAGATTTCCATGGTCACACTAAGACGACATCTCGTGTCCATGGAAATCTTGACATAAGATGAAGTCAAGGTCTTTCACCATTCCTGTGACATTGTGCATCAATCAAACATTGACAAACAAACAAACACCTAGAAGACAATTTCTTCCGTTCATAAATCAGCAGGAATAATTATAATGAATATGAAATGTTTACATGAAGAATTTATTATTACACGAACGTGCTTAGCGTGCTTGCACAACACGTGACGTGACGGGATAAGGTCGGCCGTATCTAAGTGGGCGGGGTTAGAGCGTCACTGATGCGCAAACGACCGACTGACATGATAAACTTTCCATTCAGATCCAGCTTTACTGAGTGGACATGGCCTGAGTAGTTTTTATGTAGGTTTTTTTCTAGATATATCATCGTCATCATCATCATATTCATCATAACATAAGTTTTCCCCGAATGATTGGGCAGAATTGTACTCACATAATATACACCTGTAGTACACCAGCATTTCGCCAGTTATGTTTAAGTCCCATGCAATAGGCCATTTTGCCATCAAGCAAGCATAAATCAAGACTTCGGGCTGCTACTAAGAAATTCGTGTTCGGAAAACCTAATAACACTTGTCTGAGCAAATCGAACCTAGGACCTCATGCTCAGCAATAAATAATAAGACCACTAGACCAACAATGCGTGGTTACTGACGTAAACAATTCAACATTGATAGCCGCGTCAGAAAGCGGAAGGAAGGACAAGGAATTTTTTGGAGACATCCTCATTATCATTTCAGCCCAAGGCCTCCTTCTAGAAGTGCCACAACGTCAATCCTATAGAACCCGATTTTTATGGACTGTCACCTCTCCACCTTGCCCCTAGATCGGTCCACTTTGAGCCCTTGAATTATTACAATAAAAACTTCCAGAAGCGTTGAGGGTGCATGGTCGATGCCTTGAGGCGCTCTTCAGATAATTTTAAAGTCCAGTAATCACAAATAATGTGGTTACGTGTCAACTAGTAAATCTATATAATCTCAAAAACAATAATGTTAGTACTCACATGTGAGAAATCAAGCAAGAGCATTGATATAATCAGTTGACCGCGCACTAAGGTGATCGCACAATCTAATGAGCAGTTCCGGTAATACTACTTATAACATCCTATTAATAACTTATTATTAATTGATTATTACTATTAGTATATTCTAATTGATTTCAGTACAGAGGTATTTAAGTTGTAACCTCATAAGTCTCTTTTATTATTATTTTTTTCTCTTGTAAATCTACCTTTTAATGCTTGCCTTAACTACAACGTATCTTATTTTTGTCTATCGCGCTTCTTTATCATAATATTCCCCGTAAACTGAGAGGTCTGGCTCTTGTGATACCTACAGGAACTGTTAGTACAAGAGCCAAGGCTACACTGATATTTTTGTCTTAAAGTAAAAAATAAATAAATAATTATTATCGATATGAACTCATGCGACGTGCACGGTTTTTGGTACTTCAGTACATATTCATCGGCAATAAAATAATATTATGAATAATAAATGCGCAGAACCTTTGTTATTATATTATTTATATTAGATTAAAAAGTCATAAAACGATTGCTGTTATTTAACATTATGATTTTATATTTATCTCAGTTGATAATGTATGTAAGTATTACAGGAATTATCTCGTTTATAAAATTTTCCACGTTGATTTCATTGAACTCTCGATTAAATTATTTTGATACCTAGTTAATTAAGCGCTTAATGTATATATATATTTTTTATTTATTTATTTAATCCATAATTCTACAGCATAAGTCTATTCAGCTTATATCGTTCCCACTGCTGGGACACAGTCCTCCTACCTGTGAGCCATAATCCACGACGCGGGCCAGTTATGTAGTAATGTTACAGAGTTTTACCTTTATGTAACATCTGCCAAACTGCAAAGCAATTTAGGCTCTGTAGGTAACGACTTCATGAGTGGGTGACAGAGTAGTTACCCACGCAAACATAGATTCTACAACATAAAGTACCTACTCAGCGTAAGGTAAGCAAGATTAGACCCCCGACACTCACCGACCGCGGCCGCCGGTCGGCCGCAGCAAATATGGATTGACAGGTAATGTTTCCTTAGGGTACTTTCCAAAGGGTTTACTTGTTCTTAAAATAATACCTACTTGAATTGTTGCGGAGCTGCAAGCTTTTCAGGCACTTTAACTTTTATCAACAATAAATAATGGGTGTTTGTTTATTTTTAATTACACGCTTTTGTTTATCCGTACTCCATAGGTACATACTAATATTATAAATTCGAAAGTATTGTCTGTCTGTATGTTACTTTTGCACGCCTAAACCACTGAACGGATTTCAATAAAGATCAGAATTTGCTCATTTGTTTTGTTTTGAGAATAACACATGTTACTCATAGTAACTATACATTATTTTGATAACAAAGTCTTTATGTTTTTTTTTATTATCTGAGGAGTTTTAATTTTTACGATCCAATTAATTGACTCCTTGGATAAGATAAACACAAAAAAACTTTTTGCTAACAGGTCAAACATTCGTACAGAATATTATTCTTTTATAACTTAGGTTATTTTTAAGCTACTTAATTTGTAATCATTCTGATAAAATATACCTTATGCATTGATGGGATTTTTTAAACTTTGACAAGACTATAGTTTGTGGTAGGAAAGTACGGTTTTGTAAGTAGGGCTATTACTCTCAAAATTGATAACTTTAATAGTCCTTCTATTTAATCAAGATCTTAAGAAGCTAAACTGACTTAATTATTTAATAATAAAAGTAATTTTCTTGAATTTCAAGCTTTATTTAATAGATCCCGAGAAGAAAAAACTTCATTCCGGTTATTTTTAAGGGATTACGAGTATATAATTTTCCCATATTTCGCCAGCTATTTTTAAGTCCCATGTATAGTCAACAAAAGATATAAGTATGCAGGATCGTCGGATAAAGTTGAAGTTTAGTAAGAAACCGATGGATGTTCCCGAATAAAATTTAATTTCATTAATAGAGAACAAACGGCTCATTTATCAAAATAAATTTCAGTTCAGATATAGCCGGAGATTAAGTCTGCAAAAATAAAACCACGCAACAGGAAATTGGAAGGAACTAACGTCACTTTGACTTTGGCTTGGCTTCAAGCTTGAATTCAAGGCAACTACAAATTGCATCACCTACTTAGTCAAGTCTTTGGCGATCTTGTTGATACAACTATACTGTGGTTTGTACATAAGTGAACTTTCTTACTAATTCAAAGTAGTTTAATGATAACCTTTAATAAGCAACTGATGTAAATGATATTAAACCAGTTTTACGAGTAGCAATAATAATTATTTTATGTTGTTGATAGTTAACACTAACAAAACTGACTTTAAATCTCATGAATACTGTCGAACCAAAAGCTTAATTAATATAATTCTACCCTAGAAATACTAAAAACATTGTGCAACATAATATTTTGAATTTTTTGTGGGCAAGTCAAAAATTGTATTCAATTCGTATTGTAGTTGAATGTAAATCCACATCATAAGTTAGTAAACCCCACTGCAAAACAAAATAGAATTGAGAAAGTAGGTTTGGTTAAAATATAAGCCAATAAAGGTGTGATTGACTTATATTTTAACTAAATCTACTTTCTCAATTTTATTTTGTTTTCGAAAACTTCTTGTACCGACCCCAAGTACTATAGGACAAGGGTGGGAAGATGATGACGACCTATTCTCCTATAGTACGGGTCAATTCTAGAGTAGGAGACGAAGGAGTAGTTCATTCTACTCACAGTTTCCTTCCTCTCATCAGTCATGTCAACGATGGCCATGCTCATGTTGACCCTCATGGTGAAGGCGAACAGCATCCCGAAGAACAGCAGCGCCGTCTGCGCGTGGCGGACTCCCAAGCCCTCTGTGAATCACAACACAGCATTGTGATGAATCTGGTCAGATTTTTTTTTATCTGTGAACTCTCTAAATTTTGAAATGCCAAACTATTAATGAAGATTTTATTTTGATTAGCACTAACAATAGATTGAGGCAAGAAAGGCTGGCTTGAAGCAGCAAAGAAACACTACTTTAAGAAGACGGGTATGAACCTGAAAAACTAAAATCTTCCAATAGACTTTTGAATAAAATTAGACAAAAGTTATTAATCCGGAAGCCATGTAAAACAAAATCCAGCACACAATCTGAATGACTTTGAAGGGAATACCCATTGCTGCATATGTTTGAAAAATTCATCTGCTCGACAACATACTTATCGCATTGAATGTAGTCCAAATGTCAAAATGCAATTGAATGTCTTACGCAATTACCCCGCAGGAAAGCATAATAAATAAGCTTTGCGTACACTAGTTGTTGGTGCAAAACTCTGCAATATCTGGGAAGTCCAACTTAGAAGCAACTTAACCCTAAGCTTAGATCGAAATAGCGAAGTTTATGATACTATAGTAGCATCAAAACTTTGACATAATATGAACTTGTCTCGGGCATCAAATTGCACCATTCGAGACGTAACTTGAGAAAACTTTGCTTTTCATACACTTATATATTAATCTCGTGATATAAAGGCTTATAAAAGTTAAAAAACAAATATAACTTCTGACAGCAGTGTAAAATGTTCACATGATGCGCGTTTCTGGCCAGTGGCATACCGTAAGATGAAGCAACTGTAACAGTTTTCAGCACCATCTAAACAGTATTTTGACGATACAAGTAGTTTGTTGCTTCAATTGTGTTGTATGCCACAGGGAATAAAACCGCACCATGTGTATCAGAGTAAAGGGTATCAGAGGTGATTGTAATCATGAATTTGAACAACTTTTGCTATTTGAATTTAGGTACCTACGCGGAAAGGCGAGACCTATCGGAAGATGGATCAGAAAATATTTAACATAGAATATAATTTTGACGTCATAAAGCTAGTTTGCAAATACAGGCGTTCCATTTTCATCAAATGTCTAAAGCCAAAAGCATATTAAAGCCGCAACTGACCGCAGCGCAACGACTTTCTTATTCAGAAAAGTAAGTGCGGTGTGGTGTTCCTTTATTGTGCGTGGTTTTGTTTTGAATTCCAAAGTTGGTGTTCACTAAATTTTCAGTATTTTTCAGCCGACCAAGTTTCAAAAATAAAAACATTAATCAAAACTTACTAGGCCTAACAATTTCAATTTCCTTTTCATCGGCAACTCCCATGTTGGATTAGTACCGTTTTGTCACTTTATGTCCACCGGGCACTACCGCACATACGCGCAGGACGGCGCTTAGTGTCAATATAACACTAATCGTGCACTCTGAGACATTAGCGCAGATTTTGTAAAACTATGGCGTCGATATTGGAGCTAAAATTATAATCAACTTCTTTTATCTAGGTTTTTGCCCAAAGATTTATTTCATATCTATTAATCATACTCTTTACCATATCACAAAACACATGAAAAAAATGCAGTTTGGTTTAGTATTTAGAATTCACCAATAATCTCCTACACTCCTCACTAAGTAACACAACACCACCCAGCTACTGCAACCAACTAAATAATACGAAATCACAGCGTATCGTTACATTAAGTTTACGAGTTATTATTATTATTAGTTATTATCGAGCAAGTATCGCGGAAACAAATTATGTACTTTTAATTTTCTATTGTTTTCTTAAACACATTACATATTGGAACTTACTTGAATATTAGTAGTTTAATTATTATGTGGCACGCCTTCAGTTCTGTTGGCTGTTTTCAACTATATTTTATTTAGATGTTTTCAACTACATACTAACAATGTTTTATTTTAAATGTTCAACTTTTTTTTATTTACATTTACATTTTATTCAAATTATATTACACTAGTACATAAAAGTGTTGCACACATCTTAACCTGAGAATCTAACTTCAATATCTTCACTGTACGTGGCCACTAACCTATATCTTATATTGCTAAAATTATACGACATTGTGACGAAGTAACGATAGACAGTCAAATGACTGATGACTCTAAAATGTCTCTAATATTGTAAAATGATGAGGTCTCGTTAAATCATGTTTGAATTTAATTATCGTTATTATTGCTTCGAACTATTTAAAGACGCCTTAACAAAATGGGAAATATACAAATATCCAAGCTGCAATGGGACTGGGTAGGTCACGTCGGCCGCATGCACAGTTACTGGCAACAGTCGCCACACGGTGGGTGCCTGCAGATGGACGGCACCGCCGAGGTCGGCCCAGGAAGAGGTGGCGAGACGACCTAGTCGCGTACCGCAAGGGTTGGACCGAGGTGGCTCTAGAAAGGAGGCCTTTGCTTAGCAGTGGGACAGAGTAGGCTAAGTGAAAAAAAAAAAATGGGACGAGGGGCTCATAGCTAAGTAACAACAGCCACACGAGTCAATCGATCAGGTTAATGCTTTTTACATGACTCTTCGTGCTACAGAAAGCACTTTCAGCGTTTGGTCCCGTCTGATGCCCGAAAGTCTGACAACCATTCTTATCAAAGCGTGTTGTGCTACCCAGTTACTGGGTTGTATAAGTCAGATATGCAGTCGCTCCACTTAAACTACTGGTATTCAACTGCATCCGGTTAGATTGGAAGCCGACCCCAAAAGTTTTTCGGAAAATGCATAAGATATTATTGCCATAACAAAATTAAGGAACACACCCCTAAAAGTTTTATCAGAAAGTACATCCACAGATTCCTCTGTTACAATTTTTGTAAGTTTTATGTCGCTGATAACTTGTATGTATACCAGAGAGGTTATCGCATAAGGGCGCGTGAATTATATCAATAATTTGTCATTTTGTTACAATACCAATGCGGACCAGACAACGGATTTGGAACCTTGTTTCTTTGTGTTAGTAATTCCACAGTATGCATGAACGTTGTAAGCAATTTTCGGAATTGTATGTGAACTTTGTCACTAGCTTTAGCGTTGTGATACTATTTTTAACTTTGATATGTTCTAAAGATAACTGCAATTAAATTGATCAATCGGTAAAAGTAAGACTTAGTTACATTTGAATTAATATTATAACTATAAACCTGTGTATTATGGATGTTTTTTGAAAACTTTATCTTTCAACGGTAACTTTTCTTTAGTAGGTTTTAAAGTTCTTGACAATACGAAGTTGCATCGCCTTAAATTGGTTTATTACTAGCTTTATCATTAGCCTTAACAAAAACAAAATTCTTCATAAGTGTGGAAAATTAACGACCTAATAATATAAAATAAAGATAACTACAAATTGTTGACTTAGTAGTTTCACTACTTTCGTACTAAAATTGCTTGAAATATGAACTTCAAGTGTAAGCAGTTATACAAAACTGATTGCTTCGAAGTGTGTGGAGTTAGAGATTGTGACACTTTGTGTGTTGTTTGTTGTTATATGTTGAACTACTGCAAAAAGTAATTTTAATAACTTTGATTTCAATATTAATGTATTAAAAGACGACACGAGACACACTTCTTATCGTTATTAACGTGCTATAGTACAACGTCAGGTATCTAAATACTCAAATACAGTGGCGTGCCTAGGAATTAAAATTAGGGAAAGTCCACAGATTTTACGATTAAAAAAAACGGCCAATTGAGGGAGTAGGGATTGGCTGATTTTCGTGTTTCAAAATCAAAATATTTTATTTCACATATACCTACTTGGGCACTTATGAAACGTCAGAAGCTAAGTAGGTACATGGTTCCAATTGGCCGTTTCCTATGGAGAAGAGCCAGCAAGAAACTCCGCGGTTACTCTTTTAAAAATAATTGGCTTTTACAATGTTTACAAATTACAGTATTGATGGTTGTTAGTGTCAGATATATAAGAGTGCTATAAGCACTCCGTGACCTAACCCCGCACTTATGTCACGCTTGTCTGTGACTTAAGTAGTCCATTTTTACACAGAAAAGGTGCACGTTTAGGTCACAAGACACGAGCTATACAATACGATTTTGGACTACTTAAGTCACACGTATCAATTAATTTACTTTTGTTTTTCAGTGGTTTATCAAAACTACAAATGCCATACAACAACATTATTCATGTACTCAAACAAATTTTATCTTTTTATCGCACCAGTTAGGTACCTACCTAAGTTTGTCATACTCATACCCACTAAACAATCGAATGACCTATTTTGATCTGTATTTTCGAGAAATACATACCTACAGTAATTTGTGGTTGGTTACGGTGAAGTAAAGAGTTCAGTACCTCCTCATTGACAGAAAACTCAATTTATGTACAGACGCCAGCCTTTAAGAGGTATTTGTTTAAATTCCTTTTAGATAGATGCTACTACTCCATCACTGAGTTTACTACCGATAAACAGAGGTATGACGATTCCGACCTGCTAATTAAGTATTTATGATTTTATTTACTTATGATTTTACTTGTTAATTATCAATGAATTCCTGACATATTTTAAATTTAATTATTATTTTTTATTGTAATCTATTGACATGCCACCTTAATTGTAATTGTTAATTTTGTACGCCATATATATTGGCAAGCATAGTGCACATACTAAGACAACAAAATATCTGTAACCATACCTATGTTAACAAAATAAATGATTGATTGATTGATTGATTGATCAATCAAGCTACCCGAAACTGTAAAATTTTCCCAATCAACTTTGACCCTTATGCTTTAGCGATAAAGTTGAAAATCTATTAAAGAAATTTGACAGATTGTAGTAGCTTGATGTGTTGGCGTCTGTACATACCTTTTCGACGACATTTTCCGAACTCACATTTTGATAAAAAGAACACTAGGTATATTCATTAACCATTTACAAAATCATAGCGCCGGTCGTGTACCTTCGGCACAGTGTGTTTGGACACTTACAGTGCCATGTCTCTGTATGCTATATAGTGTTGTTAACCAACCATATAACGTTTTTTTAAATTACTCAGTAAATAGTCAATTGAGATTCATAACTTCATGTCACCTGCACGCTGCACCCATGTTATGATTTTTCATAATGAGTGTTGATACCGCGGAAGATCATAATAATTATTGCGTTGAGTGAGGTCCCAAAATGACGCTTTCACTGTCCAGCCGCAATCCACCCCATTCCACCGTCCATTAACTTTATCTGAATGAGCTGATGAGCAACTGATACAGCAATCAACGTCAGTCGTTAATTATTAGTGACAGATTAGTGGTCCGGTGACACATTGTGGTGTAGTAAGCGTCGGTTTACATTGTCATTGCTCCGCCGTTTGGTGCTACTGAAAGCGTCATTTTAATATTTTATTTATTTTTACAATTTTAAGAAAGCTTACAGACTAATACACGTAAATGGTAACGAAATAGTAAACAACTGACAGTTGCTAATTACAAGCTTCCACATATAAATTACAGTGTTAATAGAAGAAGATTAAAGAAAATAAAAGAGAAAAAAACGTACGGAAAACAGGCAGGAATACCGTGACAAACCACAAACATTCACCCATTGAAATATTCCTTACTCAAGATTTTCCTGATTCCTAACGCACTCGTACAAAATAAATCTATTTCTAAATGTGATGGCAGGTTGTTGAATAATATTACACTGCGTATACAAAAACCGTTACGCCTATAATTTGTCATTGTAAACGGTACTTGTAATAATGGTCGTAATCTTAGGTTATTTTGATTGGTGCGGAGATAAATTTTACTAAGTAAATCAGGACAATCGACTGATCCATTAGCAATGTTGACAAGAAAACAAATATCATTAATATTACGCCTTAATTCTAATGGTAAAAAGTGGATAACGCTTACACCGGTGTGCATAGTCGTCTGAAAACTGCTGCGCCTTGAAATCTAGATATCTCATGAATTTCCTCTGAACTAGTTCAATACGAGATTTATACGTCTCATACTGGGGGTTCCATACTTGGGAAGCATACTCAAGGGTACTGCGCACGTAAGAACAATAAAGTACCTTTACTGGTTTCAGAGAATGAAAGTCAGAACAAGTTCGTATTATGAATCCCATGGCTCTGGAGGCTTTCTTTACGATGGATTCTATATGCTCGTCAAAAATTAGTTTACTGTCGTGTATCACGCCAAGATCTCTAACACTATCCAGTTTATTTATGTAGTACCATCTAATTTATACGCAAAATCAATTAAACGTCTTTGCCGTGTAAACGGCACATGAAAACATTTAGACACATTAAGCTGCAGGTTATTATCCCTGCAATATACCACAAACCTGTCCAGATCGGACTGGAGTTGCTCCGCGTCAGATAATGTACGCACCAATTTAAGGATCTTCATATCGTCCGCGTATAAAAGGATGTGTGTGTTTTTAAAATAGCTTGTAAAGATCAAATTTCTATGCCAAGGGCACCAAATAGAAGAGCAGGAAGAGAATTTTTGACTATTCAGTCAGTTGTATGAAACCATTCAGTTTGATTCCCGAAACTCTGACAACCAGTCTTAACACAGGGTTTCGTGCTACCCAGTAACTGGGTTGTGGAGTTCAAATAGGCAGTAGCTCTACGTAAAATACTGGTATTTAGTTGCTTCTGCTTGGACGAGAAACCGAGCCCAACATAGTTGTTTCTTTTCTGTTTATGAAGAGGCTTTGTCATACAGCCCCTAAGTTACTAAGTTAAATGCATTAGTAGTTTTTAAAGTTATATGAGGGCTTTCACAGATCTTCTACAACAAATAATTGGTATTCATGTGATACCTCCCTAGTTGTCGATGTCATTTTACTTCATCATGTCCAGTTACCTCACTACTGTCATCACCACGCTAACGCTCACGCTCACTAACGTTTTACTTCATCATGTCCAGTTACCTCACTACTGTCATCACCACGCTAACGCTCACGCTCACTAACGTTTTACTTCATCATGTCCAGTTACCTCACTACTGTCATCACCACGCTAACGCTCACGCTCACTAACGTTTTACTTCATCATGTCCAGTTACCTCACTACTGTCATCACCACGCTAACGCTCACGCTCACTAACGTTTTACTTCATCATGTCCAGTTACCTCACTACTGTCATCACCACGCTAACGCTCACGCTCACTAACGTTTTACTTCATCATGTCCAGTTACCTCACTACTGTCATCACCACGCTAACGCTCACGCTCACTAACGCTCATTCCATGTTGGACCTGTGTGTTGGACTGCATCGAGTGCTTATAATGGACGAAAGGCGGGTCAATGCTCTTTCTCGGCTACATCTGCGACCACACCTAAAAGCTTTACGTGAAATGAGGAAGCATCACACAAAGGCGCTCAATCAAACGATGTTTAATTACGTCTCAATCCCAAGCGGTGTCCACTCCCGATGTTATTGAGATACACTTGCTAACGAACACATTTTACTGTCGTTCTTTTGTTTTGTGAAACATTGACGAGCTGATTGAATACGAGTCTGTAAGTTTTATTAATTAAGTTTTCATCTGGTCAGTCCCTACTGCATAAACAGCACGTTGGACATTTTGATTCTGGAGCGGGCAGCTAATACAAATCGTTGAACTAATATGGGATGTCATATCTAGTACTTAATGTATTCTTTTTTTTCTAACATAATTCCGTGATGATTTTCAAACCAGTAGCACGAGGTTACTGGTTTAAAAACAATTTAATTTGCACACAAAAATAAAATATAATGTTTTAGGCCGTAATTAGGTTATTAAAAAAATACATTAAAATAAACAAAGTGTAGGAGTACCCGACGGGGCACTTTAACTGTCTTAATTTGCGTTATTTTACGTTTTTATTGTGGCCATAAATAGACCCTTTGCACCACCAGCTCTCATGGGCCAAGCTAATTCAGCAATTACAATATGAGCAGGAATTATTATAATCTAATATGTAGTTAAACCTTTTTAAACTCCTTTGTAATGGTAGGGGCGCCCAGAGGGTTTTTGAGCAAGCACTATGCAGGGCTAAACGTTGATTACCTCCCTAGCGGCGTCAGTGTAGTTTGCTATGCTGACGACACGCTGGTCCTGGCGCAGGGGAGGTCGCACCAGGCGGCGGCGGAACTAGCGACACGCGGGGTTGCGACAGTCGTTGAAAGGATCCGGCAACTGGGACTCGAGGTGGCCCTGCACAAGTCCGAGGCCATGTGTTTTCATGGCCCTCGGAATGCGCCACCGTCGGGTTCCCAAATAACGGTAGGAGGGGTTCACATCGGCGTCGAGTCGACGATGAAGTACCTGGGACTTGTCCTCGACAGCCGGTGGAATTTCGTGGAACACTTCCGACGTTTGGCTCCCAGACTGGAGCGGGCCGGGGCTGCATTGAAGCGGCTCCTGCCCAATCTAGGGGGTCCAAACGCCTCCTGCCGGAGGCTCTGCGCGGGGGTCGTGCGGTCCATGGCCCTTTACGGGGCACCGGTATGGGCGCGTTCATTGAGGCGGCGACCAGCCAGGCGGTTGAACGCGTCCCAGAGGGTCATGGCCATCCGGTTAGTCCGGGGATACCGCACGGTCTCCGGGTAGGCAGCGAGCCTCCTTGCCGGATTGCCGCCATGGGATCTGGAGGCCAAAGTCCTCGCCCACATATGGGAGTGGCGAGAGGAGGTGAAACGCCGGGGCGTAACTCCGCTGCCGCGAGAAATCGCGGTGCAGCGGACAGAGCTCCGGCGGGATCTCATGGCGACATGTAGAGTGCCACAATTGCGGCGATAAGTCCCCTCTTTGAGGAGTGGCTAGAGAGACGCCACGGCGTCCTCACCTTCCGCCTAACGCAGGTCCTCACCGGACACGGCTGCTTCGGGAGGTTCCTGTTCCGAATAAGGCGGGAGGAAACGCCTGGGTGTCACCATTGTGTGGATCGCCCGGAGGACACGGTGGAGCATACGGTGGAGATCTGCCCAGATTGGGCAGAGCACCGCCGTGTCCTCACGGCGGCGATCGGCGGCGGCGATCTCTCGCGTCCGGCCCTAGTCCGGGCCATGGTACGGAGCGAGAGTGCATGGGAGGCTATCGCCTCCTTCTGCGAAGCAGTGATGCTCGCGAAGGAGGAGGCGGAGCGCGTGAGGGAGAGGCAATCCTTGCGCCCTCACGCCCCCAGCCGCCGCAGTTGACGCCCCGGGCGTCGGGAGTCGATAGCCGATTCCCGGCCACCGTAGGCGCGGGCTTGCGGGCGGCGAGCCGTGGGCAGCTCGCCGTCCGGTAAGGACCAGGCCCGGGTCGACGGCGCGTTGTGTTCCACGCGCGCCTCAAGGAGATGTTAGCACCAACTGACGGAGTCCGCCAGGGTCGCGGGTTGTTCGAAAGAGATACCGTGGCCCCTGGCACAGGCAAGTGAAGGAACACGGGTGGGTTTTAGTCAGTAATAGTCTGACACTCCCTTCCGCTCCGCCCAGAGCGGGAGGAGTCATTTGATGATTTCCCACCCAAAAAAAAAAAAAAAAGGACTAAACGTTGATAGCCGGTGGTGCGGCTTGGTGAACTGAACACCGAAAACTTATTTGAAAAGTTTCAGATAGGAGCTCCGTAGTGAGGAATCCACTTTCAGATTTCAAAAATTCGATTTGGATGAAAACTAACACTGCATCATTCTATTTTTGAAATATCAATTGCTCTAGCTAGAAATCGAACTCGTAGATTTTCGATTACGTTTCTTTACCCAGGGTCTTTACAAGGAGTACAACGAACCCTTTTTTTTATTTTTTATTAATTTGATTGTTTGCTTCATAAATGAGTTCATTGAGGTACCTAGCTGCTATTTAAAAAAATATAAAAATGTGTACTAAACAACTACATTAACTACTACCTGCCACTAACTAGACGACTACATTACTGTTTAATACAATATTTATACTAAAAACCATTAAAATTCGCTGTCATTACGTCTGAGCGTAAAGCGGAACAACCTAGGAGTGAAATTCCTACTTCATCTGTGGTACAATGTCAGGTACCTACTTTGCGCAGTGTGAAATTTTGCGAAAGTGTTTTACATAAAGCCGCATGTATACGCTATAAAATTGTGAAGCGTCTCACGCGCGGGTGTTTTAAACCACAATGGAGGCAATTATTTTCTTAAGATAATAATTAAATACCTATGTAAAATTAGCACGCCGACATTAAAGGCATAATAAGAGATCGACGTAAATATCTTATAACTTTCTGCACCTTTGTGCAAATAATGTTTTATTTTTGTTTTGATGCTTACATACCTGCCGAGTGTCAAACATATGACTCGTCGTTTGACGCACTACATTATTGAGCACTATTGAAAAAGTTATAAAAATGTTTGAAGTTGTAGCGTAAACTGAATTTTCTTGTGTAGGATTTAAAGTTATTTTTCCTTAAACTCATATTTGTTTACATTTTTGGCAAATAAATCGTGAATGCAGATTACACTCATTGCCCCGCGATTTCGCTCTGGTGGTCACAAGCGCAACTGCTGAGCAAGTGGTCCTGGGTTCAATTCTCAAGTCGGGTAAAGTGTTATTGTGTTTTGGTATTATATGGGACCTGGACGTGACTGGCGAAATATTTATGTTCCTACTACGTAAGGTATCTAGGTATGTACGCCTCTGCCTTAACCCTCCGGAAAAACAGACATGCTTATTTGTTACTCATGCGTTGTTTTGTCTAAAAAAGAATCTCCAAACTTATATTACAAAAAAAGTAAAAACAAAACACTATCATTTCCCATCCAAAAAACATAACTTTCAAGCGACTTAATCAATATCACAATTCACTGGCTTGTTACTGGTGGCAGTGGAGAGAGTACTGCACAGACTTGATAAATCACTTCAGATTCGGAAACTGGCTTCAAACGATGTTGAGTATGGTGAGAAAATCCAGCCTGACAGTATGTACACTGAGCTACCCACTGAGTCACTGTGTCACCTGTCGCTTTAGGCGTGATTTACCGGCGGTGTAACGTGGGTACACTGGATGGCGTTTGGCTGTGCGACATTTTTAACCGACTTCAAAAAGGAGGAGGTTCTCAATTCGTCGGAACCTTTTTTTTTATTTTTTTTTTTATGTATGTTCCCCGATTACTCGAAGATGGCTGGACCGATTTCAAAAAATATTTTTTTGTTTGAAAGGGTATACTTTCCAGGTGGTCCCATTGTCATCAGGTCAGGATCTGATGATGGGATCCTGGAGAAATCGAAGGAACTCTTCAAATATTATAGGCACACCTATAGCGATTTGGGTATTTTTTATAGTAACTCGTGCATTTGCTCTCGAAAAGCACTATTTGGTGAAGTGGAACTGATGATGAAGACCATAGATGGCCACCGGAACTACTCAATAATAAGTATTTCATGGGTTGCGATTCGATTACATTATTATGGTTGCTAAGCAAGTTATGCTCGTCACAATGCGAATGGTGAAATGGAGCTGATGGTGAAATACCAGGAGAACTCTCAACAATGAATTTCCCTGCATCGGGAAAAGCAATATTTTGGTAAAGGCGATGAACAAGTTGACATTAGGCTATTGTAACTTAGATAAATTATAAACAGACCCACTAAAAAGCGGGAAATAAAAACTTTTTAACAAAAAAGAAAAACCGACTTCCAAAAAAAACACTACAAAGTGAAAAATAACTTTAATTTCGGAAGTCGGTGGCAAAAAACTTAAATACAAATCCAAAGACACCGACTTCCGAGATTAAAGTTATTTTTCACTTTGTAGTGTTTTTTTTGGAAGTCGGTTTTTCTTTTTTGTTAAAAAGTTTTATATAGCGTGAAGTATTTGCGTACCTAGTGTATTTTGGAGTTTAGATGAACATAGAAGAACGTCTTCTATTCGTGTCACACGAAAAGAAGACGTTCTTCTTCTTTTGAGTATCTTTGACTATCTCTTCTTTATCTATTTAAAGAGGTATCAGGTACAGGGTGTAAAGTTCACTCATCTCCCATAAGAAATGCAGGGTTCTCGGACCAGATGGGTTTTGTGTCTGGTCGGCTACACTGCCTGACGATTGATGTCGGGACGTCGTATATATATGCTAGTCGCTCGGTAAACTTTGCTTGCGCGATGCAGGATTTTGCGTAACGTCAGTGTGATATTGTCGTTCGCATATGGCAACATTGCCCCATGTAAACGACACATCGACAAAGCGAGGCGAGGAGAGGCGGGGTGTTTAGGAGGGGCCCGTGGCTAAATAATAATAACCGCACAGGTCGATCGATCATGCCGCGGTTGGTCTGTAGATGGGTGGATCTTTACATAGCGAGACTCCTCCGTGCCTCAACTCTTTGCATAACTAATAGAATAAACATTACTTCCAGAGAAAATTCAATTATAAATCCTAAAAGGATTAAAAATCAATCCGATTGAAGTTGATTCGAATAAAATGATAGATCAAATAACTAGATGGCTATCGAGAGCCATCGAGTTATTTGATCTATCATTTTATTCGAATCAGTGTACAGACGCCAGCACATCAAGTTACTACAATCTGTCAGATTTCTTTAATAGATTTTCGACTTTATTGCTAAAGCATAAGGTTCAAGGTTGATTGGGAAAATCTGACAGTTTCGGGTAGGTTGACCTGCTGGCGTCTGTACATACTGTCAGGCTGGATTTTCTCACCATACTCAACATCGTTTGAAGCCAGTTTCCGAATCTGAAGTGATTTATCAAGTCTGTGCAGTACTCGACCACAAACCAGTGAATTGTGATATTGATTAAGTCGCTTGAAAGTTATGTTTTTTGGATGGGAAATGATAGTGTTTTGTTTTTACTTTTTTAGTAATATGAGTTTGGAGATTCTTTTTTAGACAAAACAACGCATGAGTAACAAATAAGCATGTCTGTTTTTCCGGAGGGTTAAGGCAGAGGCGTACATACCTAGATACCTTACGTAGTAGGAACATAAATATTTCGCCAGTCACGTCCAGGTCCCATATAATACCAAAACACAATAACACTTTACCCGACTTGAGAATTGATCCCAGGACCACTTGCTCAGCAGTTGCGCTTGTGACCACCAGAGCGAAATCGCGGGGCAATGAGTGTAATCTGCATTCACGATTTATTTGCCAAAAATGTAAACATAAACCTAAAAGGATTAAAAATCAATCCGATTGAAGTTGATTCGAATAAAATGATAGATCAAATAACTAGATGGCTATCGAGAGCCATCGAGTTATTTGATCTAATCAATTATGACCGGCAAACGGGTTGACTCAGATATTCTATTATAAAATAGAAGTGTATCGAGTGCTTCAAACGGAATCGCGGAGCAACTCGCCTATAGCGGAGTCTGCTCACTTTGTTGATTTTAAAAAATTGTGTGGTACAAGGGATAGGAAGAAGAGAGATGCTTAGGAGTAAAGACCTCAACTCCCACCTTAACCAAGTATGCATTAGTTTACGAGAACTAAGGAAGAAACAAATCGAATCGTATATCATTAAGGTTCCGTACCAAAATGGTAAAACGGAACCCTTATGGTGAGACTCAGTCTGTCTGTCTGTCACAGCTGGATATCTCAAGAACTACTAATGCTATCAATTCGACATTTGGAATAGTTTTAGATGACGTTTGCCCAACTATTTTGCAAATAAGAAAGAAATAAAAATATTTATGTTTTTTTGCAACAGGGACTGAAAGGGGGTCTGAAAAATTCAAAGTGGGGCTACTAGGGCATGTGGATATCATATAAAAGAGCACAGTTTGCACATTTTCAAACATGTTTTCTTTTTTTTTAGGCTGCATAATGTAAAAAAAAATACCGTCTCCCCCCTTAACTCCGAAGTTTGCAAAGAGAAAAATCTGAAATAATTCTATGTGATAGAAGTTTATGTAAAGATTACAGGAAAAATAAAACGAAGTCTCTAAATAGCACACTTTTAGAATCATTCATCATTCATTTTCAGAAATATCAACATAATTACACTAGTTCCACTATCGGTCAAGAGATGGCGCTGACCTAAAACTGCAATATTTTACACCAAAAGGGCGCAGTGTTAAAATATAGGCCTCGTCGATGAAAATTTTAAAAAATATGATGGTACGGAACCCTCGGTGCGCGAGTCCGACTCGCTCTTGCCCGGTTTTTTTTTGCATTGCTGATCTAGCAGAAAGCCAGGTTGTCACGACATGCATCTGCATTACATTAAAAGTCATAATAAAGCCTTCTTTGATCATGATAATAAAACCAAAGTGGATATTATTATAATCACCAGCCTCTGGATCAAATTCAAATTGGTAGTAAGCAGGGGGATATTACTGACCATTCACATGTGCCGATGTCCTTAAGTCTGCGACTAAACATGACCGGGATTTCTTATCACTTGCACCACATTTCAAGAGCTACATTCGACTTAACAAATTCAAACTCTACCACCTATTCATAAAGTTGATATTCCTTTACCAATCACTCCTGTTCTTATAATTTATTATGGAGGAGAGTAGAAGGAAGAATAACATTAAACATTTATAATTGACATAGAAAATGTCGCCATCGATGATTTAGTCAACGTTTGTTTGCACATATCAAAATATTAATATCCTTTCTGTTATTATTCAATATTTGATGAGAATTCTGGAATATTTTTTCTGAAAAGGAATACTGAATGTCGACACTTGACAATTTGATTGTGCCGTAGGAGGGAAACTTGGTAACAAAAATATTAATAGACAGACGTTCAACTGAAAATTCTATTTTAATATTTATTATGGGAGTGTGTCCCATCAGTTTTTTTATTTCATCTAAAGAAAAACCTCACCATCATCATTAGTCTATTTAGTTATACATATTAAACATTATTACTTAGTATAACGGGTGTAAAAAGACACTACTTCCGGTCATTGTAATATTTTTTTGTATTGTACCATACCTGTCATTTTTTTTACTAAAACAAGTTGTTAATGCACACAACTTTAAATACCCCCACGACCCCTGTACCGTTGCATGCACCCATAAGCACAATGTTTTGTGTGTGTTACATTGCGCACTACCGCAAACAGAAAATTTTCACACCAAAAATAAAAGTCGTTTCTCAGAAATTATTTTTGTGCAATGTTACTTAGTTTGAGAGATGGGCCTTTTTATACCCTGTAGAGTATTCCTTTAGCGATCTGTTATAAATTATAATAATACATTAGGCTGACGCTGTATTATTATAATTTAGTCGCTCCATGTAAAATACTGGTATTCAGCTGCATCCGGCTAAACTGACAGATGAACATTAGGCTGACGAAATTCAATACCCAACCTTTTCTCGATATATTTTTAGAAGTTTCTAGAAAATTTTTAACATCTGTAGAATACTTGAAGCCTGTACCACCTGGTGCTGAAGCCTGTATCACGTCTCCCCAGGAAATAAAGCAACTTGGCAGCAACTACGATTCTATTAAAGTTCGGGTTTACAGAGAATCCCGAGACTCCCACATAGGCTATCTATCTGTTTCACAACATGCTCGGAATATGTACAGGATTTTTATTTTATGTAGTAGTTTTATCGACACATACAAATTGTGCTTTAAAGTGCTGAAAAGAAGGAGAATAAATAAATCTGGTAACTGCTTTGATTTGTAATCAGTATGAAAATAACTTCGCTTTGTATAGAATCATTGACGATGGCCGATTATGATCCTACTCTTCTGAGACTATTGCAAAAATAAGATTTCAAGTCTATACTTCACTGATTTCAGTGGTGCCTTAGAGCCTCAGATTAACACTTACTACCTACTTACCTACCTTAATATTGTACCTACTTTAATATTTAGAACATGTCAGTGGCAAGCTACGACCTCCTGATGTATAGGAAGGGGGCCAACATCAGCATCGCCATTAAGTGGAGAGACAACTTGTTAGTTCCTCTCAATATAGACTTAACCAGGATGCTAAAAACATCTCCCTAAATCATGTAACATGCTTATTGGGTACTTCACTTTCGTACTAGCTTACGTACTACATAGATCGAAAACACGATCGCCCAGCTCAACATTCCTTGCTAACTAAAGCTGTATAACAAGAAACGTAATCAACGTATCACCTCCCGCGACCCCGTCGTTCGATCGCAGTCCGTCAGTTACAGTAGATCAAATCGGAAATAGGGTTGATATTAGTTCCTGGAAGGGTCTACACTGGCACTATACTGTGTATTCAACTGCATCCGGTTAGACTGGAAGCCGACTCCAACATTGTTGGGAAAAGACTACGCAGATGATGATGTTGATTAATTCCTTGAAGGCTTACTTACAGTGTAATGCCAAACCTCGACCTTCGCGATATTTCGCCATGACTGATTGTGTCGAGATCAATCAAACCCACATACATAACTGAATCTTTCAAAAAGGTCAGATTAAATTAACTACATATTTTACAACTGTGGTGTGTATCGATATGTTTTGATGTTAATATGGCACGTAGGTAGTATTTAAGAAAAACTATCTCATTGGTGTGAATAACAGTAAACTTGTGGCGTCACGTATCTATTGTGCATTTGTGAACGCAGCTTAGAATACGTGGCGTCGCCTGTTTTGTTTTAGAGAAGTATTTTTATGTTAATCAGTAACGGTGGCAACACGTATCTACGATCCGGGGTGCTAACCATAGCGTTCCTTATTTAGCAACGCTCTCTTGCTCGCCAACCGTCACGGGGCACGGACTAGATTAGTTTACTTTGTCGCTACTAGTTTTAATTAGTTTTATTATGTGCTAAATATAATTATAGTGTATCTTAACTGTGAATTATATGTGTGGCAATTACAATATTAACTGCAACAAGTTGGAGTTTCACTTCCGATCTTCGACCACAACTTCACCTCCAATACACCTAAGAGGAGACAGGTAGACCACCTATGTCTCCAAAAACTGTTTTAGCGTTGCTGAATTTCGGGGCAAACTTTAAACAAATCATAGTATATGTCTTAATTTGCCATTTCCACCCTAACAACAAGAATGCCACTGACGATGTTCCAATAAGCTGAACTATTCCTACAATTCTTTGTACCATATTTTCCACTAAGCTAAACTATTCCTACCATTCTTTGTGCCATATTTTCCACTAAGCTAAACTATTCCTACAATTCTTTGTGCCATACTTTCCACTAAGCTAAACTATTCCTACCATTCTTTGTGCCATATTTTCCACTAAGCTAAACTATTCCTACAATTATTTGTGCCATATTTTTACAACAGCATACTACTCGTATTTCACAAAACCATTGCCCTTCTGTTTCAAAGATACTAACTACCACACAATAAAAAGCAAAGTTGTGTGTCGAGAGTATCGACAAAAACTAGGAAATGGTGTTACCTTCGCCGCGAGTAAAACTACTTAACAACTGTGATTCAGCGATCTGTATCCCATCCTCCCATCGTCCTATCGTCCCATCCCTGGGAAACGTGTTTGTTCATCGTTTACAGTCCATTGCTGTGTTTGTGTATAGTGATTGCTTTGTCAGCTGTGTAGCGCTTAAATGGTAATGGATTTATTGCGTCGAATTATGTTTAGTGGTTTGTGGTGGGTTTAGGCCAAGTTTAGGTAGATTTGGGCATGATTTGAAATAGGTCTGAGATATAGGGTTGTGGATCCTAACCCTTTAAACATTCTCTAAATGCCATCTTATAATATGAAATTACTTTTTTTATTTTTAAGGTAAATAGTATTTATGTAAACCTATATTTGTCATGGTTCATTAATTTAATTTTGTCACTATTTCACTTCTAATGTTAAATATTGTTAAGAATTTTAATATCTTATAATAAGCATAACGTATATGAGCTCCTGCCGCCTGTGATACATACTTATTTCTATTGAATGTTAATGTTATTTCTGAATAGGTACTTATTTATTATTATTTAATATTTATATATTATACAATGAATTAACTATTTAGTATTACAATCTCAATAAAAAAGCTATTTCTCAAAAAAAAATATCTTAACTCTTCAACATTGTCTTAAAACTGAGTTACTTAAACTTAAAAACTCTATTATTTTTACACTAAAAGTAAATAACAACTTCAAAGCTGGCACTGACCGTTAATACGGCTTCAAGTTAGCCACAAGTTACCGGAAAATGAAAAAACTTTCGCTCGGACGCAGTCAGAAGCCTCTAGACTTCATGTGGGAAGACTCTTCCGTCCAGCATTCGTTGTGGGGTGGTTTTAAAAGTTTTAGAAATGTTTGAAATGCTGTTGGAGGAAGAAAAATGTTTTGTCATTTGGAATCCGCAAGGCATTGAAGTAGGTAGGTTGTAATGTGAGAGCAAAGTAGGTATGGGATTTAAACCTTCGTATATATATATCTAGGGTAGATAATATATAAGAAGGTTTAAATCCCTTTTACGTAAAGGAAAATGCCTTTTGAATAACTTTTGCATTCACAACCATTCGACAGGTTGTCGTATCAATAATGACACATTTTCAATGACTAATTTACCTTGCTCCCGACAGCAAATAGCTATCGTAAGAATGGCGGCGGAAATTCGATTTAAACAGACAAAATTTACAAGGTTTTGAATTTGTGAGCAGCCTTTAAAGGACTCTTTTGACAACATTAATTGATGTTCGATTCAGCGCGAAAGCGTACCGAACGGTTAATGAATAGCTATGCTGGATACTTACTAATAAGAATTGTCAACATGTGTCCACAATATATTAGAAAAGCTACGTATTTTTTGAGACGAAACCTCCTAAATGCTTACATATTGGAAACGTCCAAATTGCGGCAAACACCCAGTATTTTGTGGTAGCAGCCCGCGAACCTAGTTCATTCGTCCAATGTAATGCATCCGCTGCAACAAAGCGACCCACATATCGCAACAGCGATGAAAGCGCTGTAGCTGCTGAATGTTACTAGGGATTAGTTTTGTGATTGGCTTTTCGGCGAAGCGTATTGGCTGTCGGAACTGTAAAAATTAAACTGTTCGAAATTAAAGTTCTCTTCTTTTATGGAACGTGCGTCGCTCGAAATGAGTCGCGGAACTTGATTTGCATAATAAGCGAGAACTCGTTTAACGTCGAGTGTGGTCCAAGCTGCAATATTCTATGAAACTGAATACAACGTAATATCGGCTACTTATTTTGATTATATTGTCAACGCTCCACTTTTACCATTAGCGAGAGAGAGAAAAAGACAAAAGAAAAGCAGATACCTATACGTAATTATTGATGCATTATTTTCAAGACCGCAAAACCTAATCTTCCACATACCCTAACAAATAAATACAAATGACCTGACAAGAACTGCCCAAGAGACTCTGAAACAATACTGGCTGCGTACATTACTCCGAGTATACACTAATGTGTTAATATGGCGGTAAATGAGGACTCGGCAAGGTAAACTAACAGAGGTGTTACTTGAAAGTAGGCACTTGTCCTTATTCGTAAGTGGTAGTTTATTCTCCAATAACCTAAAGAGAATGTTTATTTTTCTTGTGGGAGTCTCCTTTAAATATTACATGTTGAAGATGGTGCCATCCTGTAGAAATTCAAAGGGCAACTTATAAAACCAAAATATTTCTGAAAAGTTTAGTTCATATCGGTACGCTTGACTGTCTTTTTCCATTATGCGCTTAACCTTAATTATATGCAAGTTAAAGGAAAAAAGGTACAATCAGGCATGTCAGCTGTAGCAAACTAAGTTATCTTAAAAGTACTTAAATATTCCACACCTACTAACAAACGTTACAGTTAATTCGATAACCGTGAAAGTTCTCCACAACTGCTCCGAGACCCATTGCTCCTGCTATTACCGTTGGAAAACCAGAAAACCATGAATTTAACACCCGACTGAATTAAGTAGACATGAGAAAAGTTATGAAGACTTGGGTGAACACATCGTTTTCATTTATCTGTTTATTGCATACTTTAGGGAAGTGAAATTAGTACGTCTCCACGATGAGTGGTTTGAACGAGCATATAATTCTAAGCTAATAATGTGATGTTTTTGTAGTACCTAGCCAACGTACAAACTGGTACAAATAAAAAAAAAGTAATTTAAAAAAATTAAACCGACTTCAAAAAGAAATCAGTACGTAGTCCATATCTTGAAAATTACTGAACCGATTTTGATGAAACTTGCACTGTTCCCTAAGTTGAAGTAAATGTAAGCTAATACAAAAAAAAATGGTCACGATCCGATTAATAGTTGCTGAGAAATGCGTGGACAAACATACATACATACATACGTCTATGAAATTTTGTATATTTGTTTGGAAGCCTTAGTAGATTGTCATATGTGAATATAATGCAATTCCAATAATATTACATACATACGTATCGAATTGATAACCTCCTTTTTTTTGAAGTCGGTAATAAAAATAGGTAGGTCCTACTTTTATTTTGTTTATACGGTGGCTCAATATGTCTGTGAAAATAGTAAAGGTGGAAGGCGGTGTGCGGCTTTTTCTATTAAAAAGTTAGCCAATTCAAGATTCGTAACTTAATCTCTAACGTCATGTCATCCCTTATTGATGTAATATCTTATTAGTGTACCTACATTTTCTTAGAAAATCCTAAACATAGTCTTATAAACAAGTTTTTAACACTTCCTTGTAAATGTACCTACCTGAAACATAAACAAAGATTACATGGTCAACACAAATTGAATTTAATATGAGCAGTTTTGTGAGTAAGTTGTATTAATTGCTCAATAGCCCGGGGTCCGTGCCCAGCCTTAATCGCTGAGGCTATTATTTTTGTTTACTGCCTCCCTTGCACTACCACGGTCGCTATATCTTACGCTTTCTCGGGATTTGCGATAGTTTGTAGCTGTACAGCGTTTTTGCTTGTATTGAGAATGTTGGTATCTTTCATTCTTTATATTATATATATTGTAATTATGTTTATTAGGTCTTTTTTAGGAGCATTATTTATTAGGTCCGCCATGTTTAATTTTAAACTTGTGGCAGCTATCTCCTCCATAGTAACCTTTTCTTCTTCTTCAATCGCTCCCTCATTGCTGAGGATTGTGATCATTACGCGACCTTTAAGCAGATAATCTGTTTCCATCGACTCCGGTCCAAAGTTGTCATCACCACCGCACCGGCTGAAATTTGCTTGAGGACGTAACTTCTTTTACTTGGTCAGACCATAGTAACGTCTACGTACGTAATTTTCAAAGTAGTGATAATATACAAATACAAATCTTGATTTTGCACCAAAACATTTTCCGTCTAAATAGAAAAAAATATATATAATGGATCACTTAAGGCCCCAAAACACAATTTAACTGCCCAGAAAATGGGAAATAAATCGACACAAAGGACAATCCAGCCAATCACTGAATCCGGAATTAAGTTCCGTATTCAATTATTTAATTGAATTCGGAATAGTACCTACTTAAGTTCCGATTCAGTGATTGGTTACATTGTATCTCACACACAATGCTGGGCTAAACACACTCATCTGGGCACAAAACGCTCTTTGTGAAGGTGGCATTAGACTGTTGTCTTTTGTCTTCTAATGCCTTTGTTGCTTGAGGATAATAGTGGTGCTAATGAAGGTGTGCAACGACTACCATTTTTGTTAATGTCTGCAAGAAGTAATGAGATTTCTTGTACAGCTTCCTTCGTGTGAGGAAGTTCTGTAAGTTGGCAATTTTCTCGCGGTGACTTGATAAATGGACTGAACCGAGAATTATTGTTACTGATCTCAGAATGGTTTAACGTTAGTAGCTCTTGATCTAGGTCTGAACGAATCTTAGGCGATGTGTTTCATAACTTAAAAAAAAATATCAATGAGTTTGTGATTTATAAAAGAAACTAAAGGGAAATGTTCTCCTGTGTCAATATTCAAAAAGAAAACTTCTGTGGCAGATGGAAAACAGTGATCTTAAATTAAATTCAAAAGGCCAAACAACTCGGTTTCCTATAAAACCTAAAGCACAGAATAAACAGTACAAGTACCTAAAGACTTGTGGAGTTAGATGCTATTCTATTAACGAAGATTATTATCAACGTAACATTATATTACTACTCAGAAGCATTCCAGTTATATTCATGTTAACTGCTCCAACTAAGAGCAAGTTGAAAGCACTTGGGACTTAGGCAGTTGAACAAAAGCTTATTGTGTAGGTAGTCCTATTACAGTAACACTATACAGTTTAACTATGTTTTATTACGTCAATAGCCTTCATGTACCGTATTAAAGGTAAGTTCTCTAAAGGGAACTTAAAACCAAAAATTAAAATTTATAGAAACTGGAGAAATGAATATGGTGGAAATCACTGTTAAGCATTCATTTTGGTATGAAATGCTTGCTTTTTACCTATGTACAGGCGCCAGCACATCAAGCTACCCGAAACTGTAAAATTTTCCCAATCAACCTTGAACCTGTAGCGATAAAGTTGGAAAACTAATAAAGAAATTTGACAGATTGTATTCGTTTGATGTGCTGGCGTCTGTACATTTGGAAACGCCGGGGAAGGACATACCTATACACTTACGGGCTCTAGACGGACATACCTACACACTGACGATGTTGTAGATACTGTTCGGGAAGGTCATTAAACGGCCAATTGCCTAATTAAAATCGTTCATAATCTAGTCGCAATCTCTCCTCGGCGAAAATCAATGTCAAAAATGTAGGGAAACTAGAGGTATTTTTGACAGATTGAGCTCAGGGGGCCTAAAAATGCCACTTAGGCAGAATCATAAAAGGATAACCTTATGAATCATAATGGACAGTCAACTGTTAAGTTTATCGTATCAAATCCCACTGGTGAAGAATTTTTCAGTATTTTTTTTTTGTCTGTGCTAAAATACCAATCAATCCAAATCCAATCCCAATCTCTTTGATTATACCTACGTAGTACAGCGAAAAAAAGAAAAACACGAACTGTCTTCGCCAAATAATGCTATCCTTTTACGCCATATAATGTTATCCTTTTATGATTCTGCCAAAGTGACCTTTTTAGGCCCCAAGGACTGCGAACGTTCTTAACATTACGAGAATTGCCTCTGAGATATTATATGAACACGAACAAAACAAACGGAGTAAGGAAGGATCGTAGTAGGTGGCGCTCTTTTGTTACGTGTGTCCCTGCCTGTGACTGTATAATTGTATTTGGTATCTTTTACATACAATTTTTCGTTACACATCGTTGTGTTTTGTTTATGATAGAGTATCACTTCGGTTATAGAGTCACCCTCCAGACAAGGGTTTAACCATAGGGATACTGCCGCTTAATAAACAAAAACACAAACTAATTTATTCAGAAACTCTTTCGCGCTGATTATTATAATTTTTTACATCGACAAGTCTTGAACTTCCAGAAAAACATGTGAGCAATGTTTCGCTCCCGCAACTCTTTGCCTCTCACTATATTTTAATTGTCTCTCTGTTACTTAAGTTTTCGTCTGCGGTCACTAGTTCATGAGCCATGCGGGTTGTGGCCGCACCACGAACTGCGGGCGACCCTAATACCTGCTTGGTTAACATGTAACCAAACGTTTAAACCATTCTTACAGTTGTATACGAGTTTATTCATGTTACACATCAAGTTGACTGCCAGACAAGAGACACAATAAAAATCTATTGTTGGTGGACACCGTGTGACCGTGGTGGCTGTCAGCTGTCAGTCAATGACTTAATAAACTTTTGGTATAATTTTGTAAGTATAATGTCTGTATTTTAAATGAGATCATCTAACCTAGAAGACGTTCATTGCTGGACATTCGGCTTCCCTTAATATGTAGTAGGAAAGATAAAAATTAGAAAACACTTTTTAACAACAAAAAAACGACTGACTTCCAAAAAAAACACTACAAAGTGAAAAATAACTTTCATTAAGTAAAATGATTGGAAATCGGTTGTATTTTTTTAGTAAAAAAGTTTTTATTTTTCACTTTTTAATTGTACCTACCTACCCCACACAAATTCATATAACACTACTTGCTATGTAAATATCAGTGACAGGAAGTTATTATAATATCATCAATACAAACTGAGTGGCAAAAATACGTATTATTGAAGATAACTCAAAAACTACACAAGCAAAGTTAACAAAATTTATATGGATATGAACCGATTTTCATGAAATTTCTATGGGATCAGTCTGAAAAAATAATAATCCTTTCAAATAAAAAAAAAAAAATTGCAAATCGGCTCATGAATATCGGAATTCTGAGTTAACAAACATAAAAAACAACCCAATTGAGAACCTCCTCCTTTTTTTGAAGTTGGTTAAAAAGATAAAACATGCATCGTTATAAAATGCCCAACGATTGGTCGAGTTCTCTCGCGTCCGGCCTTAGTCCAGCAGGGCTAACATGCGCAAGTCGACAAGATTTTGTCGACGCATTATCTCGTGCTGAGACGACATATGACTGTTTTTCGATGGGAGCTAACATGGCGACACTTTTAGGTCGTGTCGTTCTGACATAGAAGTCATGTCGTTCTGTCAAACCTGTTTTTGTCGTCAGGCTCTAACATGCGCGCTAAATGTTGTCGAATTTTGACATTTTCCTATGACAAGTTTCTCGTCGATGGTTTTCGTAGACGAGATACCGCGACAAACAGAAAAAACTGAAAAGGGGTAACAGAATTCTGTCTGTGAACTTAAACAATTTAAGTATAATGGCGGTGCCGTACTATAATTATCTATTAACTGTGTATGCGGAGAGGGAGGGAAGCTAGATAAATACAGAGGAAGGTCATTCGCGATGTCTGCAACCCATTCGACTTACGGGATAACGAGTTCCAGTCCCTCTGGCGAATTACAAAGCCTATTTATTATTTATGAAACCTATTTATTTGTAACAACTTGTAAACTACATGAATGCAATATATGATATGATATGATATTATTGTACAGTACACACATGACAAGTTAACTTTCGTTGGTATTACGAATAATGTTTCACAGCAATGACAGAATGTTGTACTTGATGAATAGTCAACATTCAATGTTGATTTATGTATGGCATAGTGTGTTTATGTTCTACATTACAGTTAGTACATTTCATCGAGATTATTAATGTAACATGATATTATGAATACATAATCTTATAACTCGTAGAAAAATCTATTCTTCACACGGTTTGTTTTGTAAGTCAATCTATACAACATTGAATATAGAGGTGCTAATAAACTAATATGCATCTGTGACGGGATTTGTAACTAATACTTACAATTTCTTTGATGCCAAAGCCATCTTCTTTGTAACAATTCCACAATTTGAAATTGTTTTGAAAATATTTGGCGCGAACCACAAGTACCACAACAAACAAAAAACAATTTTGAATTGACCAAAATGTCAAAGAGACAATTGTATCGTCGCGTTCACAAATATGGCAGCGTTCACGCAATTCCCACCAATAATAGACCGAATGAAATGAATGAAACCGGCGTTACTAAATTATATTATGGTATGTTTTCATGCAATAGCAACATCGGTTATCTCGCGTCGAGAAGGCGAAGTCACGACGAGATATCTTCTCGAGCGTGGTGCGCATGTTAGGAAAACTGACAAACGAATCGAGAACGACAAATTTTGTCATCTCGTTTATGAGCTATGTCGACTTGCGCATGTTAGCCCTGCAGGCCATGGTACGGAGCGAGAGTGCATGGGAGGCTGTCGCTTCCTTCTGCGAAGCAGTGACGCTCGCGAAGGAGGAGGCGGAGCGCGTGAGGGAGAGGCAATCCTTGCAAAAAAAAGGTGCTAACATAAAAAATAAAACATACTACGACTGTAGTCCAGTTTAAGACTTCACAACCAATCATGATGATACAAGTTTATGCTATCCTTACTGAAAAACCTAAAAGTCTGAAAAAAAAAACTTTTTGTAAGTTTCAGAATGATAACTTATTCCCAACACCTGACGCACTCACACGCAATTTCCACGACACTCCACATTAACAGAAACAAAAGGCCTCCTCTCCTCTATTAGAGTAGACCGGAACTTTCAGGCCTCCCATACGAAAGACCATTACGCGCGTCTAATATTTGCTCACGTGTGGCGCGCCTTAATGGGTGCCGGGTGATTCTGCAATCATTGTGCGGCGGCCTGGCTTTTAGTGAGGAGTGCACGCACTGAGCGTTTTTCGTGCGGCATGATTTTTCAGGTGTCCACTTTCCTTCAAGTGAGCTTTCTTCGGTCTATTTTATAACCAAAAGGTTATGTGTTATTACTTGTTTTTAACCCAGACACGGAAAGAGGAAAAAAGCATTGTGATAAAAATTACCCTAATACCCGACCAAAACCCGATAAATAAAATCGACGCTCCAATGCTACGTAATAAAATCCCATCACCTTTATTTCGATAACGATGTTCAATGGAGCGTGTGACTCAATCGGAAGATGTATTAGCACCTAAAAACCATAATAATATTGCTTTCTTATCAGCAATAGTATAAATGTAATTTTATTTCCATGTTTATTTAGCTAATAAGATGCTTAGCAAATATAATAGAATTATTATGTACACCTTATAAACTCTTTATTATGTACACCTTATAAACTACAGATATAAATATAGAAACTTTACAAAGGGTGACAGAAAATAACACCAAACAATCTTCTACAGAAATCATTAAAAAAGTTAGAGTAAAATCATTTAGTGCAATCATCATCTTCCTGCCCTTATCCCATGTTACTTGGGGTCAGCGCAACACGTTTTCTTCTTCCATTCTCCGCTGTCAACCGTCACGCTATCATTCACTCCCTTCTCTTTCATATCATTCCTCACACAATCATTCACAAAATCATTTACTGCAATAAGACCATTAAAAGGCCCTTTGGAATGTAAAGTGTGTCTTGCTACGTGAATTTCTTGTTCCCCCGACCACAGATTACTAAATAGTTACTACGTAACCCCGACGCACCTCGTCACACCGCGTCGCCCTGCCTGCGCTTTTACTTCGTTTTCGCTGACTTTTTTTTAACCCCCGACGCAAAAACGACGGGGTGTTATAAGTTTGACGTGTCGGGGTGTGGCAGTGTGTGTGTGGGTGTGTGTGTCTGTCTGTGGCATCGTAGCTCCCAAACGGATGAACCGATTTTGATTTTCTTTTTTTTTGTTTGAAAGGTGAATTAGTCGGGAGTGTTCTTTTCACAACACCCTCAATATGGGTATCAAATGAAAGGGCTTGACTAGTAGACTGCTATACACTATGATAAATTTCAAATCCAAGATGGCCGCGACCACAAAATATCAAATTACATTTTTTTTCACTACTCCCTCATTATGGATATCAAATGAAAGGGCTTGACTAGTAGACTACTATACACTATGATAAATTTCAAATCCAAGATGGCCGCCACCACAAAATGGCGAATTACTTTTTTTTTCACAACCCCTTCAATATAGGTATCAAATAAAAGGGCTTGACAAGTAGAATAATGTACACTTTATTGAAAGGGAATGAGGAATATTATCTAACGAACTGAAAACTAATAACTAGAAAATTTAATAAAATCTAGTGCAAAAATTAAAAATTTAAAAACCCCCGACACAAAATAATAAAAAAATAAATAAAAAAATTAAGTTATCCCTACAAAAAGCATGAAATAAAATTTTATATAAATAGAAATTCATATGGAAGTCGGGGGACCTCTTACAATAGAAGGTGTTCCACAGAACGAACGGACGGTTTTTAAAATTTTAATTTATTATTTTTTAGTATTTGTTGTTATAGCGGCAACAGAAATACATAATTTGTGAAAATTTCAACTGTCTAGCTACCGCGGTTCTTGAGATACAGCCTGGTGACAGACAGACGGACGGACGGACAGCGAAGTCTTAGTAATAGGGTTCCGTTTTTACCTTTTGGGTACGGAACCCTAAAAAGAAAACTCAAAGTGAAATGATATATCCTCGAGTGTAGATCGTGTGCTGAATTGACGAAGAATTTAGAATGAGTTACGAGCTTTCTCTTAACAAGACAGTTGATTCAACAGGTGTCGGTCGAACAGGTTGCCTTGTGAACCTACGTTACGTTGACACTTGGAATGTAAAGACTACCTTCGAAGAGAATGTTATTATTGTACAGCAGCTCGTATAATGAAATCGTTTTCTTTAAGAATTGGGCTATCAAGTGCAAAAATATTTTTTTAATCCGACGGGCTCAAAAAAAAAACAAACGAACACTTCAGCATTATTATAAGTATACTCGTAGATATAGATTGATAAACTAAACACCGGCAGGTATAGGTCGTTAAGTCCTCACGCATGGCTAACGGATTGGTAATGTCTTTCTTTAGTTACAAGACTAATAATGATGATAGCTAACCCCGCTTTTTACCGTCCTAGTGCGTAACCAATACAGTAACAGACAGAATATTGTGCTGTTAAGCGCTGAAAGCGACGAGCGGCTATCATCCTTAATTGACACTGTTGTGCCCCCAATAGAGAATCTAGGCGGACTATCGAGCGGCTTAGCACGAGCTGTAGACCAGGCTAATTTTGAGAATTTCTAGTTGATTTGGGATTTCCGTAAACTAGATAGATGAACTGTGTGGCCCTTATAGTTTAATGATTTGGTAGTAGTGATCGTCTAAGGACTAATAAAACACATTTTGTTAGTTTATTCCACAGCAAAATAACATTAAACTTTGAACTGTCCCGTCAATAGTAATTGCAACAGTTCCTGTTTAATTATTTAAAACATTTTATGCAAATTTACTTGTAACAACGTCGCTCACTAAATATTTTAACATTCTTTTACGCAGATTTGTACAAAACTTTTTTACAAAAAAATAAACCGACTTTGAAAAAAAAAAACTACAAAGTGATAAATAATTTTAATTTCGGAAGGTGTCAACAACTAAAATGCGGAAATAACGACAACGACTTCCGAAATTAAAATTATTTATCACTTGATAGTGTTTTTTTTTTCAAGTCAGTTGTTTTTCTTATAAAAAAAAAGTTTTTATTTTTCACTTTTTAGTTGTACCTACCCCACATAAGTTCAATTAAAACTAGTGCATTCAAGAATTGAAGACATTGACTAGAAGAATCATCAAAATTCGCGTAGAAATTCCGGAGTTGCAGTACATTTATGCATATAACTTCACATAAGAATAATTATTACCTAATGTATTATAATTACTAAAACCTACCTGAAAGTATGTAGATCACATTAATGAAAGGATTACCAAAATTCATCAGTTTCTGAGAAAATCGCGGACATACAAACATACATACATACATATGGGTCGAATACAGAACCTCAGAAGTCGGTTAAAAATGCATTTTTATGCTGTAAGGTTAACAAAGAGAGATCAATGCTATACAAAATATAATTGAATTTGAATAAATAACACCTGAAAAATTTCTGATTGAGGAGAATCCATCTATTTAATATACAAAATTGAAAGTCCTGACTGACTGATATATCAACGCACAGCCAAAACTGCTGGTCCTAGAAACATAAAATTTAGAGGGTGTGTTCTTTGTGAAGAGTAGATATCCACTAAGAAAAGGGTTTTTCGAAATTCCACCCCTTAGAGGGTAAATGGGGGGAGGGTGAAATTTCACGCAGTCGAAGTCGCGGGCAGAAGCTGGTTTCTCATAAACTTTACATTTCACTTGTAGGGTATACAACGCCACATTCGAACTATGTATCATACTGACGTCCCGCAAAATCCTACATCTCGCAAGCAAAGTTTGCCGCGTAACTAGCATATACGAGTATATAACAGCCCGACATAAATCATCGGGCAGTTGCCCGCCAGACACAACACCCGTCTGGTCGGAGGATCCTCCCCTTTATATGGAGTATACATATTACAATTTCAACCATTTTATTAGTAATTTTTTTACAAAAATCGCTCTTTGTTTTGCATGATTATGTTAAAAATTAGGGTTAAAATAGAGAAGAACTAACTTTTTCTTCAAAAGCTCTAAATTTACATAATAACCATAATTTTACACGATAGCTCTAGTATTCAGCAGTAATTAAAAGAAACCAAATTTTTGTTGAAACTTCAGTCAAATTTGTAACAAAAGGTAGAAATTTCGTAAACAAAAAAATATGTTTTCGGAACCCTTGGGTAAAAATGGTTTAAATTGTAATATATAGTAAATATATCTACTAATATAATAATATACCTGCTATCTACTCATATATAATAATATATATATAATTAATATAAACATATTTTTGATAGAATACAGCGTAATTAAATAAAAAAGCTGATTAAACGAGCAGTGATATTTTGGTCGTAAATATACGACTCTGGCGAAATGGGCCCGAAAATATTTGTCGGATTAATCCGACGTAGGCGGTTAAAAGGTTAAAGATTGTAATAATACCAGGAATGACATTAAAAAACTTTAAATATTACTAATATTAAATCAATAATCTGTATGACATTGCATTAATTTCGTATCTTAAAATATTTTATGATTGTTTCTATTATTTGTTGACTGAATTTTATAATTTAATTTTATGATTGTATACCTACATTTTGCATGCCTTACGGTAGAAGCACTTGGAACATGTACATTTTTATAACACCATTTATTTTTATAACAGTGTTTTCTGCAAAAATAAATGATTTGATTTGATTTGATTTATACGAATCCTTGTCCAACGGTGGACCACTATTTACGCCACATCCTGTATATGTCATTCTAACGTAGTAATATAGTTAATAATATGATTAAATTGATTTGGAATTTTCGAACACTCCCACAGTTCACAACTTGCGACACTACGCGAAACTACCTCGCTTGAAGACACAAAACCTCTTCAAGACTAATGTCGAGTGAATTATCTGCTCAAAGCTGAATAAGTCATGTGTTCATATTATTAAATGGCGCGAGTTACATTGAAAATGGAGTTTAGATTGAAAATGATAATAAGTTCAAAATGTCAAAACAGTTGGGATGTGACCTTAAGTTTTTATCAAAGACTTTGTAATTCTGCCCTAGCTCAGTGAAGTCAGTCATCCTTCAAGAACATGGTTAGATTTATTATACGATTTGTATTAAATAGATACTGTTAGTATCGGAGGTACGCTAACGGTATCGAAATAAGTCGTCTGTTAGGCAGACTTATTAGGTTCGGTAACAATAGAAAAAGTAATAATCTCATTAGTCACAGTTGAGCTCATATACATGAAAAAAATGAAAAAATGAAAAATGGTTTATTATTTTAACAAGTAAACTTTAAAAAATAGTGATTGGAGCCTCCTTTTAAGCAGATAAGCCTGTGATAGGAGACTCCGCTCTTCCATAACATAATAAGTATCGTATACGTACTTGTTATATGCAAGACTAAAAGGAATAATAATACAAAAACCAAAAAAAATAGAGAAAATTAGAGCTAAACATGCAGCACGCACGCAGGCATGCGAGTGTGTAGGTGAGAGTGAGTGTGTGTGTGTAGGTGAGAGTGAGTGTGTGTGTGTGAATGTGTAGATGGGGGTGAGTGTGTGTGTGTGAAATGCGTATATGAGGGTGTGTGAATGCAAATGCGAGAGTGTGGTGAACGTGAACACGAATGGATCAGAGAGTACGGTTACATTTTATCCTAGCAGCGCCTCCGTGTCTTCATAGGTTAGTGGTTTTATCCAATTAATTACAATTTTTTTAAATTCATTTTGTTTCTTATTATAAACGTAAATCTCTTTGTTAAGTCTGTTGTATAGCTGAGCTGAGCGTTTTTGGAATTGTATACTGGCGAACTTGGTTTTGGTTTGAGGAACTTCCGCTATCATATCTTTTCTTCTTTTCAAAGTTAATCTGGGGTCAAAAGGAAGAGTTCTGTGCTTCTTTAGAACAGTTTTAATTATATATAGTTTTCGCACCGAGAGTAACTCGCTCATTTGGTAAAGACTTTGTGTAGGATATCTAAGGTTTTTAAAGTAGATTAGTTTTATTAAAGCCCGTTGTCCCCGCTCAAGGTCTATGAATTTAGTCTTAGCCGCACCCCCCCAAATGGGGATGCAGTACACTAGAACCGATTGTACTAAAGCTACGTATATTTCGTTGAGTAGGTTTCTAGGAGTATTTGTGCTGGTGGGTACTTTTTTTGGTATGATATACCTCAGAGTTTTGAATATCCAGCTCAGTTTCCTGATTCTGTTAGTGACCTGTTCAAGATGGGGGTACCACGATAATCTCTGGTCAACAATAACACCAAGATATTTAGTTTGTGACACTTTGACTAGTATTGGACATTGACAGTTATTTGCATCACCGCACGTATGTACTCTTATGTTAAAATCTGTATTTGGTTGAGTTCTGTGTGATATACTGAAACATATGTAATTAGTTTTAGTTGTGTTAAGTGTGAGCAGGTTATTTTTGAGCCATTCAGCTATTCGGGTCATACCGGCTTCAGCACTTCTGGCAACTTCGTGCCAAGAATTCCCGGAAAAAACTACAGCAGTATCGTCGGCATAAGAAAACACTCTAGCATTATTGATTTTAAGGTTGCAGAGGTCGTTGATGTAAAGCAGGAACAACGTAGGGCCCAGCACACTTCCCTGAGGGACTCCGAATGTGACATTTGCATCATAACTAACGTGTTCTCCCACCTTAACCCTTTGCTTCCTATTTGTGAGGTAGTCCTTAAACAGTTTGAGCGGAATTCCTCTCACACCTGACGCTTCCAATTTGTTTATGAGGATGGGAACAGAGACGGTGTCAAACGCCTTTTTTAAGTCCAGAAAGACGGTCAAACATTTGCTACCATTATCCAGATTATCAGCCACTAGCGAGCTGAGGGCAGTAACTGCATCCTCAGTTGATACTCCTTGCCTGAATCCAAATTGTGAGCTACTTAAGGTATTAAATTTGTGTAGGAATTTCATGAGCCTGTTATTTATTAGTTTTTCAATAATTTTCGATATAGCTGGTAAAATGGAGATGGGTCTGTAATTGTTGACATCGTCTCTGTCCCCGCCCTTGTGAACAGGAATGATGATGGATTGCTTAAGTGGCGTGGGGAAGATACCCATTTTAAAACAAAGATTAGCCAGGTGGGTTATAATAGGAACAATTTCCTGGCTTATGTGTTTCAAAAATCTAGTGGATACGTTGTCCCAGCCAGGAGCGCTGTCAGATTTGAGGCTCATCAAGATTCTACTCACTTCTTCAGTATCAGTGTCTAAAAGAACAAACGAGTTCACTTGTGTCGATAATGTTTCCGATCGAAAAGAGTTTAAATTATGTGCGGAAGGTTGAATTTTTTGGGCTAGCTCTTTACCAATATTTGCAAAATAATTATTAATGAAATTTACAGACTCAGTAGAGTTTGGTCTCATGTGTAGTAGTTCAGTATTTTGACTCTTGGAATTATTTGTGTAAGTTAAAGTTTTAATATTTTTCCATAATAATTTATTGTTTGTAACAGAATTAGCAAGTAGCTCCCTTTCAAATTTTCTTTTTAATTTTTTAATTAGTTTATTACAATAGTTGCGATATCGGCGGTAGGTTATTTTTAAGATGTCATTAAATGGATCATTTCGTGTTTTTTTTTGCAGTTTGTTGCGGTTCTTAATGCATCTTAATAAACCGGCAGTTATCCACGGCTTAACGATACGCTTGCTACAGGGAATTATTTTGATAACAGTGTTTTGATTAATAGATTCAGTTAATTTGTGTAAAAGTAGGTCAGTTAATTGGTCCGGGTCGTTGCAAAACAGCAGCTCTGCAATTTTATTTTCTCTAAGATATTTAAGGGCCTGTTCGAAATCAATAGATGAGGTACTTTTATTAGCAGTTTGTTTAGTTTTAAGTTTAGCTATTGATAGAAAAGTAGTGAAGTGGTCGGTGATAGATGTATGTAGTATAGCAATAGATGCTGATACCTTCTTTTTATCTATTTTAAGCATAAAATGATCTAAACAATTCGATTCACGTGTAGGTAGACTATGACCGGGTAGTATGCCGTATAGTGATAACATATTTAGATAGTTTACCCTATTTCTATATTCATGAGGCGGCTCATCGTCTTTAGTTTTGAGATTGATGTTAATATCCCCCGATATAATGATACTTTGATGAGAGTTTAAAGTATTGAGGTGTGTACTAAGAGAATCTATAAAACAGTCTGTGTTTGTGTTAGATGGGGATCGGTATATGCATAGAAGAATATTATTAAGTATTTCCAGCTGAAGACACGATGCCTGAGCCAGACGTATTTCTTTAACTTTGGGTTTTAATGATTGTTTTACATAAACAACCACGCCGTCATTTTGATTTAATTGTCGAGTAGTAGAAAAAGAAAGGTAGTTATTAAGTTGCGGGATAGGTTTATTTGGGTGTAACCTACATTCGGTTAAAATGATGATGTCAGTTTGAAATTTAAACGTTGATAATAAAAGAGAGAAGTCATCAAAGTTACAGAAAATGCTCCTTATATTCTGAGAAATAATGGTCAAATCGTTTTTACCGGTATTAATGTAATTGTGTAGGTCCGTGCAGGCACATTGGAATGTGCGCGCAACTTCTATATTGTCGATCTCATCAAGAGTTTGTAGGGTGTCATCCATTTGGATTGTTTATAGGTTGAAAAGACGTCTTCACAAAATAAGCATTATAGCCGTTACAATCGAGTGTGTTGAGACAGTTACTACACATGGTAAGGTGATTGGAATTTAGATACGAATGCTGGGTTATTGTTACATTTGCAGTACAGAATATGTTTGTGTGTGTGTGAGTATCAGATGAGTTATTGTTGTAATTAATTATAATTATTATACATGCAAAAATAAAATAGGATAACAAGTGAAAAATCAAGAAATTACACAAGCTTAATGCTTCCCATAGCTGAAGAGATATGGGAAGCATTAATATAGTGATTATAGTGAATATTAAAAGACAACATATTAATATAGTAAATAAAGCTAATGTCATAAGACAGAGTAGTAGACTATGCACTAAAAGTCATTGGCCCCCCATGAGCTTATGTACCTGTTCTTCATTTCTAATTGGTATGGTAGGTGAGCCTTCATCTTTCTTTACGTAGACCTTTCCGTACGCTGTCCAGCAGAATTTATAAGCTCCTGATTTCGTAAGGTCCCGGGCCAGGAAGTGAAGTCGGTTCCCTTTGGCAGTCAGGTGCTCGGACAAAAATATGGGTGTGTCTTCTTGTGATTTGAATCCAAGGTGCTTACAGCACAGTCTAGATTTATGTTTAACATAGTAAGCTCTGCCCATTCTCATAACATCAGACTTTAGGAAGGTGGACCCTGTTTCAACAATAATTGGTTGATTGTGGCTTTCACTATTTTTTCCACGTAGTCGATATATGTCCTTGACGTCCGATTTCTCAATTTTACATTCTATGTTGCGAGAAAGACAGATAATCATGTCCACGAGGTCTTCCTTAGTTTCATTGCTTCGCTTAGGAACATTCTTGATAACGAAATTGGTTTTTCTACTTCCTATCTGAATGTCTTCAATTTTACTCTCTAATAGCGTTATATATTCCTTGTCTTCCTTATTCTGGATCTCAAGCTGAGCAATTTTTTTATTAAGTTCCTCATTGTGTGCCGTGAGAAAGGTGATCGAGGTTTCAATATTGAGGTTAGTTTGCTGAATTTCTTTTAAGGCTGAGGTCATCTGTTGTATCTCATTGCCTTGTTTAGTTGAAAAAATAGACATCATTTCCCTGATTTCGTTCTTAAACTCGTCCAGTTGCTCACAGAGTGAGATCTCTTCTCTGCTCCTTTTTGTGCGTTGGAATACATAGTTAGGCGGCGTCTTATGACGGTCTATTCCCATCAAACTAAGCTCAGACTCAGACACAGATTTATCGATCGGCGAACCCATCAGTACTAGGATAGCAGAGGCGATAAGGAGGTATATGTATCTACTTATATTATGGCTGCGTGCGCGCACTGGACAGGAGTGGCTTCGACACCGATTAGCAGGTATAACGTAAAAATTTGCACACAATTGGGTGATAGTGTCGTCTGCTAATTATGGGGCGGGGTCAACATTACGGAAGTTCTCCAATCAATTAGCACTGGGGCGTTTATTATATTAAAAGTACTCTTACGTGTCCTTGCGCAGGCGGAGCTTGCGCAGTATGGTCAGGCGAAGTACCAGGCGGGCAGAGGTATTGCAGGTTCTCAGCGTTTAGTGTGTTTTGTGATAGATCTCTTCATATGTTATGCACTCCTATTATTTTGAATGAATATATTTGAACTGAATTACAAAAAGATTTGTAAAAACAAGCGAGTACAGAACCGAGGACACGTTAGCACCTTACGGCGGTCCGGGGGAAGAGGGGATACATAATATATTTTATATCATGACACAGCTACGCTTGTCAGCTCAACTGACTCTAACGGTTTTTAGAGTTCCAACCCTCAAAAGGAAAAACGGAACCCTTATAAGATCACTTCGTTGTCCGTCTGTCTGTCAAGACCCTTTTTTCTTAGGAACGCGTGGAGTTATCAAGTTATCAAGATGAAATTAATATCAATTACTCAAAGCTGTAATTCCTTGAAGCAGTGAAAAAATTAAACGTCTAAGTCAATGCAATCACAAGATACGGGCGTTAATGATCCGTTGTGGTGCCGCGTGTGACAGCATCATGAATGTTTTGTTATGATTTCTTGTGATTTGTTCAAAAATATAATTGGCTGTGTTTCTGGTTATCTTTTTTGCATTTCCGAGTGACTTCGCCTTTCTTGTACTATGGACTTTTGCATTGCAGTTTACCTCGGCTACAATAACAATCCCTATAACTCGCATCTCGGACAGCTCTGATTTTGCCTGGTTTCCAACGTTCTATAAATTGGGCCATAGCGAGTGAATCGAATCATTTGAGATACAGTCGTTAGATTTGAGTGAAATTTAATCTGTTGGAAGACATCCGTGATCGACAGGTTTGAATTTAATTTGTTTGATAGGTTTGAAGTCATCAGATTTGGAAAAGGTAGTAGTAGTAGGTAGTAGTAGCCCTCCACCAACTCTAACGACGAACACAAATATAAGGGGTTTTGAAACACTATTATATTTTATTTATTTAGGGATAAGTTGTAATATGTCGAACAGTATAATGTTATTGGCTTATAATACGACACAATATTGAAATACAGAAAGTGGTCGAACGGTAACATGAAGCAGTGTCTATAATGCGGCGGCGAGCCGCCCACTACCTGAACGCGTCCCAGAAGGTGGTAGCCATAAGGCTTATCCGGGGCTACCGCACGATCTCTGGCGAGGCGGCAAGCCTCATTGCCGGACTGCCGCCATGGGATCTGGAGGCGATAGTCCTCGCGCGCGTGTATGAGTGGCGCGCGGAGGCACTAAGCCGGGGGGAAGTTCCGCTTTCGCGGCAAATCGCTGCGGAGCGGACTGAGCTCCGGCGCGATCTCATGGCGACATGGAAGGAACGACTGTCGCAACCCAGCGCAGGGTACGCCGCGATAGCGGCGATAAGACCCCTCTTTGAGGAGTGGCTAGAGAGGCGCCACGGCGCCCTCACCTACCGCCTGACGCAGGTCCTCACCGGACACGGAAGTTTCGGGAGGTTCCTGCACATCATCAGGCGGGAGGAAACGCCCGGGTGTCACCATTGCCAGGATCGCCCAGAGGACACGGTGGAGCACACGGTGGAGCACACGGTGGAGGTCTGCCCCACTTGGGCGGAGCACCGCCGTGTCCTCGTAGAGGCGATCGGCAGCGGCGGCGACCTCTCGCGCCCGGCCCTGGTGCAAGCCATGGTCCGGGGCGAGAGGGAGTGGGAGGCAGTCACCTCCTTCTGCGAAGCAGTCATGCTAGCGAAGGAGGTGGCGGGACGGCTCAGGGAGAGAGCCTGCCGTCCCAGCCGCCGCGGGAGACGCTCCGGGCGTCGGGAGCCGCGCGACGACTCCCGGCCACCGTAGGCGCGGGCCTGCGGGCGGAGAGTAATGGGTAGCTCACCGTCCGATCAGGACCGGGCCCGTGCCGGACGGCGCGTACGTGTTCCACGCGCGCCTCAAAGAGATGTCAGCATCGAGGAGGGGCCCCATAGGGCCGAAGCCTGCCGGGTCAGCGGGATTGTCCGAAAGGGTTACCGCTGGCCCGGAACATAAAGGGCTAAGGAAGGAACACGGGTGGGTTTTAGTCAGTAAGAGTCTGACACTCCCTTCCGCTCCACCCAGAGCGGGAGGGGTCATTTGATGATTTCCCATCCGGAAAAAAAAAAAAGCCTTGTCTATAAAGCAAATTATCAAATAGAAAGAGTAGTTTTTTTTTAGAGTAGGCAGAAGCAGGATAGGATTTATTATCAAGAAATGTGTGAAAAAGTAAGAGGTTTTTAGCATCCTTGTAAAATCGTAATCAACTCAGTGAAGGTATAACCATTGTGACAGTATTTTGTTTTATTATTCCCAGCAAATAAATATTGTGCAAGTGACGATGATTTCAATTACCATTGTGCTGAATGTGTGATGAAGTGATGACAGTATTTTTTACATTTTATTTCATAAACTTGCATGTTACACAAAAAGGCTCGTGTAAGGTTTCCTTATCATTCTTATTCTGCATTTCAGGTCACAATTCCAGGTCTGCTTACAAAGCTGTTCCCGAATTTGTCGAGCCAATCTTTCAGTGACCATTTTTCATGCGAAGGGTGAAATTTGGCGAAATTCCTTTTATCCCTTACCTAATACAAACACGACCTTCAACCAATATTTCAGGGGCCCAATTTCAGGCATTTTGTCGGTGGCTGTTCCGTGGGACTTGTAAACAAAAAGTTTTACAAACGAGGATTATCTTTAGATCGTGTAGACATTTCGATTTTGTCAGGATTTGTGTTACATTTACGTTTTTATTGGATTGATGTTTAAGCATTAATGGCTTTTTTATCGTCTTTGGGTATTCGAGAAATATTACACGTTTTTACAGTCGAAGTTCTTGAAGTGAATAGGTATTTAACGCTGGGTGCGCTAACATTACCGGATCGAAACGTAAAGCTTATTTAGTTTTTTTTTTTTTTTTAAACGTTGCCCCACACTAAGAATTTCTCCTGTATCGTGGGTGCGTTTATAAACATTTAAACTCACATACACAAACAGCCAGACCCAGAGTATCTATTAATAAAGCCATTATTATTCCTAGAGTTGGAACTACATCAGATTTGGATTTACATAATTATTAATCAATTTATTTCAGATAAAATCAATCCATACAATTACAAATTATAAATACGAACCGAGAAATATATAAAACACAGAAAAATAAATCATTACAATTATTAGGTACCTATTACGATAGTAAAATCTTAAGCATTATGTTAGTCACATCCGTGGTCAACACCCATCACAATATGCATCCATTTGTTCTGGATAGAGCAATCCGCACGAGATACAACCATCTGCAGGATACTGTTGCTACTGCCTCGTACACGCCGCAACAAGGAGGCTACTTTCTTCCGTATAACCGCATGAAATCCGTCCGTTCGCGCCTCCGCAAACATTCCGGACGCATCAGCATCCTGAAGACGTTGTTGTACTGGACACGCAGAGCACTAGCAGCCCGGAGAGTAAATAATGACGGGCACTGCCAGCTCTTCTAGCTGTCTCCAGTATTTTCCTATAATATTATGTTAAGTTATTTTAAGGTATATAAATATTTTGCTGTAATACCAATAAACGCATTTTTATTTCTTTATCATCCATACTAATATAATAAATTCGAAAGTAACTCTGTCTGTCTGTATGTTACCTTTTCACGTCTAAACCACTGAACGGATTTCGATACAATTTACCAGAGAGATAGACTGCATCCCGGGGAAGCACATAGGATATTTTTATCGATATCGCGGGCGAAGCCGCGGGCCGAAGCAAGTACAAACACTCGCGGAGGTTGCATGAAAATGCCACGCAGTCTTAAGTTGCTATTATGAACGCTCTTCAATAATATAATAACTATAATCTAACCCAAAACAACTAATTACTGGTTAACTGATTAGAAACAGTAGTTATCATTAAAGTGTTAAAAGCTTAGATGAACTTCTCCAAATTTTTAAGCGGACGTGGACTTTAATTAAAAATTGTTGTTAAAACCTAGCGATTATTAGCTCTGTAATGGGTATTTAGGAAGGGTTACTTGTGGATAACCCATTTACCCTCTTAGGGGTGGAATTTCGAAAAACCCTTTCTTATTGGATACCTACTTTTCACAAAAAACACACCCTCCGGATTTCGTCTCTAGGACCAGCGGTTTAGGCTGTGCGTTGATATATCAGTCAGTCAGGACTTTGAATTTTATTAAAGATTCTTTATTCTATTTGTTTTTTAATTACCTATGTTTCTCCACAGCAGGGCAAAGTCCTCTCTGTTCTCCTAGTGTGACGCATCCTGTCTGTAGGCGTCCATCTCGTCCCGCCATGGTCAGTGTACCTACTATAAGCAAATGGTTATGTAACCATTATCATTGTGTATTGTAGATAAATGCTTGAATTTTCCATCTTTCATTATATAATAAAACCAAACTATATCTCGTATTATATTATGTAATGCCTTGTAAAATTCAGAACGCGAACTTCAATAATGATTCACAATATAAGGTATTCACATTCAGTGCTTAGGTACCTCTGGTGGATTCATTATTCATGGAAGCACTCCGGTGTGTTAAAGCAAAGCCTTCTCTACAAAATATAAACCTACATTAGCTACATCACGCCTTGTTTTCCCAAAGGGCAGGGCAGACGTGTACCTATACCACACTCATATTTCGCCACGTTTGTTCCAGTTCTGTTCCATATTGTTCTACAAAATACATAACCTAGATGTTCAATTACAAAGGCTTGGGAATCTACAGCCTATGTAGAAAAACCGGTCAAGAGCGAGTTGGACTTGCGCACCGACGAGGGTTCCGTACCTACCATAATTTTTTTAATTTTTCATTGGCGAGGCCTATATTCGTCAGAGAATTTTAACACTGCGCACTGCGGTGTAGAATATTGCAGTTTTATGTCAGCACCATCTCTTGACCGATAGTGGAATTAATGTAACTTTGATTGATGATTTCTGAAAAAGTGTGCTATTTAGAGACTTCGTTTTATTTTTCCTGTAATCTTTACATAAACTTCTATGACAGATTAATTTCAGATTGTTCTCTTTGCAAACTTCGGAGATAAGGGTAAAACGGTATTTTTATTTACATTTTTCATCAAAAGTCGAAAACTACGCGTCCTAAAAAAAAGAAAAAATGTTTGAGCATGTGCAAACTGCGCTTTTTCTTATGATATCCCACATGCCTTATTAGCCCCACTTCGAATTTTTCAGACCCCCTTTCAGTCCCAAAAAATAAAAATAAAAGACACATATTTTTATTTCTTTCTTATTTGCAAAATACTTGGGCAAACGTCATCTAAAACTGTTCCTATTGTTATTTCATGTTGATAGCATCAGTAGTTGTTGTGATATCCAGCTGTGACAGACAGACAGACTGAGTCTCACCATAAGGGTTTTTTTTTTCCGGATAGGAAATCATCAAATGACCCCTCCCGCTCTGGGTGGAGCAAGAGGGAGTATTAGACTCTTACTGACTAAAACCTTTATGTTCCGAGCCAGTGGTAACCCTTTCGGATAATCCCGCTGACATACATAAGGGTTCTATGTTCTATGTTAAGGGGTTTGGTTTCCGCACTTAGTCCTTCAGTGGACCATTGTGCGTGGGCCATGGCGGCCGGCGGTCGCCGTTATACCAACCAGCCCACCTCCCTCCAGAAGCTGATCAACTCTCCTGGTCTGTTGAGAACATCTGTGTACGATCTGGGTGTCCCGAGGGTTTCTGACCTTTTCTGGGTGACGCCTGTGCACTCAAAGAGCACATGCGCAATGGTTTCATCAGCCTCCATGCATGCTCTGCACAGAGGACTGTCCGTTATGCCTAATGTGTAAAAGTGTTTATTTAATGAGCAGTGTCCCGTGATGGACTCCGTCACCAGGCGCAAGCCTTTCCTGTCCAGTCGTAGTAGGTGCCTGGTTAGCCTGCCATTCAATGACGGCATGGCTTCTTTGGACTGCCTGCAGCCTGGTGACGACGTCCACCAGCTTTCTGCTTGTGTATGGGTGTGCTCCTGTAGCCACCTGCGTAGTTGGTTGAAGGGGATGGGCACGATAGGTTCCGGTCCACAGACTGACATACTGGAAGCCCGTCTGGCCAGCTCGTCAGCTGCGTCGTTGCCTAGCGATCCACTGTGTCCTTTTATCCATTGTAGTGTCACTGTATTGCAGTTCGATACTGTTACCCTCTCGAGCGCATTGTGACATTCTAGTATTAGATTCGATGTAATGCATTTTTTGTCTAAGGATTACAGGACTGAGGCGCTATCAGAGAGTATGCGAACATGGGTGTTCGTGACTCTCCTGGCCGCGATAGCGTAAGCCGCTTGCAATATGCCCACACACTCAGCTTGGTAAACCGTGTTGAGCATTCCCAGCGGTTTGGATATTTTTATGTTAAGGTCGTGTGAGAAGACTCCGACTCCAGTTCCGCAGTCGGTCTTTGAGCCATCGGTGTAAATTTTCAGTTCTTTCGGGCCTGAGTGGTCGCATCGCTCCTCTTCAAGCACTATGTTGTAATGCTTTTGAAACAGTATTGTTTCGGGGCTTTGTCGCAGGGTGATGCCATCATTGGCTGCCGTTTGATCGCATCTTCTTTTAACCGTATGTGTTTGACCCTAGAGTCTTTGCTCAGGGTCCCTGATGTAGAGAGCCTGAAGGCAGCCAGGGTCGCCTCTTCTCTCACTATGAGGTGTAGAGGCGGCAGTCCAAGCATAGCCTGTAGGGCAGCAGTGGGTGTGGTTCTCATACAGCCAGTGATTGCCACACACGCGAACCGCTGCAGCTTTTCTAGGTCTTTTTGGGCTGTGCTCAGGTCTGTTCTGGGCCACCAGACTAGTGAGCCGTATGTAATGATTGGTCGGATGACTGTGGTGTATAGCCAGTGAGTGACCCTGGGGCTGATCCCCCAATTCTTGCCAAGCATTCGCTTGCATTGCCACAGGGATATGCTGGCTTTCGTGGTAATATAGCTAGTGTGTTTTGCCCAGTTCAGCTGTTTGTCCAAAAAGATGCCCAGGTATTTGGTTTCAGTTGATAGGCTTAGGATTGTACCAAAGAAACGTGGTAGTTGTAGTGTCGCCAGTTTCTTCTTTTTTGTGGAATCTCTTCCACCAGTTCAGTTTTTGTGGGGTTCACTGATAGTTGGTGTTTACCACACCAGTTTTCCACTATTTTCAGGGCCTGGCGCATCATACATAAGGGTTCCATTTCACCATTTTGGTAAGGGACCCTAATTATCTGTGAAAAAATTGTGTGAATTTTTCCTTTTAGTGGGAGATCATTGTTGTGAGCTGGCACGAAGCTACGGAGCAATATTGTTTTATTGCGGCTGAGTGCTGGGCCTTATCGAGACTCCTGAAGGAATATCTAGGACCCTAATGCTTGTAAGCTATCCTAGGCAGATTTTCTTTTTATAATAAAAACAGTATAGTAAAAACTGACTAAGCTGGGGTATGTGAAGGTCTGTATCTCCACAAAAAAAGTATAATAATTATTATCCATTTGAAATTATATCAAGAACGGTATGATTGTATCTTTATTATCATGTTTGTCAGACTACACATTACCTACATACGTATGACGCGCACACAAGTTGGCAGCTAGTGTGGAACTGCCAAGTAAGAGCCAAGTTTCGCTTATTAGTGAGGGGACACGAGCGTTAGTCTTCGCAGTACGAAACTGTCGCACTCATCGTGTTATAGATTAATAGCATTTTGTGTCACTGTCATAATATGGTTGGAATGCGGGTGATATAGTAGCAGTTATATTATCTATAGCTTCGCCCGCGTGGATGTCTGAAATTCATGCGTTTTATTTTTTTTCCGCAGAACCCTAAATAAAAAAGTATGTACCAGTGAAGATCCCGTCAAAATCGGTCCAGCCGTTTCGGAGATTAGCCGGAACAAACAGAAAGACAGACAAAAATAAATAATTATTTTGTTATAAGTAGAAGAAATCAATGTGAATTTTCTCTCATTCTATCGTATAATATGCATTTAGTAAAAATAATAATATGTTATTTTGACATTAAGAAAACTGTTGATGAAATCAGAGCTACAAAGCAAGTTAACATTTTCTGGCTTCAAATATTTTACAAAATGCTTCATTGATTCTAACTGTTGTGTACACGTCAATAAAAGGCAGAGATCTGGTAACGACTGCTTTATTAAAAACTTATTATCGAAGTACCGACATAACACTTCCCCTCTATATTTTAAATAGTCTAACTTAAACAAACAAACGAAAGGCATGCCTACATCTATAATTTAACAAATATACTAAAATGACAATTCAACCATATGTAAAGGAAACACAGTTAAATCCACTAATCATGGTTATTCATACAGTAACTAGTTTAAACATAATTGTATGCACCAGATGCCGAAATACTACAGTAGATAATATCTATTTTCCATAAAACTAATTCAATATTGATAATCGCAACATATGTTTGAATCCTACGTTAGTAACTGTGCAATGATGAGTGTGATTTATGAGAATACACAATATATTATCATTACAGCTTTTTCAATTTGTCAATGCAACGTAAAGCAGCCTTCCTACGATTCCTCGGTGTTGTCAGTGGATCGCCAGGTCTTTCAGACACAGTTCTCGAGGGAAGCGACTCCTCTGCCAGTTGCCATTCCTCTGCGACTTGATCGTCCTGATCAGAGTCAGGCGTCGCCATTGGCTCTGCATCAGCTTCTTTGACATACGCTTCCTCTTGCACCTTTGATAATGAGAATCTAGACTTTGGTTGTTTAGTTGTTAATATTTGATCAATGTGTCTCTTGTGTACGTGACCATCTTGCGATTTCACCGTATAAGAAACTGGACTTTCTCGACGTACCACCGTCCCTTCAGTCCACTTTCCCCTGTTTTTAGAATAGTCTCGTAGTAGCACGGGATCTTGGGGCTCGGCCACCCGTAAAGTGGTGTCCCGTCGCCGCTCACTAACCTCTTGCCGCTGTCGCACTAAGTCCCGCGTGTCGGGCCGCAGCAGGTCTAGTCGACCACGCAATCGTCGTCCGAACATAAGCATTGCGGGCTCGCGACCTGTGGTACTATGCTCAGTGTTTCTATACGAGAAAAGAAACTTACTGAGTGCCGTGTTAATACTTTCATTATTAACTTGGGCCTTTTTTAATGCCCTCTTAACTAGCTTCACGGCATTTTCAGCCGCCCCATTGCTCGATGGGTGATATGGTGCAACTAGGGTATGGCGAATACCGTTAATATCTAAATATTTTTTAAATTCCGCCGAGGAAAAAGGTGGTCCATTATCGGTAACAATTCTTTTTGGTATGCCAAAACGCGCAAAAATTTTTCGTAAACAATCTATTACCACTGCAGCGGACGTACTAGAAACATTGTCTACCTCGATCCATTTAGTATGAGCATCGACAATAACTAAATAATACTTATTATTAAATGGCCCTAAAAAATCTAAATTCAATCGAGCCCATGGTTCCTCCGGCCACGGCCAGGAGTGTAGGGGAGCCGGGGCGGGAGCTGAGCGCTGCGACCGGCATGCAACGCACTCCTGCACTGTTCGCTCGATATCAACGTCCAAAGTTTCCCACCAGACATAATTCCGCGCTATTTGCTTCATTTTTACGATGCCTGGGTGGCCGTCGTGAATTTCTTTTAAAATTGACATTCGTAATGTTTTCGGAATTATTACTCGATAACCCCAAATCAAGCAACCTTGATCCACGAAAATACTTTCCTTACGATTAAAATATGCTTTTTCAGTTTCAATCTTACTAGTTTTTGGCCACCCGAACATTACGTAACCATATATTTTATTTAATAACGAATCTTTTGCCGTCTCAATTTTAATGTCTTTAAAACTAAGTGGAAAATTTTCCTGCACAAATTTAAGGTAGCTACAGTCACTGTCCTCACATTTGATTCTGCTTCTAATAGAATTCAAAGGAAGCCGAGAAAGCGCATCGGCATGACAATTTTGTGCTGATCTAATAAATTCGATGTTAAAATTATAAGCTGACAACTGAACAGCATAACGTTGTAGTCTACTTGCGGCTGTCACGGGTATTCCTTTATTCGTCCCAAAGATATAACTCAATGGACGATGATCGCTACGCAAAATAAACTGTCGCCCGTATAAGTACTGGTGGTGCTTGCGCACCCCGTACACGATTGCGAGTGCCTCCTTGTCCAGCTGCGAGTAATTTTGCTCGGCGGCGTTAAGTGTACGCGACGCGCAGCACACGGGTCGCTCACTGCCGTCTGCGTAACGCTGTGCGAGCACGGCGCCCAGTCCATATGCGCTGCTGTCCACTGACAACACCAACGGCAAAGCTGGATCGTAGTGTGCCAACACTGGTGCGCTGCTTAATACTTTTTTCATTCGGCAAAAAGCACCCTCACACTCATCATTCCATTGCCATTTTACATTTTTTTGTAACAAGTTGTACAGCGGTCGCATTATGTCACTTATATTTGGACAAAATTTTGAGTAAAAATTAACTAGGCCCATAAAACTCTTTAATTGAGTTACATTAGTTGGAGATGGAGCTGCCTGAATGGCTTCAACTTTGTTAGAATCGGTGTGCAAGCCATCCTTATCTATTTTATAACCTAAATACGTTACACAATCCTTAAAAAATTGGCATTTACTGAAATTTATTCTTAATCCATTTTGCTTTAACCTATCTAACACAGCCCTCAAATTTGTTAAATGGGTAGTTTTATCCTTTCCAGTAACACATATGTCATCTGCAAATACAGCCGTTGACGGCAAGCCACTCAATGTTTCCTCCATTATCTTCTGAAAGTTTTCAGGAATACATTTTATTCCAAAAGGTACTCTTTTGTAAATGAACGTTCCGACATGTGTGGTAATTGCTGTCAGCGGCCGTGATTTTTTATCTAACAAACATTGTTGGAATGCATTTGATAAATCAAGTTTTGTGTACTGTTCGCCGCCCCCCAAGGTCGCAAAAAGTTCTTCAATCCGCGGTAATGGATAATGAAAATCTTTTAGAATAGGATTAATTGTTATTTTATAATCTCCACATATTCTGATTGAGCCATTCGACTTAATAACCGGTACAATAGGCGTACCATATTCTGACCTTTCGACCTTGTAAACCACTCCTTCTTGTTCTAACCGTTTGAGTTCGCTTTCAACTCGCGGGCGCAGTGCCAATGGCAGCGGCCGCGCCTTCACAAACACGGGGGTTTCGTCCTTGAGGTGCAGCGATACAGGTGACTTGAATGTACCTAACCCTTCTGCAAACACTTCTGGGAATTCGTCTCTCAAAGCTTTTGCTACCGAGTCCGAGTCGCTAATATTGTGACATTCAACAATTCCAATTTTCAATTGCTTAATCCACGTACGGCCCATTAAAGGTGGACCACCGTTTCCAATAACAAATAACTTAAGCATCGCAGACTTGGAACCACAGACAACCATTACCACAATATAACCAAGGGTCTCGATAACGTCGCCCGTATAAGATCTCAGACATAACAACTTTGTTTGTATTGGTACATGTTTAAAGTGTTTATCATAAAAACGCTTCGAAATTGCCGATATTTTACTGCCCGTGTCAATCTCGAATTTACACGGCACTTTTTCTACTACTAAATTCGCATAGTACGGTCCGTCACCGTCATTACTTGTAACCAAGTTAAAAAAATTACAGTCATCATCCGAGTCCGAATCATTTAAAAAGTACTGACCTTTGTTCTCCTTTGCACTCTTAAGTTCACTTTTACCTTGGCACATTACTTTTAAATGGCCCTTCTGGCCGCACGCATCACATGTATAATTTTTAAAACGACACTTGCCGGCTACGTGGCCGGTCTTACCGCAACGCGCACAAAGACGACGCTGTGACGTAGTAGGCGCGGGGGCCGCGCCGCACCGCGCGCGCGCTCCGCCGCTGCCGAACCGGTGCAGGCCGCCCTCGCTAGCCGCCGCCGCCGCCGCCGCGCCAGCCCCGCCAGCAGCGCTCGCGCCGCCCGATGCGCATGCCGTGCTCGCATGCCGCTCAGCTGCCTCGAGCGCCGTGGCCAACTCCACAGCCCTTTTGTAGTTAATACTCTTTTCGGCAAACAATCTTGACCGCATCTCTTCGCTGTATAAACCCGACACAAACTGATCGCGAAGGTTTTCTTCTAGAGAACTACCGAAGTTGCAGGTTTTAGCCAAGTGTTTTAGATCATGTAGGTAAACACGAATACTTTCTCCCTGCTGTTGCGTCCGCTGCCGAAATATGTGTCGCTCCGCTATTTCAGATCTCTCCGGCTCCAAATGATTTTTAACGAGTGTAACTAATTCATCGAACTTCTTTGTCTCCGGTTCCGCGGGTGAACACAAATCACAAATAAGATTGTAGCACTCGGAACCCACTAATGTTAAAAGCGTAGCTACTTTTAGTTTGTCATCGATACTATTTAGCAATATAAATTGGTTTATGCGACGAATGTAACTGTCCCAATTTTGGCCTTCGATATTAAATGGTTCTATCTTCCCAATCGGCATTATGGCAAACAGAATTCAACGTAAGTACCGAACTTTCTAGACCTCCTACCGGCTGCGCCAATGTTGTGTACACGTCAATAAAAGGCAGAGATCTGGTAACGACTGCTTTATTAAAAACTTATTATCGAAGTACCGACATAACACTAACCAAACCTGAATTCTTGGAAAAAACCTTCTCTAAAATTACAATTGACGAAATTAAAACCTGAATATTATCGAAGTGATTGACAGAAGGAAATCAAATTATTAGTAAGAAAATTTATTAAGAATGAGCCTCTGAAATAACACAAAGGGAACGAGGACAGAAGAAAATGGCGTCCACGAGACGTTGTCACTCTGACTGACGCCTAACGGATATAGCTATAATAACCAAATCGTTCTGCGAAACTGCGAAGAAATACTGGAACTGTTAGGTGTAGGTTAAAGTATAAGAAAAACTGAAAATGGTATAAAAATTAAAAAACCGGGCAAGAGCGAGTTGGACTCGCGCACCGAGGGTTCCGTACCATCATAATTATGTTTTTAAATTTTCATCGGCGAGGCCTATATTCATCAGACAATTTTAACACTGTGCACTGCGGTGTAGCGGTGTAGAATATTGCAGTTTTATGCCAGCGCCATCTCTAGACTGATAGTGGAACTAATGTAACTTTTGTTGATGATTTCTGGAAAAGTATGCTATTTAGAGACTTCGTTTTATTTTTCCTGTAATCTTTACATAATCTTCTATCACATAGAATTTTTTTCAGATTTATCTCTTTGCTAACGTCGGAGATAAGAGGGGGGAACGGTATTTTTTTTTACATTTTTCATCAATAGTCGAAAACTATGTGGCCTAAGAAAATGTTTGAGAATGTGCAAACTGCGCTCTTTCAAATGATAGCTCACATGCCCTAGTGGCTCCACTTCGAATTTTTCAGCATTAGTAGTTCTTGAGATATCCAGCTGTGACAGACAGACAGATAAAAAGACTTACTTTCACCATAAGGGTTCCGTTTTTACCATTTTGGTACGGAACCCTAAAAAGCAGGGCTCGTGGCAGTCGTGGCTAAATGATAACAGCCGCACGAGTCGATTGATCAAGTCAAGCTACGCTTGCCGCTGTGGTTCGTCGGGGTGACCATCCATTACATATCGAGACTCCTCCGCGCCTCGGAAAGCACGTTAAGCCGTTTGGTCCCGTGACTGTCATTTGAAGATCTTTGACAGGCGTTACGAGTAGTGAGAAGCACAAAAGTCTGACAACCAATCTTACCAAGGGGTACTCGGTTTTTAACTGGGTTGTGGAGGTCAGATAGGCAGTTGCTCCATGTAAAATACTGGTATTCAGCTGAATTCGGTTAGACTAGACGCCAACCCCAACATATTTTGGAAAAGGTAGGCAGATTTATTGGTATAGTAGGTAGAAAAACAAGTCTAATTCGGAATTGTAAAACATGGAGGTAGGTAGGTATAGTAAATTGTTTGTGGTACATCACAGGATTTTCATTAACTACAAAGCTACGATTAATTAATGTTTCGGCACTGGTAAATTGGTTTTAAACCGAAAATATACTGCGTCTTTGTAAAAGCTACTTGAACAAAGTTTCAGAGAGCAATTATTTTTAGACTTTTAAAAGTAAACAATTTTTCGCTTATTAAATAGCAATTAGGTACTAAATGGTAAAAGGTTTTTCATTTTCGCATTCGTCATTAGGGAGAACGTCCACATCCCTAACTAGCTCAATTCCAAAGTTTGGATAGTACACTGTGATCAATCAATCTGCCTGCCTTTTCCCAACTATGTTGTGGTTGGCTTCCAGTCTAACCTGATGCTGCCGAATACCAGTACTTTACATGGAGCGACTGTCTGTCTGATCTTCACAGCCGAGTTACTGGGTAATAAGATACCCTTACCCTTTGGTAAGACCGATTGTCATACTTTCGGGCTTCTGACGGCCCGTAACGATTGTCAAAAATCCACGAAGGACCGCCGGGACCAACGGTTTGACGTGCTTTCCGAGTCACGGAAGGGTTTCGGCATGTAAAAATGCTCACCCATCCAACGACCGCGGCAAGCGTAGCTTAACCTGATCGATCTACACGCGCGGCTGTTATTTCTAAGCCACGAGACAGTAGATTGTGATACAAATCGATATGAGAAAAGCGCCTAAGTACGTACTCGTGAAAGTACTTTGGAAGTATCCCCAGCGTTATTATATTGTCGTTGTAACTACCAGGTATTATAGCTTATAAGTTTGAAGTCTTACGTTACTTAGGGCCGCCATTGAGGAAGGAAGTTGTTTAAGTTTAATTTAAGTAACATAGTTATATAACTTAGTTAACTATGCGTTAGGTTACATTAGTTTAGTGTAAGTTACAAACTAAGTTTAACTAGAACCTTGACATTTCACTACTGTTAACATCGAGTAGGTAATACATAGAAATAAACGCTAACTCCCAACAAATTTTTCAGAGAATCTGATTATAGCCAATAAAACAACAAAAAAAAAAAACAAAATTTCAATCTAGGAAATGCCTATCATGTGCCACTCAACGTGAAGTCAAAATATAGGTTTTCAAACCACAAACAAAATAGAATCGCGTGCTTCGAGTGTTCTTTTAAAACTTAGAAATCTTTTCACGTGCGTTGTCGAATCCAGCCAATTTTTATGGCACCTCTATGAACTAATAAATAAAGTGGGGTAAAAGAAGACCCCTTTTATTAATACGCAAAATGGCACTTTATTTAATCAAGAAATAATATAATTTCTGTGCTATTTCATTGTCTCGGTCGCGTGCGCGGTGTGCCACGCAATAACGTGTGCTATTGTTCGAATAGGTGTTAGTGTTGCGGTCCACGGTTAAATTAAGTTTGAAAAAAAGTCAATGTAAACGAGACTTTAATAGTTCTATTTCCTACATTCATAATTACGATCTCATAAATTGGCATGTAAAATATTGTGAGTGCTTTAATGTTTGAATTGTTATTTTAAACGCTGGTATAATTCTAAAAGATTTAGGTATTAAAACGTTTTCCTGCGGAAAAGAGTACTAAACAATTTCATAAAATCTCATATTAAACTACTTTTAATCATGAAATAAATAAATTATTACAATAATTCATGCAATCCGGTATGAAACCAACAATTATTTCGAGAAATATTTATGCAGTTGCGTGCTTTGTAAGTAAGAAACATGCAACTGTCACTTCCAGTAACAAATAAACTATAACTTTGCAAGCTCTTTTAAAATTTCAGAAATAAATTCGTTGCGTTCTCGTTCGTTACACGAAACTTGTTCAAAGTCGTTTCGGTTCGTGTGATGTGGCCCTTAATAACACTTTGTTCAAAAATATTATTGCATTGTTTGATAAAGTGGTTAATTTTCTTCATTTTCTTGAGGCGACGATACCATCGAACAAGGGCTCGCCGGTCATTATCCGTTCATTTTCGTAATTAATTTTGGCTGTAATAATGTGACAAGGATTGCATTAATTTTAAAGAAAGATTTAATATACTTACGATAAAAGTATTTTACGGTAAAATTAATTAAGTGAAAAGTGTGATGATGAAGTGTGTTATAAAGACGGCGGTTTCATTGGCGATATATTTATTTGGTTTATTTAATCCAATTTATTGTGATAAAATTAAATGGGACATTGGTATTAAATCAGAGTGTTAAATGTGATTTTACAGAGTAAGTATAGCATAGGTGTTTGAATTTAATAACCGTATTTATTCTGACCGTTGAATTCGAAAACATTAGTGACATCTTACAACCCGCACCGGCCCACAGAGGAGGCTTGCAGGCTGTCCCAGCAATAGGAACAGTACAGCCGGATATGCTTATGCTTTGTTCTAACCGTACTTGTTACTGATAGGTACCAACTTTGCTTCGGTGGTTTTCTTTGGTGGTTTCACCTTTCTTTTTTTTCATTCTGTTTCTTCTGAAAAAACGACTTGTTATACCATCGAATTAGCAGTAATAAAGTCCCGCGTAAAGTTGGCAGTTTTTTTTTTAACATAATCCCTGGTAAGTAAGTATCCTTGGCTCTAACACTCGCAACAAACTATTTTATGAATTACTTCCGCGCTAGAGGTGCGAACTTATTGTTGCACAAATTGCTCGCTAGTGATGTGTCACGCTTTCTCTTTTATCTTTTTTTCTGTTACGTTCTGCCTTTTGTGTGTTTACATTCTTTGTATTTCGTTTATTTACTTTGGTTTGCGGTTCGTTCGTACATCACATTATTACTTTTTGTCGGTTCCTATATTTCTATTTTCATTCCTGTGATGTTTCTGCCTTTTATTTGTTGAAAAGGTATTTCCAATGAGTACACAAAGGCTTAGGAGCGATTGAAGAAAAATATAAATTAAAAAGCTTGAAAAAACTGCATGGCAGAAACAGATATCAGATTCTCCTATCTATTTAATAAAATAAATAGACGCTTCATTAACTTAACCCATTTGAAAACAGTTCTTAGATAAATCTCTTTCAAATGTAAAAGATTGAATACTTTTGAAAATAAAAATATTTCTAAACAAATTGGGTAGCCTGTCAGTGGCACAACTCGTGAACAAACGGCGGCATTAAGTTAATTTAAATAGTCAAAATTATTCAAATTCTGCAAATAATTCTTTCTTTAGTCTTTTAAAATGGCTTCATTATTATCACATTAGAATAAAAAAGTTTTTGATTTGTAAATCTGGCATAGAAAAAAAAAAAAAGTCGGTTGGCACAATATCATCATGATCATAATCAGCCTATAACGTTCCCACTGCTGGGACACAGGACTCCAGGTCGTAATCCACCACGCGGGCCCAGTGCATAAATATAGTGGTATTGCGAAAAAAATTCGAGGACATGTCATGTCTTCGAATTTTTGGTTTTAGAACTTGCCGGTTTCCTCACGATGTTTTCCTTCGCCGTTTTGAGAGCAGTGGTGGTGAAGTATTAACACACAATGTATTAAATGGAAACAAAGCAATAATAGCAATAAATTTAAGATGAAAGATATATTTATCTGCTATATTGCCAACATGTGTATGATTGTACTCTTATTATTATTAAAAAGCTTCTTCTTGATTGGGTTTCATCTATCACTCATGCGACTGGCATGTTAGTTCTATTACATTGCTAGGACACACACACATACACCCGGTTATTGATGATTTTTAAAAATGTTTTGGGCTTTTATCTTGAGGGTGAAGTGTCAGGCTATCCCGCGAAATTCTTACAATCTTTTAATCTTGTTTGTTATCTCTACTTAGAGAGTTGTATTGGTGATTATAATTATTATAAGTCCGTAAAATCATATTTGTTACGGTCGCAAATCATATTTTAATTTTATTACAACCTGACACTGACCTGCAAATTGCAAAAAACGAAAGAAAATTTGAATTTGGCGCTACTATATCGCATCCCCAGCATTAAGTAGTGCTACAGTAGAGTTTGACAAGTTCTCAAGTTCAAATTCTCCTTCTTAGAAACCAGGTGATTAGCAGCCTTTGTATAGCAAGTCCGTCGAAGGACTTGCTCAAAGACTCCTTGGAGCAGACGTCTGGTCCTTCGGAAATCCACACGTCATGGGCATATTAAGCAAAGATCGTTCAGAAGTAATTGAACTGAAGACGTGCTTAAGAAAGTCAAGGAAGACTGGATCTTTAATCACTTCTTCAGAACTGTGACATCTTGAGTTTATTGATTGTCACATCGGTTAAATTTCAGGTCATGACCCTAATCTACAAGACGATGGAAGCCAACAACTTACGAAAGATAACAAAAACAATTAAAATTAAACTGTAGTAAAAGTTACAAAATATAGTTCCGTCCCTAGCGTCGTCAGCGAACAACGCTTGTTAACTGAGAGTTTAATTGTTAACACTATTTCAAGTTTACTGTTTAACTTAAACCGTTCCTTCACTTCTGCGCGCTTTTGCACTTCCGACTTAAGTATAGAAGTTGGTTCATTAATGGTATCTTTAGCCAGAGTTTGAAGGTATTGGAATGGCTCAGATGGTGAAAATTGCTAATGTTTGATATGATTGAGAAGAAAATTACATTTAGAAATTAACGCTGAATTTGTTGGTAATTGTATAATAACACTTTGTTTATTAACGCCTAAGTAAATTACTTGAGACATTAATCTCCTCAGTTCTAAAAATCTTTGAACTGAATATTAGAAACTCGCCTTCTCCAACAAATCTCTAATGCTACGCTTACAAGGCCCATTTTATAATCCTAAGAGTACTACAAACTGAAATATTTAAATGCCTTCTTAAATCTAAATAAAATATCCCTTGTCCTGAAAAAAACGAACAATTAGAAACTAGAACACGATGCCATCCATATCAGTTCGTTTCTAATTCCCGCAGGTCGTTAGAGCGAAACAGTCGGCAGAAAGATTAAAGATTGTCCTAAGCAAGCAACTATCGTTTGATTCCAACTTGCCGCGTTATTGCCGCTATTATCCCGTTTTGCCGTGTAAAGGCGCAGTTCTGTTGCTGCATAGGGTGTGCACGCAGAAGTGACGCACGTAAGCTGCGTGGATCCATTTGTCTAGCTGAGTGTGTCTATCTTTCAACTACCGCACATATTGACCCCCGCCGTGGGGCTACGACACTTCTAGTTCATACACTTTGTTGAATAGAAGTATGACTTCGTGCCATCGCCTATGATGGGTTGTGGCAACAAGGCATGACGTAGTCGCACATGCACGTCAAAAGTCGCATCACGCGAGATCGTGAACGGAGCCTCGTGGGCGACCATCGCAAGCATGACAACACATGAGCCACTTATACGAACGCGGCTAGCCGTGTGTCGCTATATGTAATGACCTAGCCCACATTTTCATGCAAACCCACAGTCTGCCTTTAGGCAGCAATGGAACTGTGACTTTATAGCCGCGTCCAGGGAGCGACTGTAAACTTGCCGAGACAAATGGCCCCGGAGATTAATCTAATAACATTCCTACTAAGTTTATCTTTGATTAAATCTATTGGGTATTAGTGAGACGGAATTTAAATTAGGATTCGGATTAACAAGTGGTAAGATGATGGAAGTACTGTCTGTAACCTTGATTTTACCACACTAACTGTAGGAATGGCTTTCGTTTTGACGGTTCAACAACATTCATTGCGTTATTTACGTTGTTGAGCAGACAATTTTTTTGCAAAAGTAAGACAAAGTTTTTGAAGTCGGTTGTTTTTTTTTTTGTTATAAAGTTTTTTTTAATTCTATTTCTTCAGACAATAAAAAAAAAACAGACACGATAAGGAAGTTGAAAGACGAGTCCAAAATGCTTGGAAGGCCTACTGGGCCCTTAAAGAACACATGAAAGGTAGTCTTCCTATATCATTACAAAGGAAACTCATCGACATGTGCATCCTGCCCGTCCTAACCTACGGTGCACAAAGTTGGTCACTTACTGAACAACAGAAGTCCAAACTCAAGATTTGCCAACAATGGAGCGCAACATGTTAGGTGTTAAGCGTACAGGTCGAGTTAGAAACACCACAAAATAAGCTATCAAAAAAAAAATCCTTCAGACAATTAAATAGGTAGGTATAGTGATAGCTTTTAATTCTTCTTAAATAATTACTCTTGTCAACCCTCAGGCACTACTCGTCAAAACCATTTTATTATTCGATCCACTTTTGTTTAAATCTCAAAATTCCATCAATCTCTGTATTGTTTGGTTCACTAGAACCTAATAGAGTGTCAGTCACTTCATGGTCTCAGTGCTTGCTGTACTGTTTCATACCGTTGACAAATGGTTGCCTATCCGCCATCACGATCCACGGCCCAATGAGGGATCGTTTAGATATTATTTCCAGTCTCGTTGGGAGTCGAGTCACACACAGTAACACAATAACAAATGCCATGCGTAGCCACAGTTACCAACCTGTATTTTCTGTAGCCGACTTTGTCTCTTCGGTTGGTAATGAATTAGAAATCTAAAAAAAAAGGAAACATAAAAATAACTATGTAGCTTTGTTACTTTTCTTTCATGCCAATTATCACAAATACAGCGAACAAAAAAAAAATATACGGTCGAATTGAGAAACCTCCTCCTTTTTTGAAGTCGGTTTAAAAGGAAGAAAGGAAAGAAAAAAAAAACAGAACAATAACTTGTACAATTTTAATACAACCCGGTTCAGGGCAAAACTATTTGTTTACAAATTCAGATTTTTTTTACGTAACGTTGTCTACGCGATTTTATCAGTCTGCGGCAAGTGTGTGCCACAAGGCGTAAGAGGAAAGAGGAAAACGGTTAAAAGAAATATGATTTATATGTACCCAGAAAGGACAGCAAAAATGGAAAGAACAAGAAGTGCTCAAAAATGTATGGGCACCGTCCCCGCCCTTTTTTTTTTTTGGGTGGGAAATCATCAAATGACCCCTCCCGCTCTGGGCGGAGCGGAAGGGAGTGTCAGACTCTTACTGACTAAACCCCACCCGTGTTCCTTCACTTGCCTGTGCCAGGAGCCACGGCATCTCTTTCGAACGGCCCTAGCGGACCCCGTCAGTTGGTGCTGACATCTCCTTGAGGCGCGCGTGGAACACAACGCGCCGTCGACCCGGGCCTGGTGACCTGGTCCTTACCGGACGGCGAGCTGCCCATTGCTCGCCGCCCGCAAGCCCGCGCCTACGGTGGCCGGGAATCGGCTATCGACTCCACCGTCCCCGCCCTTGTAGCACTTTAAAACCTAAGTTAATCGAAGGGCCACCGCCATCTTATCATTTTATTGTATGACAGCGAAACTGAAATGTCCATCCGAAAAAAGTTATATCAACATGCAGAAACCGGAATCAATCACAATTATGCTGCCGTTTAATGTTCTTTTTCGACTTGATGAAACCTAAAAGTTCACCATTTTGATTCCAAAGAGTTGTTTGAAAACTCCGAACGAAGGTATTTAATCAGCCCACAGTAATATGTTTCTTGGTATAAAAGAAGAAAAGCATCGCAAGCAACATCATCATCATCTGCCTAGCTTTTTACCAACTAAGTTGAGGCCGGCTTCCAGTCTAACCGGGTGCAGCTGAATACCAGTATTTTACATGAAGCGACTATCTATTTGATCTCCACAACCCAGTTACTAGGTTATACGATACCTTTGGTAAGACTGGTTGTCAGACTTTCCACGTTGACCATCCACAGACCAACCGCGGCAAGCTTAGCTTAACCTGATTGATCGACCTGTGCAGCTGTTATTACTTAGCCAGCAACATATTTGCGATTATTATGTCATATTTTTAACAACAAAGAACATTAACCGTGAACATAATTGTGACTGATTCCGGTTTCTGCATGTTGATATAACTTTTTTCGGATAGACATTTCAGTTTCGCTGTCATACAATAAAATGATCAGATGGCTGTAGTGGCCCTTCGATTAACATGGGATTAAAAGTGCTACAAGGGTGGGGACGTTTTGAGCATTGTTCTTTGAAAAATAAGCTCAACTAAAAATTAAGCTTGTCTTATTCCAACAGGGAATAACAATGAATTGGGAAAATAATCGGCTTGGCGACAAAGCTCCTCAAATACGGAGACAAATAAACCTAAAATAAACCAAAAGAATCTCATGTAAACTTAAATTGAGTGGAATCTGAATTATTTTGTCTGAAAATACTGTTTTACTTTTGTCCTATTTAATTGCTAGATATTTTTTGGTTTTCTTGAATGACATAACCATCAGTAGTCAGACCATAGAAGATCTTGGAAATCTGACTTGACTTAGGTTAAATAGAAATGTGTATGTAGTATGACCTCGCTAATCACTTAAGTCTTGAGCTAGACGAAAAGGATTTAAACGGAAATTAAACGTTTTGTGTAAGGTTTATGCGAAAGAATAATTTTGCAGATAAACGCAAGGCTAGGTTTTATGTGGATCGGCTTCACAGGCCCATTACCGTGCCACTGAACTTTATAAAGCTTTTACAGGGAAATGGAGAAATGCTATTACAATGCAAACTATAAAAATGGGAATGGTAGTCAAGTATAATGATTGATTCGGGAGAGTAAAACATACTTGCTTTAACCCTTCGAGACACAATGGCAATGGTTTTTAATTGTTTCTGTAATTACCGCATTTAACCGGTTAATAGCCGAGATCCTCGGCTTGTTCCTGCAGAGGTCTTCGTAAGACAGTAGGATCAACAGCTTGATGCAGAACAGAGACCTCCTGGAAATGACACATATAATAGTCCTCCAGACCGTATTTCGGCCACGGTGGCTCATCTCAACGGAGACTAGACTGCGGCGCGGGAGATACATGTATTATAGTGTACAAGTGTATGCGCAGACACAGGTGCGCTTTCTCTTCCCTCACTCTCAAATCTGACACGACGGAGAGAGATTGGCATTCATTCCGAGGCACGGGGGTATCGCACCGCCAACTTCCAAACTCCGGGGTGTTACTTAGAAATGCCTAATGGAAAAATCCAATAACACTTTGCCCGACCTGGGAATTGAACTCGGCAGTCGCGCATGCGCCCACGAGACCAACGACCTAAGATATAACTGTTAGTTGCCATCAGCATTTGGTATCAGACCCTCCTAAGCCGCAACGATACACTTCAGATCCCGAAGCTTAAGTTTGTGACCAGTGACCATCTATATCAGATACATAGTAGCCTTTATTTTTTACTGTAGTCTTGTAAAATAATTTGAAACTATAACAGTTCTTCACACCGTTCTTCTCGAGCCACGTTGTAAAACTTTCAATGCTACAAAAGTTAAAGTTAGTTTCATTTATTGTAAACCCACTTCCATATTCTGCTCACCCCGCATTCGAAGAAAATATTACCATTGTGGGCGACTGCAGAGTCTTACTGCAGCTTGCACAATGCACATAAATAGTAGTGGGTACATCACTCGATGAAACTTTTACGAGTTGGTAAATGGACCATGTATCTGTACAAAAGATTTACAGTTTAGTTTGTTCATAATAAATAGTAAAAGCGTTAGCTTCTATGTTGTACAGGTGAATAAAATACAATGCAGTGTTTTGAATAAAACTTGTGGACTGTTCACCCCTTCTGCGGATGTGCAGTAATTTTTAATTACCAATTAACTTCCTACAAATTCTGTTCTATTTTTAAGGACATAACATGTTTTGTTTACTATCAAGATCCAAAACATTTTTAATAATATTACTTCTTCATATTTTTAACAAAAGCTCAACATTTTTTACTTAAATACAAAACGGTTGGATGCATAGTTTGATGAACGTTTTACAATCTGTTGACATAAACTTTAAATAAATTCCATTTTGATATAAAATAAAATATTAATTGTTAGAGAATTAAGTATTCAAGGTAATTCAAAGTCTATTTCATTTTAAAATCAATTCTGATTTATATAAAATCTGAATAAAACCGTTTTGGTTTTGGTTTTCGTTCATCTGTCATAATAGCAGTTCAGCTTTTCGATCTAGTTTAGTTATAACTGGAAAAACTTTTGTTTTTTTTAAGTGGCCCATAAAACAGGAGATCTAGAGTAGAGCAAGTAAGTTCTTTGAATAATGAAAAGTAGTGGCAACTTTGTTTTAATAAAATAATATTATGTTAATACTAGTGAACCAAACTGCAACACCGGTGGCGCTCCACCATACTACTCCTTACAAGTTTCAGGCAAATATTGAAAAATATGTAAATCGTTGAACCCTGGGGTTGTACACTCAAAATTGGAATATAAAGTGGGTGCAATTTTACATTATTATTCACACCTTTTTAAATCGCCAACCATGTATTTATAAGAAGTTATATCAGCCTTTTTAAAAGTAGGTTTGAGGTAAGAATAGGCCCTGGAAAGAAAAGATTAAATTATCTGCTTCATCCTTTTTTTTAAGGTTATTTGTGTAATTTAGCAAGAAGTATTATAGCTAAAATCACTCAACCTATAGGTACTATGCAAGGCTTTTAATAGAAATGGGTTCACGTATTTAATTTAGGAAAAATAATGGTTTAATGTCACCAATTATTACACAGGCTAATCGACCGCTTTAATAGATTTGATTAAAATTTTTCGTGGGATCGGAATCCCTAACCCCGTAACTTTTATTTATTTGTTCTCTCTCAGGCGGTGCCACAAAAATTTGTCCTCCGCCTTCCGCATCATCATCGGTGCATCTAGCTGGGGGCCGCGGGCGTCCCACGCGGCGGGTGGTATCCACTCTAAGACTTCTCTGCTCCACCAGCCATCGCATCGGTCCTTCAACAAACGTTGCGAGCCCATTTATGTATAGGTACGAAGGTATAGAGAACGAAATTGAACATAAAAACTGCTAAAATGTAATACAATTCAGATAGTATCTGTTATAATGTGCCGTATATCTTCCCGGATACAATACGATCGACCCAAAAAAAAAACTAAATGGCGTTTAAAAGACAGCTAATATAAATTCAGTAAGTGCCTACTTCAAGATGTATCAGATTTTCCTCGCAATTTATTAGAAGTCACTGTTTCTTTTATAGGTCTACCTGAATTGATCGGTACTTTCTATCTTTTTTTTTCCACTGTTCTTATTTCGGCAAAAAACTAAAGATTTATGAGTCGTTTTTAAGGGGACTACATGACCTAAAGCGCGGTCACTGTCGGACTGCATAGAAAAGAAAGAGAAGCGCGATGACACAATGCTGGTAATTTTTTTCAAAATATGAAGTAATTATATATCTACAAAAAATCTATTGTTTGGACAAAAAAATTAAAACACTAGTGCTTTAGTATGTTGTTTGTAGAATAATCTGACAAAAAATCAGAATGATTGTATGTATATTAGAGTGGTTTTTATTGTGAAAATAAAGTTTTTAGAGGTATCTTCATGATTTTTTTCAATTTTTTTTTTATCTAATTTGTTGTTTTATGTTATCAACACACTATATAAGGTCCCATTAAAATAGATGGACAAACTTTTAGAAATCATTCTGACCACCAAAATAAGGACGATGGTAAAAAAATATATAAGAAATACGCATAGCTGATACTTACAAGAAAAATAATTATCAGCTAACGGAAATACACTAATGTGCCGGCAATTTATTATTTTAGGTCAAAATAATATCACTTTAATCAGTGTTTTTTTTGCTTAGATATATTAAAATTTGTCCATCTATTTTAATGGGACCCTGTATAACTAGCAATATCCTGAAGAATATCATATATTTTTCGGATTTTGTTTACTGTAGTCGATCATATACTTTTAGGTAAAACTTGCGTTTTTTGCGTTTAGGTCCTGTAGTCCCCTTAAGTACTTCCGTGTACCTACAAGTACTGAAACTTTGGTACCTCGCTGTTTAATACCTATGTATATTCTTTAAAAGTTTGTATTGTTCCTTAGCTAAGTAACTTTCGACTTTTCTTGTAATTTTGATTATTCTGTTGATTTCACGGAAAGGAAATATTTCTGGAATTAGTTGTTACTTCGTGCTTGCTTATTTAATCAGGAACTTACATACTTAGGACTGAGAAACCCGAAACTAAGAAAGGCGATGGGAGTAGCAAGTTTGTAGAAGCAGTAGACACATTATTAAGAGGCTCAACAGCTATTGGGAAAGGTTACCCACCTATGTACTCGATAATCGATACACCTAGAAGCAGATGTAAGGAAAGCCCCCCTGGATGAACAGAGGATGGAACTAAATAAATACCTAATGGCTAAGGGGCAACTAAAATCAAATTTTTACCTTTAATATCAACTAGGTACATATGTGCCTTCTGTGTGCCTATTTGTAATAATAATACTTTGACAAAACTTTGGCTGATTTCCATTTACATTAGTTATGTAGCGAGTTTAGTTCAAGTATCAAGTTGTGTGCAAACGTCAGTCTAAAAGTGTCCGTTCTTCATTGTGAAGTGTCACGTATAGAGAAGTCAAGTTGATGACACTTTAACACGTCAATATTTTTTTTTAAAACAAGATTAAGATGACCCAATTTGCGCTTTTATAATTTCCAACGTCACGATATTATCGTGGACGTCCCCGTCCGCGTCCTTAAAATGTATGGAAATATATGCATGTTATAACGTTATCGTGGGCGAAAGTTTAAAGAAAACATTTGACTTCCCTGTGTTATCGTGATGCCGTGACGTGGACGCACAATAGTCTTTATACAAGGGTCATCCATACTAATATTATAAATTCGAAAGTAACTCTGTCTGTCTATTTGTCTGCCTGTATGTTACCTTTTCACGCCTAAACCACTAAACGGATTTCGATAAAATTTGGCACCGAGATAGATTGCATCCCGGGGAAGGACATAGGATAGATTTTATCCCGATATTCCCACGGGATCGAAACTTACCTGGCTGAAACCGCGGGGCGCTGCTAGTACCTAATAATAATAATTATGATGATGCTAATTATAGCAAGTCAGGTCCAGTTAAAAACCAGCGTCAGGCACTAGTTGTCTGGCATTTTTGCTGAACTGGGCCTTTTTGGCGCAGCCGTGAGGCACACATTCCTGCTAATTTCTTACATCGGACTTTGCACTTTTTATTTTTTTATCTCTTTTTAGGGTTCCGTACCCAAAGGGTAAAAACGGAACCCTATTACTAAGACTTCGCTGTCCGTCCGTCCGTCCGTCTGTCTGTCACCAGGCTGTATCTCAAGAACCGCGGTAGTTAGACAGTTGAAATTTTCACAGATGATGTATTTCTGTTGCCGCTATAACAACAAATACTAAAAACCAAATAAAATAAATATTTAAAGGGGGCTCACATACAAAAAAACGTGTTTTTTTCGGCGTTTTTGCCGTCTGTCTGTCGCCAGGCTGTATCTCAAGAACCGCGGTAGCTAGACAGTTGAAATTTTCACAGATGATGTATTTCTGTTGCCGCTATAACAACAAATACTAAAAACAAAATAAAATAAATATTTAAGGGGGGCTCCCATACAACAAACGTGTTTTTTTTCGGCGTTTTTGCCGTCTGTCTGTCACCAGGCTGTATCTCAAGAACCGCGGTAGCTAGACAGTTGAAATTTTCACAGATGATGTATTTCTGTTGCCGCTATAACAACAAATACTAAAAACAAAATAAAATAAATATTTAAGGGGCCCCCCTTACATACAACAAAAGTGTTTTTTTCGGCGTTTTTGCCTTGTGGTACGGAACCCTTCGTGTGCGAGTCCGACTCGCACTTGGCCAGTTTTTTTGTTTTTATCTGATGTACGACTATTATCTGACTATCTGGTGTATTGTGTGTCTTTTAGTCTGTGCTAAATAAATGTATTTTCTTTCTTTCAAGTGCATTTTCGGACTATTTATTATGATTTTGATCTTCTGACTTTCCTCGCTCAATTGATATATACAGCCACAGCTTAAACAAACACAAACATTCCTCCCTACCTTATCAGCAGTGCGCTAAGGTCGCGGTAATTAATGCTTAGCTGTAATTAAGGCGAAGACATTCACTCGGGTCTAGATGGTAGTGTTATGATAATAGGCGTATAAGGTTTCATGTCTTTATTTCTTAGTTGCTAGCTGTACTTTGTACCGTTTACGAGTGTCCCTTCATTGCCTAAATCTAAGTACTGACACTACCTACCTACATAGTGTTTTCAAGTGGTTTTAATTTTAAATATTATAGCCCTTTATTTTACTTGCCTTTACCAGTAAGATTAGCACAATAAATTACCTGCTTAGAATATCATCGCAAACTAGAATCAACTGTGTTAATAAAAGGAGGCAGAAATAAGTCATACAAAACACAAGAATAACCTGCTTAAAATTATATCAATTGGTGCTATAAATAATAAACGGCGGTAAAATCCAACGCACCAACCCTTACACAACATTATTTTTGTTGTTTCAGCACAAATTGACTCGTTACTACCAAAATGTTGACCACAATTTCAGTTACATAATTCGATTTTCATTCACTACGGACTGCCCCTAAACCTGAGTTGGTAATGACCGGATATTGACGAAACTTCCGGCTCGTAATGACGGCCAGTTCAGACAGCCATCTCCTCCACGTGGAACGTCACTATACTTAACTAAAATAAATAGCTTAGGCAGTGATTTACGAAAAAAGACGTGGATTATCTTGCTTTTTACTTTTATCCACTTAGTTGCCATTCTATGTACTCTTCGATGTGCAGTTATGGAACGTAATGCAAACATGGAAGTATAAGTAGTAGTGTAAGTAGCATGTAGTCATGGAACAATTACGTTCCATGACTCTTACATGCTCATAGTGATATGAGCATGTAAGACTTACTGCTGAGAAAAAAAAAAAAAAAAAAAAAAAAAAAAAAAGACTTACTGCTAAATAAAAATCAACGGAAAGCCAATAACAAGTCATGACCTTTACAAACAGAGTAAAAAAAACACAACAGACAATACAGTGAAAAACGGAATTACGTAATTTATAATAATTTACGCCATTAATTTATTTTTTATTATTTATATATTTTTGAGTTCAATTTTTCGTCGTCATTTCAGATGACTGAAGAAAACATTCTTGATTTGAATTAACAGATTTAAAGCAATTTTTTATATTAATCAAGTTTCTTGATTTTAGACAAAATATGATGTAACTTCGACTCACCTACATAATATTCACGTCGCCGTGATTCAGTGCCTTCACGATACTTGTAAAGAACTTCTCTCTACTTTTACGTAGTGGCTTATACTACAACTTGGAACTTTGGTAGTGTCTCTTCACATTATGTTGCGGCATCAAGAAGGTTTACTACACACGAGAAGTCAAGTTAACCTGGTTCCGCAAATCTTACTTATCCTGACGTTTTTATTACTGGATAAAATGAAAAGCTGAAACAAAAATATTTCTTGTGATACACACAGCAAATAATGAATGTATCATTTAAACTGGGAAAATACTGCCAACGTAAGTAACTAGGTACCATATGTTTTTCTTCCAGCTTAGTTACGATGTCCTGTTATTTTTTGGTATCGATAAAATACAAGCACAAAATTTAACAACTATCATCATCTTCCTGCCCTTATCCCATGTTACTTGGGGTCGGCGCAACACGTTTTCTTCTTCCATTCTCCCCTGTCAACCGTCACGCTATCATTCACTCCCTTCTCTTTCATATCATTTAAAATTTGACAATTATCTGTAAAAAAAATATATTATGCCTTTTTAACCGACTTCTAAAAAACGGAGGAGGTTCTCAATTCGGATGTTTGTGTTTTTTTTTATGTTTTTTCGCGCATAACTCCGTCGCTTGCCAACCGATTTGAAATATTCTTTTTTTGTTGGAAAGGGTATACTTCGTAAATGGTCCCATGAAAATTTTATCGAAATCCGACGAGCGGTTTTTGAAAAATCAACAAAAATCTTTTCGAAGTCGGTTGTTGTTTTTTTGTAAAAAAGTTCTTGTTAAAACCTTTATAAAGGGCGCTACCTCAAAAATAAATCGTAGTGACTGATGAAAGCGTCGTATGTGCCAAAACGAATTTACTCCTTTTATCGCAAAATAAATATATAAAATTTAAAATTACTTTGAGTAAACTTTGATATGATAATTTATCGATGTTTTAAAGTAAATTCCATTGAATAACTCTTAGGCATTCGAAAAAAGTAAAAAAATAGATATAACTTTGCAATTTTTTTGTATCGAGAAAAATTCATTTAATCATTACTTTTACATGAAACTAGACCAAAGAGTAAAAAAACATACCAAAATGTCAAATCCCTACTCCCACATACTTAACAAGTTACACAAAATCTAAAAACCACATTTTTTCAATATATCACCTTAACTGAATTTATTACACAGCCATCCTAATTGAGTGAACGTCTGTTGGTATAATTTATAAATAAAATATACAAAACCTCAAGGTGGGAAAAAAGCCGGAGGGGGTGAATTATGTCATTGTTACGTTTTGTGCCAACACTCTGTATTTTTCCCATAATAATACGAGAAATAATGTTGTGTGTTGCTTTAGGATGTAAAAAGTAGGTCATGGGAAGATTTATTAATATGTATTATGTATAATGAGGGCAACAGATACTAATAATGTGTGAAATCACTAGCTGTTGCCCGTGACTTCGTCTGCGATTCAGGATGAAAAGGAACCTATATCTTTTTCAATGTCATGGTCTACTTATGTGCTGAATTTCATCCAAATCCGTTCAGCCGTTTTAACGTGAAAGCTAACTAACAAACAAACTTACTTTCGCATTTATAATATTAGCTAGGCAAAATAGTGGGTAGGTACAGTCAACAGCAAAAGTAGATGATCAAAGTCAGAAATTCAATACTAATGAACGGAGTTCCCGTCAGAACTGTGTGGCGTCGAAGTGATTCAAAAGTATTCTATGTAGTAAGTATTTTAAGTAGTAGTACTTCGACGCCACACAGTTCTGACGCGAACTCCGTTCATTAGTATTGAATTTCTGATTTTGATCATCTCCTTTTGCTGTTGACTGTACGTCTAAATGTTTACTGCTTATAAAGTGCCTGATGGTGATCGCTGCAATAAATAATCAGTTGCATAAGTGGTATACTTAATCATCTCGCGTGGTTGCGCCTCGACGATCAACAAAACACATTGGGGGGATGGATTCTCTGCAGTCCTAGGTGCGTTCCCCGCAAAATGTTATTCATTTCTTTCAGGATTCTCTGCAGTCCTAGGTGCGTTCCCCGCAAAATGTTATTAATTTCTTTCAGGATTCTCTGCAGTCCTAGGTGCGTTCCCCGCAAAATGTTATTAATTTCTTTCAGGATTTTTTCAGTTACAGCTCGGAGTCCATTCCTTACGACCATTGTATATCCTAACTTGTAAAATTTTCACGGAATATTACACCTCTACTTGCTTCTTTGTAGAAAACACTCATGACGTATATGAAGGGATATCCGTACCAAGGTTCAAACAAGATAATAATGAAAGTACATAAGATATAATCTAACAGACTAATATGATAATATGTACAGTCAACAAAAGAGATAAGTATGCAGGATAGTTGGATATCTAAGTTGAAGTTTAGTAAGAAACCGATGAATGTTCTCGAATAAAATTTTATTTTATTAATAGAAAACAAACAGCTCATTTATCAAATTAAACAGTCCACAAAATCCATCGTATTCTTGCTAAACTTCAACTATATCCGACGATCCTGCATACTTATCTCTTTTGTTGACTGTACATGTATAAAAATAGGATTTGGGAGAGGCCTTTGCTCGGCAGTGGGACAGAGCAGGATATGTGAAAAAAATAAAAATAGGAGCAGTGATGGTGGCCCAGCGGTTACCGGCCGCGACTTACGAGTTATAGGTCGTAGGCAGACAGGCGCTTTACTTTGTGTAAATTATTTCCTCACCACTGCTCTTAAAACGGCGAAGGAAAATATCGTGAAGAAACCGGCATGTCCAAGAACCAAAAATTCGAAGACATGTGACATCTACCAACCCGCACTGGGCCCGCGTGGTAGATTATAGTCCACTCCTTATCGCAGAGAGGCCTATGACCCAGCTGTCCCCTAAGACGACCCACTGACCAGCTGTCGGAACATTGAGGCTGATTATGCATATAAAAAAGGGAAAGATGCATCGGGGGAGATGCATGCAGGGCATCAAAAAATTCGTCCGCATCGCTGTCAACAGGATTAGTGCCCAAAAGGCTGGCAACATTGCCACGTACGGTGATGCTGATTCTTTGGCCAATAAATAACAAAGGTTTGTATTACTCGTACACCATGCAACAGAAACCAGATACACCGCAAAACTTAGTTAAGGCCAAACAAATTCACCCGAGTGTGTCCACCCATACGTCCCGTTAACATTCAAAGAGGATTCATTACGCGATGCAATGAGAGGCTATTTGGAACACAGCATAATTCCCGAAGCGCGCCGGGCAGGCCAGCGCCAGCCCAATGCTGTTAATATGCATGTAATTTCGCTGGGAGTGGATAGATTCGGTATCTATCCACTCCCAGCGAAATTACATTCTACATGTGTGAGGCAGTTTAAAGCTTTTGTAATTACGCATTTAATTTCCGAGCGAGATTGTAAAGCTGTTGGACCGAGGCTGATTTTAAATTCTGAAGTTTATATTCCATGTTTGTATCGCCTCATACCTTTTCTGCTGCAGTCAGAAAATACAAATGTTAGGCAGATTAATCCACCACGTCAGTTTCTCCTCTTAAAGAATTACTGTTGTGTTTTAATTTACAGTTTTTTTTTTTTGAGAACATTATTTTCTTTTATTTCATTATAAACATTTATTTTCGTAATCTCTTAATTGACTATTTACACTAGGTACTAAAATAAAAGACCAATTAACTAACTATATAAATAAATACAAATACAAGAGAATATTAGGCGTTGAAGTACTTGTCCGCATCGCTGTCATCCAGAAACGTGCCCAGGAGACTGGCAGCATTGCCACGTTGAATGCCAATGCTAATTCTGTGGCCTAAGAACGACCCAGCCCTCTGATCACGTGAAGATCAGCCGGCGAGAAATTTCCTTAAAAAGGAGACACGCAGTCGGGCACCATTACCCGAGCGTTTCGACCTCAAACGGCTCCAAGCTGTAGTCACCCATAAGGTTACAGTATATGGGCCGCTTGTGGGTCTCAGCAGCCGCAGCAGCGGCGCGAGCACAGCGGTCCGTGCTAGGAACATAAGATGGCGCAAGCGTATCGACACAGGTTGCATCCCACACCAGAGGCCTACCTAGAACAATTTATTTTTTTGTTGTCAAATTCTATTTCTCTATCCATCTTTCTATCCACATCGCAACATCGATATTCTTCTAAAAATGCATTACATGTGAGTTTGTTTCCTGTAATACCTATAAATTGATAGCTAGTACAAGTTTGGGTAGCAGATGCAATGTGTAACAGCAAGTGTCGTTATGACCGCGTCTGCGAAGTGCTAAACTTTGAAGTATGCAATTTACGACGTTCTAAAAAGGATGTAGGTAATCATATACATTTTAATGTTTAGAACTTGGAATGACCGCTCACTTCAAGCTCACTTCCCTTAAGTTTTCAAGGTTAGATTTTTACAGAATAGATCAGGTTCTCATATCGATCGATGGTCTAGAAGACAGATGGTAAAAGTGCAGTTTTAGTATTTTTTCGGGAGAACAGTTGCAAACGCAATACAAAACAGAAATATTGGCAAATGCCAGAAATGTTTTTTTTTTTTTTACATTTGGCATCAAGAAAGTTGATTATTAACGGACTTTAGGTCTTATGTCTAGACTGATGTTACTGAATATAATGTGTCAACTAAAAGAAGGTAGAAGGAGACAGAAAATTGCTTTTCTGATGTTTGCAAATTGTTAAAACATTTAAAACGTTTGGGAGTTTTTTTTTTCGAAATCTTCACTTATAACATCTGTCTTGTAGACCATCAATGGGTATATAACCTTTTACAGTATCTGATCAGTAAATCGGCTATCGACACGGCTATAGAACTATCGAATGTTGGTTATATCATTTTGGGCACCAATTAAGACAGCAGCGGATCACTTTCCACGATGTGAAAACTATTGATATTAAATAATGTATGCTTTCAGATACTGGGTATTACTGTATTTTCTTGCTCTTCTCTTCTCTTTATTTACCTGTACAACGGGAATAATTACTCACAGCTATATTTGGCATCGCTTAAGCTCATTTTTCCGGACAGCGAGACAAATTGGTTTACAAAAAAAACTCATGGAAAGCCTCTTGGTTCAATTTGGAACAGCCAGCAGTATTAAAATTGGAGCAACTGGAATTGCCCGTACAAGGAAGAATGACAAGCAATTTGTTTATCGCGTTGAGACATAAATCATCTCCAAGAAATGTAATCAAGAAAATCATTTAAATTCAATCAGGGGGTCTTATGTGACTCACAAAAATAGGGACGTACCTATTTTCTTTGAAATGGTTTTTTGTTTTGATTGTCTTCTTTAGTACAGACGCCAGCACATGAAGCTACCCGAAACTGTCAAAGGAGAAGGGAATGACTCCATAGATTCCTGGGCCCAGGTGTTAACTGCATCAAACTAGCCTTATTTGTAAGAGGATATAATAACAAGGCTTCACTGAAAATTTGGTGAAATTTGGCTATCCAGGAACCAAGTTAGATGAGTTATAGTAAAAGTGAGGTTATATTATATCATTGTAGTTTTGTTATTTACGAAATACTTTGAATGTGTAAATGTAATTTAGAGTAGCAAGATCCGTCAAATAGTCCGTTATAACGTGCAAAGCCGAGGTCGTGGGGTTAAACAATAAAACATACAAGGAAAAAAATACGTGCGCACCCAGAACGAAAGAAAAACAAACGAGTGCATCTGTCAGTCAGTGACTGACGGATGTCAGGCACAAGTGTTGCCAGAAGAAAAAAAATCACTATGAATCTATTCAATCGATTCCACGAAAGCTTGATATGCACTTGTCACTCACTCGATTTTCATACATATTCTCATATTTTACCGATTTATTCATAATCGATTAGTAGTAATTCAGGAATTATTTAATCGATTATTTAGTTTCATTAACTTAAGTTTTCTCGCTTTCTAGGTAGAAACATGGTACCATACTTTGTGATTTCCTTTAGAAAAATATAACGGTTTTTTTAATACACATTTCAACTAGTTAACTGCTGGGCCCAGAAGTCCCCTTCTCCTTTGTATTCATCTTTCAGGTGCTGTTACTAAAAGCGATCACATAGAAAACCTAGCAAAGTAATTAAGTGATCGGAAATTCAAATTGCATAACACTCGTTCTATACTTGTTGACAAACACTTTTCGTAAATTAACTCATAATATACTCGTCAAACTAAAGGTGACGTTGAACCAAACATCAAAAATATCCATAATTACGTAATGACATTAAATTGAGCCAGTGGTGGTCGACTTACGAGTTGTACGACGTAGGTTTGAACCCAGACCGGTGCTTTACTTTGCGTAAATTATTGCATCCCTACTGCTCTCAAAACGGCGACGGAAAACATCGTGAGGAAACCGGCATGTTCTAGAACCAAAAATTCGAAGACGTGTGAAATCTAACAACCGCTGAGCCTGGGTGGGGGGGATAACGGCCCACTCGCTCTCTCCGAGAGGAGGCCTGTGTCTCAGAGCAGAACAGTGGGAACATTATGGGCTGTTTATGCTACGTAATGACTTAGGTATAAGCCAACTTACATACTGATAATAGCAATTGTACATTGTGTGTCCCCATAAGGTCAGGCAGCTACCCGGTCTACGCCCACACCGCATTCACCGCAAAATCTATTAATTTCCTTCAGTATACGACGATTGGGAGCACGACAACCCGAATATTGGACTGTTTCGATGTGGCAGAGAGTGATACAAGCAAAAGGGAAACATAACTAAGAACTTGACAGGGTGTTTGGGCAATATATTATTATTTGGATTTCGTTCTAAAATACGGGCCTCATACCCGGTTGTTAAGGTCCTCAGATAAATTCTAAATAGCTATTGATTCGGCAAAGTTATAACTGAGGGTTCAGAAACAACCAAATAACGACTACTATAAAATACATAGTCTGGTTCAGCATATATCTGAAACCGCAAGCATTTGTTTTATAATGACGTGGAAAGCTATGGTTACAAGTCACTAAAAATTACATTATTTTTCCGAAAACATACAAACTTTTCGCCTGTTTAGTATCAACTACCTACGTCATAGAAATCGTCAAGCTAATGTTTTCTGCTAGTACCTCATTATCATTTACCTAGCCTTTTCCCAACTAGGTTGGGGTCGGTTTCCAGTCTAACCGGATTCAGTTGAGTACCAGTAAGTATTATTTTTGGAGCGACTGTCTATCTGATCTTCACAACCCAGTTACTGGGTAATACTATAATAATACCTATAGTTACACTGGTAGTCAGACTTTCGGGCTTTGGCTGACGCCCCGTAACGACTGTCAGAGATCCACTAATGACAGCCGGGACCAACAGCTTAACGTGTTTTCTGAGGAGGGGTCTTGGTATGTATAGATGGTCACCAATCCACGGATCAACCGCGGCAGCGTAGCATAACCTAATCGACTGACACGTGCGGCCGTTACTATTTAGCCACAAGCCTTTTCTGCTAGTACCTATAATTTTAAATTTCGTATCACAGTAACTCTTCATAGGTACTCTTTTAATAAAATTTCAGACACATAAAAACTGAACACTCCTTCACATCTTAAACATTCCTAATTTAATTATAACCCTATTACTGAAATGACTGAAACTCGTCGTCAGACAGTATATAATTACATTATAAACTTTTCTCCTGTGATGCGGTAATCAATTAGAACCTCATGTAATGAATTAACAACATTAAATTAACTCCAGGAATTGGCTGCCTACCGTGTTATAATTTTAATTAATCGTGATATGAAAGTAGTTTTGTGTTAAATTTGGTAAGTAAGTAATATATTTCCACTAACCTACCTGTGGGTGTGGTAAACTTTGATTTACAGGTTACGTCAATTTCAAGGAAGAAGTTAGAGAAGTTTCTCTTCATCAGCATTATCATCATACACAGTCCGACTTCACGCACTGCTTAGTGTTCAATAAGAAGTCCACATCTAGCAAATGATTTTTAACGAGGTGGTAATTGTTTACAACTATATTTTTCTTTGCAGATAAGAGAGTAGAAGGTCACTAAATCCATCTTTGACGTCCATATGACGGCACGGTTGGCGCAGCGGTTAAGCGATTGACTGCTGCGCTGCGTGTCGCGGGTTCGATTCCCGTACGGAACAAATATTTGTATGAACTACAAGTAGTTGTTCCGGGTCTGGCTGTTTGTGTCTGTGAATTTAAATGTTTGCAAACGCACCCACAATACAGGAAAAATTCCTAGTGTGGGGCAATGTTTAAAAAAAAAAAATCTTTGACAATTCTCCTGCAGCTGACAAAGAAGGCGCAAACGACACGACCCTCTCACAAAAATGGCACTAGTACAATAATAATCCTAGCCTAGAGACCCGTAAGTAACAATTTATTGTTGTGAGAGAAAATAGCTCTAAGGCCTTCAAGAATTAAGCTGAAAGCGCTGAAATAAGGAACAATAAGGTGAATAACAGTATAAAGAACAACAGAATAACAGTAAAGTATAGGTGCTAACAGTATATTATTATTCAAATTACATTCAAATACTTCCTAATTTAACTTCGTAAGTACTATTAAACCATTGACTGCTCAAATTCCCATCTTCAAGTCAAGTAAAGCACTCAACTCAAACACCAGTGTTCTGTCGAACTAGTTACTATATAACTTGCTATTTACGCCAGCGCTCGACTCCAGAACTGTTTCCTACTATTCTCTCGAGTGCTGTAATGTTAATGTTTCCTAGTTGCCCTATGTGGACGGTGAGAGCTATGAAGCTACAGATAAACTTTGCAAACAAAAGACAAACATCCCTTTTAAACTATCCATCTAGCTCGTAATGACCGAATGCAGGGCCAAGGTCTCGTATTCCCTTTTCCACTTATTTGTGGGTTTTCGCTAGGAGTGTGGAGTATAAGTGGGGTTCTTAGGTACTTAACTGTATTTTTTTTTCACTCTTTCAATGCGGCTATTACCTTCGCATGACACGTTTCACACTGTGTGTGAAAAGGACTATACGAGTACATAATACGACTGCGTCAGTGAGCGGAGTTAGCGTAGCTGAATTTTGGGCCAAATATATTTTGACTTTCGTAACATTACATTTTTGCCATAAATACGCTAAGAAGAAACAAAACTGCCTGGAGAACGTCCAAATACTTAGTGCTCTAGAAGTAAGAAGAAGACAAATTTAAGTATGAAGTAAACAAAACATTGCAGTGTCTCTTTCACATAGGACGGGTACACTGTGGTGTCCTACATAGTTACGTGAGTACGTACTGACTGATACCCAAGTGTGTTACAAGTTCACTATCACTTAATGTTGATAATCTGAAATAGATGATCAGAGTTTGGGGTGAGCAGAGATGTCGGTAATTGAACATGATAGCAATGTTTGGTGGCAGTTTCATAATTGCTAGGATTATTCTGATTGGAATTGCAACAACGTTTGAAAGTTCGATAACCGAAAACCTAAATAACCTACATTTAATAGTGCCACTGTATGATGGCTTGTGACTTTTGCATGAAATGAAAAATTTAATATTCAAATAAGGCTGAAATCAGCACTTCTCGAACGTCACAATTACATAAGACCGTCCCCTAAAACGCCCTTCACCAATTCCTATAAATGTAACGCAATAAATACATGGTTGTGCGGGCCACAATAATGTCATAACTTTAATTTATCGAACGGATAAACTATTTTTTTTAAATGATAAATTATTTTATTTTTGTGAGTAGGTTTGCGCAAACACTTTTACATGTCAATCATATTTTTGTTTAAACTAGATGAGGTCGGCGTTTCCTTTCTGACTACTCTGAGAAGAAAGGCCGAAACACACTCAGAGGTCACAGTCTCTTTTAAAGTCCAGACATAATCTTGGTCAGGTTATATGAATACCATGTAGATCGATGTCTGAGATGGTCTTTTGAGGAAAGAACCACACGATTGAGAGGACCTGTCCAGTCAGTGCACGCATTTGTCAGAAATCGTGCAGCTCAACTCAAAACTTAAGGAGCTCAACGATTCGACGAACAATACCAAAGAAGGGATATTTGGGTAGGCCACATAAATTACTCAAACTACCAGAACATTACAAAAACTAACAGATCAGAGAGAATAATAAAAAAAAAAAAAAATTGTATATCCATGTTGTCTTCACATTCACAATAATTAATTTAATATAATTTTTTAGCTGTCAAAGGCACCATCATACATTATCGCTGGTTTAATTATGCAAAAATACTTAACACACGGAGGATAACTCAATTTTAATATGGGAAGATTCTAGTGATTATTTTAACCTAAGCAATAAATATTTTACCTACTTAAACCTTAACCACGATTTGGCTTACCACAAAACCGCCAAAATAACTTCGCTCCATGAAAAAGTTTCAAAGTCGTGAAGTCTTTACCTTAACAAGCCTCTTAACCCCGATGTAGGTAAAAGTTTATCCAAAGGGAACCGAAATTAAAACTTGATTAATAACCTCAAAGTTCTTGAATATATTAGGAAGACGAGTCTTTAAGTAAAATTCTGCATAAAAATCTGTCAAAAATACCCCTTTGAGGCAAGTTTATGAACAGTTTTCTAAGCGTGGGGAGTCTGTAAACATATCATTTTTTATACTGAAAATGAACTACCAAGTTATTGAAAATTTCTTCCGGGATACTGTAAATTATTTGACAAAATGTGTATCGGTGCATGAAGTGAATATTTATCTGTTACGATTACCCTTTAGTCCACTCAAAACAGATTCCATAAGTAGTCTAATTTTTGACAGTTCTTCCATACAATAAAATGAAAATAAAAAAAAGTTTTTAAAAACAAGCTTTTATTTCCATAAAAAAGTAACCTAAAAAATAAAAAACAACGAGAACTAAAAAGAAAAAAATAAATTTAAGTGACACTGACGTTTTAAAATACATATATATTATATACTAGCTGTGCCCGCGACTTCGTTCGCGTGGATGTCGGAACACTGTGTCGCTTAGGAAAGTTGTAAAAGGAAAAATCTTCCGATCTAGTCTGGTAACGCTTCCCTTGCTTGGGGTTCTCAACCATAGTCCTTTCGACTGCACAGCAGTCACTGCGTCTTCAGGGTTCATAATGACAATGCGACGAAGTGTCACTTTGATTTTTAAGGATAAATACAAATGAAATCGCCTGCTCGAGGCTGATTGTCTGACCAAATAGCCATATTATGTCCATTTTGTTTTGCATTTGTTTTAGAATACTAAGTTAGACCGGAATAAATCGTAAAATCATACCACCATTTTATCTAAAGTATATCTGAGATTAGTAGGTGAAGTTTGAAGTTAGTTTTTATAAGTCTTGTCTTCTTCTCTGCCGCTCTGCGATAAATTTAGAAATTCTTAACTTGGTATTGTAGATACCTTACATACCAGTATTAAGACTTTATCATAGCGTCGAGATATCTAGAAGATAAAAAGAAGAATACATCAATGGTGTTACTCTTAAATCGTACCTACTGAAGTTTATCTGAAAAGTAGTTTGAAGTCTTTCTTAACTTCTTATTCTGTAAACCTGTGCCCACATTTGCTAACTCTCTCTTGGTGGATAGCCATAAGATACCTTGAGGGTCGATATGGTGCATTCCCGACGTTTGGCCCCCAAACTGGAACGGGCCGGGGCCGCCATGGGATCTGGAGGCAATAGTCCTCGCGCGCCTGTATGAGTGGCGCGCGGAGGCACTACGCCGGGGGGAAGATCCGCTTCCGCGGCAAATCGGTGCGGAGCGGACAGATCTCCGGCGCGATCTCATGGTGGCATGGAAAGAGCGACTGTCGCTACCCAGCGCAGGGCACGCCGCGATAGCGGCGATAAGACCCCTCTTTAAGGAGTGGCTAGAGAGGCGCCACGGCGCCCTCACCTACCGCCTGACGCAGGTCCTCACCGGACACGGAAGTTTCGGGAGGTTCCTGCACATCATCAGGCGGGAGGAAACGCCCGGGTGTCACCATTGCTAGGATCGCCCAGAGGACACGGTGGAGCACATGGTGGAGGTCTGCCCCGCTTGTGCGGAGCACCGCCGTGTCCTCGTAGAGGCGATCGGCAGCGGCGGCGACCTCTCGCGCCCGGCCCTGGTGCAAGCCATGGTCCGGGGCGAGAGGGAGTGGGAGGCAGTCACCTCCTTCTGTGAAGCAGTCATGCTAGCAAAGGAGGTGGCGGGATGGCTCAGGGAGAGATCCTCCCGTCCCAGCCACCGTGGGAGACGCTCCCGGCGTCGGGAGCCGCGTGACGACTCCCGGCCACCGTAGGCGCGGGCCTGCGGGCGGAGAGTAATGGGTAGCTGGGTTTTAGACAGTAAGAGTCTGACACTCCCTTCCGCTCCACCCGGCGTGCGTTGAAGCGTTATTATGGTAAAGAAATTTAAAAAAAATCGAGAAAAAAGGCAAAAAACTTTGAAAGTATGATAATTATGATCTTAAAACCTTATGTCACTAAGAAAATGCTTCTCTGTTAACAATGTTAGAAAGGTTGCTTGCCCCTCGAAAGAGCTCCTACATAAAGTTGCCCGTGTGTGTGTTTGTTTCGGCCTTTCTTCTCAGAGTAGTCAGATAGGAAACGCCGACTTCATCTAGTTTAAAAAAAAAACATGATTGACGTGTAAAAGTGTTTGTACAAACCTACTTACAAAAATAAAATCATTTATCATTGCAATCTTTATCACTCAGAACACCACATCACATAATATTATCCTACATTATCCTCACTTTTTATTTGAAATTCTTTTAGCGCCACTAATCAACCAACAATCGAAAGCGATTAACATTATATTATGTAATCATTATCATTACTTTTTCAAATAACACAGGCAGAAGCGACTGTGATAGTCATCTTATAGGTAAGCCTGCATGACGTGATTATTCACATAATAATGTTATAAACACAATAATTATGTTTTCGTTAGTACTATAAAGCGCCAATAGATGTCATTACGTGTATCCAACTTACGTAATGAAAGTTGTTGTAGAATACTTTAAATTGATTATATATTTTGATACAGTGAACCGATTGCGATGAAACCAAAACTAAACACTACTCCGAGTTCTACACTATAGTTGAGTATAAAAATTAACCATATTGATTTGGTACTTTTTACGTTGAACCTGTTCAAATCAAATTTTGTCACATCCAAACAGACAAACCGACAAACAGACAAAAATTCTAAAAATTGATGAAATGGCATCTGTTGGTTATCCAATAACACCCCAACTATTTTTTTTTTAATATTTTCAATGTACAGAAACGCCTCGTCTACAGATTTATTAAATGTATAGATAGATGTGAGACTGCACGTGTGACTTCACGCACAAGTGTAATAAGCGGCGTGAACGCGCGTCCAAAGACTACAATATAATGTTGTCGCGCGTCTCAACTGACCGTCCTCAAGCTTGCTCCCCGATCGCGGCTCGCGCCTCGCATAAGCGTCAGCTCACACCGAGACGCGACGCGACGCGCAGTTTTCAAGATACACAATGCAGGGTTCACTACGTCGAGCTACGCCGCGCTGTGCCGCGCGGCGCAGCGCTGCGTAGCTCACTGAATCGTGTACCTTTTTGTGTAGTAGATAAGGTCTGTAATTGTATTTCTATTTTGAAAACTGCGCGTCGCGTCGCGTCTCGGTGTGAACTGACCCTAAGTCGTATGGAGTGGGAAGTAAACTGTTTCCAAAGTGCCTTAAATGTGCCAATTTGAAATAAATGATTTGACTTTGACTTTGAAAGATCCTGAGCGAGTGAGACCAATAAAGGCGCATTAAGTGATGTGAACGGGTTGGAACTATATCATAATAACTTGACGATTTGGATTGCTTGCCTATTTACTAAAACAATATTTTACAACGTTACAATGCAGCATATTATAGTATATTCATACAATACATTATTGTAAGAGAGGCCATTTCATTCAATAAAAGCAAACTGCCTAATCCTTTTCCCAACTATTTTAGGGGCTGCTTCCAGTATTACCTGATGCAGCTGAATACCACTATTTTATTTATACATAAAGCGACTGTCTATTTGTCCTCCACAACCCAGTTACTGGGAAACACGATACCCCTTGGTAAGACTGGTTGTCAGTTTTTCGGGCTTCTGACTACCCGACTGTCAAAGATCCATGAATGACAGCCGGAACCAACGGCTACCGTGCTTTCTGAGGCACGGAGGGGTCTCATTATAAACATACGATCGATCCGTGTGGCTGTTATCTAGCCACAAGCCCCGACGTTTTTTTCCATTTTCTTCATTCAATAAAATTATAAGTAAATTATTTATATTATTATGTTTTTAAAGTCTGTTTGGACGCAATGTGGGCGTGGTTGTTGTTGTTTAATTTTAGGTTGGAATGACAGAAAAACACTTCGTTGATAGAACGCTTCATTTTTATTTGAACCTGTTGTTACAAGAACCTGGGCGTCTTGTATTTGAACCTGTTGTTACAAGAACCTGGGCGTCTTGTATTTGAACCTGTTGTTACAAGAACCTGGGCGTCTTGTATTTGAACCTGTTGTTACAAGAACCTGGGCGTCTTGTATTTGAACCTGTTGTTACAAGAACCTGGGCGTCTTGTATTTGAACCTGGGGGCCTAAAAAGGCCACTTTGGCAGAATCATAAACGTATTTTGCTTTTTTTCGTTGCAAGAGATTGGGATTGGATTTGGATTGGTATTTAAGCACAGACAAAAAAAAATAACTGAAAAATCCTTCACCAATGGGATTTGATACGATTAACTTATCAGTTAACTGTCTATTATGATTTATAATGATTTGATGAATTCCTTTTATGATTCTGCAAAAGTGGCCTTTTTAGGCCCCCTGTTGTTACAAGAACCTGGGCGTCTTGTATTTCAATCAAAATCAAAATCAAAATATTTTTATTTCACATAAGCCTACATGGGCACTTATGAAACGTCAGAAGCTAGGTGCACGGTTCCAATTGGTCGTTTCCTATGGAGAAGAACCGGCAAGAAACTCCACGGTTACTCTTTTTAAAAATAATTGGTTTTTACAATATTTTCAAATTACAGTAGGTATGGGAGGATAGCGTAGGCCTGTCAACAAGTATCAGGTACTTGATAAAATAAAAAATGGTCTACAGATCTAAAGTCTACAAGGCCTACAAAGTCCTCACATTTACAAAATAAGAATCTATCAAAAGGATAAATAAAAAATAAAAACCTAATAAAACCTAGTGATATGATTACCATTACAATCACTAATAAAGAGATGGAAAAAAATTGAATTTTCTGTATATAATGTCAAGTAATAAGGAGATTATGTCAAAAAAGTAAATAAAGTAAAGTAAATAAAAAATGAACATCGTAATTTGAGAGCAGTTAATAGACATTTAAATAGTTAAGCCGTTAATGAGTAGCCAGAGAAGCCACATGTGCAGAAGGAATTATTGCCAAACTACCTTGTCTTCAACATAGTCTTTAATCTTATAATATGCTTTTTTGATAAGGACACGTTTGATGAAGGTTTTGAATTTTCCATCGCTAAGTTCTGTAACCGACTTTGGCAACTTGTTATAAAAACGGACGCCGTTTACAAGAAATGACTTGCTAGTTTTAGTTAATCTAAATTTAGGTAACACAATTTCATTTTTACTACGTGTATTTATATTGTGGAAATCGCTTCTTATTTTGAAGAGTCCTAAGTTTTTGCGAACATACAAAATACTTTCTAAAATATAAAGAGAAGGCAGAGTTAGTATATCAATTTCTTTGAATTTGTTTCTAAGAGACTCGCGAGGACCCATTTGATAGATTGCGCGGATTGCCCTCTTTTGTAAAATGAAAATTGAATCTACGTCAGCTGCCGATCCCCACAGCAGAACACCATAAGACATAATGCTGTGGAAATAAGCAAAGTATACTAACCTAGCTGTAGCTATATCTGTCAACTGCCTTATTTTTCTTACTGCATATGCAGCTGAACTTAATCTACCTGAGAGAGCTCTAATGTGAGCGCCCCATTGTAATTTTGAATCTAAAGTAATACCTAGAAATACAGTTTCCGTAACAGCGTCTAGTTTTTTGCCATCAAGTTCTAAATTCAGACCCACTTGAGGTACATTTGGTAATGAGAACTTAAGACATTTAGTTTTGTTCGCATTAAGTGAAAGATTATTAGCTGCAAACCATTTCGAAAGAACAGACAGACTCTCGTTAACATGTAAGACATTGATATATACATAAGACATTTGAACCTGTTGTTACAAGAACCTGGGCGTCTTGTATTTGAACCTGTTGTTACAAGAACCTGGGCGTCTTGTATTTGAACCTGTTGTTACAAGAACCTGGGCGTCTTGTATTTGAACCTGTTGTTACAAGAACCTGGGCGTCTTGTATTTTACAATTCATTGAAGCTTATAATTTCCATTTAATATTAATCAACAGTGACATAAACAGTGCGTGCCATAATAGCATTTACGTAGTGATTGAAACGTTGTATTATCTGCTGTCTGATGATGACAGTAAGATAATATTTTCTTAGGTATCTTTGGATATCGCTTCGTTTGGAATGGGCAACTAGCTTCAATTTTCTGACCAACTGACAGACTATTTAATTTTGACAATTCAAAAAAAAAAATGAAATAAATGCTTTGAGTTTGTTTCTATGTCAATACAAAACAATTAAAACTGTGCCTTAAAATGGCTACGAAGTGCAAAATACTATTTAAATAATGTAAACCTTGTGTGCCCGCCCAGTTCCTTAAATAATCTGCCAATTAAGGGGTTTTATTCATAAATATTGTTTAATTACAATGATTAGCGACTGCATAACCATACCTTTTTTACCGACTTCACAAAAAGGAGGAGGTACTATGTTCGGGTGTTTGTATGTTTTTTTTTTGTATGTTTGTTCATCGAATACTCCGCCAATTGTCGACGGATTTTCAAAATTCTTTTTTTTGTTCGAAAGTAGATAGTTCTGAGTTGGTCCCATTGTCACCAAGTTAGGATCTGATGATGGGATCTTAGAGAAATCGAGGGCAACCCTCAAATTTTATAGGCTCACTTATTGTTTTTCGCAATATTTTATGAAGTATCTTGTGTATGGTTGTCACCATCTCAGATAGCTGGGCTGATGATGGAAGGTACAACTCCTTAACAGTAAGAAGTTACTCGAACAGGCAAGGACTGTTTTATAGTAAATTGTTTTGATGTTTGATAGGGCATTTGCCACATTTGGTCTCATGATCAAGTCATGACCTGATGCTGCAGTCAGGATAGTCTGCAGAGTACCTAACTCCTCGACCACTAACAACAGATATATCGTGTTTAGGCTCATTGAAAAGGGCTCGATGTGTGGATAAATGTACTGTTACTGAGGAACACCGAAGATCTGGTGCTGAAGCCAGGAGCATCAGAAAAAGTACAAACCTTGAAATTACAGCACCGTAGTCGTGTTTGGGCTCATTTTAAACAGGACTAATTTTAAGTTCAATGCAATGTTGACATAAGTCTGGCCTGATGCTGCAGCCAGGATTATCAGCATCTTATAAAAAACTAATAAAAGGAGAACTCCTCAACAATTAACGTCCCTGCATCGAGAAAAGGAATATTTTATAAAAAGGCGATGGGCAAGATGACATTAGGCTATTGTAACTTAGATATAAATTTTAAATAGACCCACTAAAAAGCGAGAAATAAAAACTTTTTAACAAAAAAAAACCGACTTCAAAAAAACACTACAAACTGAAAAATAACTTTAATTTCGGAAGTCGGTGGCAAAAACTAAAATACTGATCCCTAAGACACCGACTTCCGAAATTAAAGTTATTTTTGGCAGCTTCAGCAGGCTTCCTGGAGGGAGTGAGCTATAATCTACCACGCGGGCCATGTGCGAGTTGACAGATGTCACATGTTTTCGAATTTTGATTCTAGCATATGCCGGTTTCCTCATGATGTTTTCCTTCACCGTTTTGAAAGCAGTGGTGATGAAATTATTTACACAAAGCTAGCTTAACTAGACTGCGAAGAGACAATGGGCAAAAGTGGGTCAAATGTCCACCACTAACGAGACCTATGACAATGAATAACACATAACATCACGCCTTGTTTGTCGAATACACCCACATTAAACTGAATAGTCTTTTAAAAATGGATTTTTTTATTAAGACGCTCATCAAAAATATCCATCAGTAAAAAGTTATAGCTAAGTAAAAAAGTTTCATTTAATGGGCGTAACTTCTGAAATGCTAACCTCTCATTAGATATGTCTTGAAAACACAAGTGACTCTAACCATTTATATTATTTTGATTAAAAAAAAACAAGATGGCGGACTTTAGCCACTGTTATACTATTTCTGGATCAAGCCCAATACATTTTGCCCAATGTCCTTTATAGTGCTGGTGCGATTATGTATTCTAGCTTATTGGTGTAGGTTAAGCATTGCTTTAGAAACAGGCACTGGAGTTTATCATTAAGTCGGATATATTTAAGAAAACGATAGAGTTATAGATGAAGAAGAAGATGATAGAAGCCTTGTAATTGAGATTTTCTCGAAACGATGTTGGTTGGAATTATAATTATCTTTAGAAAGAAGGAAAATAAAGCAATCTGATCTATTAATGACTTTATTCACTCACATTATAAGCAAGCTGAAGTGGCAGTACGTAAACTGATCATGTCGTCGAAAAACCGATGACCGGTGTAGCAGGCGATTCCAGGAGTTACCGCATATCAGCAAGTGCAGTGTGGGACGCCCCCCAGCTAGATGGACCCAAGACTAGAAGGTGGCTGGGACAGACTGGATGGTATAGTAGGCGGGGGACAGGGTGTTGTGGGAGAGGCCTACGTTTAGCAGTGGACTGCGATAGGCTGAGTTGATTGATTGACTGACTTACATTATTCAAGTAACTAGAAATATCTACAGCCACTTCAAAATATAGTACAAGTAAAGTTCGTTAATCCTAATGTCTATGATTCAGACAAATATTTATTGACAATATCTTTCATTATTGTTATTGCCACTATTTCGTTAAAATATTTATAGAGTACACATATGAACACAGCAATGATAAGAAAGATAACAATACATAGTTTAGCTGACACTAATCGTGACACTCGTGACTAGTAAAATACTAGCCCGACACTAGTCGTGACTAGTAAAGCAGTTTCACCCGCATAAGTTTGGATCCCGTCGGAATATCGGGATAAATAGTATCCTATGTATTATTCTATTGTATATTCTACATTACTGTAAAGTTTTATCAAAATCTGTTTAGTAGTTTTTGCGTAAAAGGGTAACAAACATCCATCCATCCTTACAGACTTTCGCGTTTATAGTGTTAGTAGGATAGTAGGAAGTAGGATATTTGATTACTTAATAATGAGTTCAAGCGATTCTGAAATTTTGACTCCAGATTCGGTTAAAGACGGGGCAAATACAGTAATCGAAAATCTTTTGCATTTAAATGCATACAATGATTTTATGAAGTGGCGAGCAGACAAGAAAATAATAAATAGATATTTTAGAAAAACTCTATTTCTTACTTTCCTTATATTCGAAATGAAAAGTAGAGTGTTACACACTTGTAAAATCTACTATTGTTAGTCACCTTACATTCATCTTCTCAACATGACCAAACCAGCTAAGTGTACCTACTCTTATATTGTCACTACACTCAGTCTGTCATTTGTAGTGAGTTAGCAAGAAACGCATTTCCACAGCATTCATTCTAATTCCATGCCTATTTACAATGAAAAAAAATAGCATTACAGCCTAGCTGATTAAAATTTGTGAACACACCCCCACACACCCACACTTCGCATCCACAGACTACTTTTACACTACATTTTCAATACCCTAGTACTATCTTTATTGTAATTTTTGCATGCTCAAAATTATCGTGTTTTTTAAAAATCTTAGTTGGTATATAAAATAAAAATATCATGACGTAATGATTTGGGAGGAGGCGCTGAAATCTGACATACAAGTTTTTACTTAGTATGGGTTTCAGAGGCTTCATAGGTTTTGTAACACTAATTTATTTCAATGAAGATTTATTATTATTATTATTAAAATATTTGCCAAATATTGTTTTTCAATTGCTCTATCCTTTCCAACAAAGATTTTTCTACTGTCACTATCACACAGCAATTTATCAATACCCTCGACATTCCATTGCTGGCCATGATCGCAGCTAATGACCGTGTCTCTCACAGAACCCAGTGATGTATTAAGCTCAATGTTTTTTGTCTATCACAGATTCGCTATGTTCTACATGACATCTGCAACTGGTCGAGCATGAAAATTAATGTGATTTGAACAAATTGAATGGAAACTATTTGGAGCGATTGTTGAAGTAGATAAATAAAAGATAGCCGTGCTTCAGAGATTTATATTATAACAAACGTAAATAGGTAAGAACGAATGAAAAAAAATAAGCTGAAGATAAATGTTATCTCATGTAATACACGCGAGGCCTTAGAAATAAAATAATAAAAGACCGTAAATAACAATATAGCTGCCTTACTGGATTAGGTAAGATTACGGTCCGAATGAATACAGTCAGAGAAATGAATTGTTTATCAAATTGACACGCTACGTCAATTTATATTGCTAAAAGCTATTTCACACAACTGGCGAAAAATGGCAGTTGTGATTTGATTTTACAAACAATTCATTCACAACGTAGGATTGTCGGCACGGTTGGCGCAGTGGTTAAGCGATTGACTGCTGCGCTGCGCGTCGCGGGTTCGATTCCCGCACGGAACAAATATTTGTATGACCTACAAGTAGTTGTTCCGGGTCTGGCTGTTTGTGTACGTGAGTTTAAATGTTTGTAAACGCACCCACAATACAGGAGAAATTCCTAGTGTGGGGCAACTAAATTTTTCCTGATTTTTCATAGTTGTCACCAAAATAATAGATAAACGCAGAACTATCAATGTAACTCGCAAACACGCTGAGATTTGTAAGCTGATTGTGGTTTTGATAACACAATCAGGGATAATATAGCAGAAACTAATGAACGTCATTGTTCTTTAAGCACTGATAATTATTGTCATTATGATGTTATCACTATCAGTCAAAGACACGGCTAATATTCGTGTTCTAATAATGTTTGCATGTGTATTAAGGTCGGCTTCCAGTCTAACCGGATGCACCTGAATACCAGTATTTTAAATGGATCGACTGCCTCTCTCACCTCCACAACCCCGTTACTGGGTAATACGATACCCCGAAAGTCTGACCATCCGAAACAACCGTCAAATATTCACGAATGGCAGCCGGGAATAACGGTTTAACGTGTTTTCCGAGGCACGGAGAAGTCTCGGTATGTAAAAAAGGTCACCCATCCGCAGACCAACCGCGGCAAGCGTAGCTGAACCTGATCGATCGACCTGTGCGGCTCTTATTAATTAAATCTCCAAAAAAAACACAAACATATATTATTTACTTAGTAAAATAATAATGTCAGTCTTTTCATCAAGAGGTCATTGCAAGAGCTTAAATTGGTCTTCAGAAAATATGATACCTAAGTTACAACCAAGTGATTAAAACTATTAGACTGTGAGGCACATAGACAGTTTACCAACCGTAAATGGTATATTTATATCCACAATTACTCTGTTCGTTGCATTGCACATTGGTCTCTGCAGGCCACTAATGTAACAATTACCAATACCAGTCGCAGTAGCAGTATTGTTTCTTCATTTGTGTCTTTTTAGGGTTCCGTACCCAAAGGGTAAAAACGGAACCCTATTACTAAGACTTCGCCGTCCGTCCGTCCGTCCGTCTGTCTGTCACCAGGCTGTATCTCATGAACGGTGATAGCTAGACAGCTGGAATTTTCACAGATGATGTATTTCTGTTGCCGCTATAACAACAAATACTAAAAACAAAATAAAATAAATATTTAAGGGGGGCTTCCATACAACAAACGTGTTTTTTTCGGCGTTTTTGCCTTGTGGTACGGAACCCTTCGTGTGCGAGTCCGACCCGCACTTGGCCAGTTTTTACTTTTTTTACATTGTTCTCACATTATAGAAGCAACAAGAATAATGTACCCAGGATTTTGTAATATCTTGATTTAAAAGAGTGTCCATGGAGTTTCTTGCCCGTTCTTCTCCATAGAGATCTACGTTTTGGAATGGGCAACTAGTTTCAACTTTCTGACTAACTGACAGACTATTTAATTGTGACAATATTCAAAAGTGCCTGTACATAGTGTACATTGTACAAGGTTTAATTGAAATAAATGCTTTGAGTTTGAGTTTGAGTCGCACCTATAGTTTCATTATTGTGATCACGGATCTTACATTGGAAACTAATCTGTATGTAAATCCTTGGCGTCCAATTTGCATAGTGATAGAGATGTCGGGCACAGACATAGAAATAACTTGTTGTAAGATGGTCGTGTTGTAGTTGTAAAATTGTAAGAAAATTCGTTTCATCCAGTTGCTAATGTGTTTTTTATTTCTGTTTCTGAAAATAAAATAAACCCTGCAAGTTTTGGGCGTCAGCTAGGGAAGTAGGGGGGTGCTTCACATGCGCTCAAAAAACACAAAAGATCTGAAAGTACAGATGTTTGCATAAAACTTCTTACATCGATTCAACCCTATATGCTCATAAGACAAGAGCGCCCGGGTAATCATCATACGATGTGACGCATATTTTCCCCCAACTTATCCTTTTTTAGTGTTTGTGTTCTTTTTTGCGTCATGTTAAACGCAAATGAACATATTTTTGCGTCATGTTAACCGCAAATAAACGTACTTTTGCGTCATGTTAACCGCAAATAAACGTATTTTTGCGTCATGTTAACCGCAAATAAACGTATTTTTGCGTCATGTTAACTGCAAATTTGTGCCAGTCTCATAGCTTCGCTAATATCTGCCAAATACGTCTCATGTAACTCGTGTAGACTTCAGAGAAGAGAAACAGTTCAATACATTTCCAGGAAATCCTTTATACGCACTGCCATCATTGCTCACACTGAGCTGTTTAATGAATAACAGAAGTGACTACATTACCTAACGTAATACTATTCTAAAGACTATGTTGGGGTAAGTTCGGCCTAGGGATAAGACCGTACGAATAAAATTCCCGGCTAGTTTGGCTTTTTTTTTTAATGGTAGCAACATTTCTGACTGGCATTTCACAGGAGTTGTTACCTAGCGCAGGAGTCAGGGCTTCACTTTGTTCGTACACATTTTTTATGCGAATCAATAATTTATTATTATTATTTTATTCTGCGCCGACCGTCGTGTCGGGACAGAATAAAATGCTGCAGAATTAGATTCGTAAGGTGTTATTCCAGCGCCGAAATTAATCAAAATCAAAAGCTATTTATTCAAATTAGGCTGAGAATCAGCACTTTTCGAATGTCAAAATTACATAAGGCAGTCCCCCAAACCGCCCGTCCTTCACCATTTGCTAGTGCTTTCACTGGGAAGAAGTGGCGCAACAAACTCCCCAGCCCTAGCATTACCACAACCTATTCTGCAAAAGGATTAGCGTCAAAGCTCCGTTCAATGTTATTTAGTTCCAGTTATATCAAATGTTAATTCTCCAAGTTGACTCGGTACTGCGAGGTCGCAGTAATGCAACTAACGATACAACTTGGATTTGAAAATGTGGATAATAAATGTATGAAGCGTGTGATGTGATGAATACCTACATTTGATTCTTTCCTTACACCTTACTAAAAAAAAACAGCAACAGCAAAGCTTTTTTTTTTCATCATCATCATCATCATTTCAGCCAAAAGACGTCCACTGCTGGACATAGGCCTCCCCCAAGCACTTCCACTTCGACCGGTTTTTTTTTCAATATTTATTTAATACAAGATATTAGCCAAGTGCTTTATGCAGTGTAGCTTAAAATAGTTTTTCACAATACATAAAATATTGCCATTTATCTTCCTACACACAGCATATATCAGTAAATAATGAATATATCGCATAAAAATAAACAAAATACATTTATTTTTAGACCTTTTAAGTACCTTCTTAAGCTTGTTAGCGTATTGATAAGTAGATACGTCAGAGTACTTGAAAGGTAACGAACCCAACTAATTGCTACTGGTTTTTTATTTTTATTCTGTAAGGCGTAGTTCGTACAAAAGAAAATTGTTTTTAGTATTCACTATTCGTATCTTTTATCTGTAATTAAATTGATTGCAATCTATTTCAGTAAAATCTAACCAGTGCAAAAACAAAATGGCTGTGTTGTGGACACTGATCATCAGATTACAAAAGTACATAAACTCTGTCAATGTGCCTATGAACTTAATAGGTAATATGGGGTGGTGTCCGCAACTCCATGTCAATGCGCGTATTTTGCGTACAAAATGAACAAAAAAATGAACAAATTTGCTTGTCCTAGTTGCATGTTTGGTGTCAAATAATTATACACTGATTATTTAAATATTTTCTACACAATCAGCCTCTAGCAGTCCAATGCTGCCATCCATTATCAGTTTTTTCCTCGTCTTGAATCAAACCCAAAAAATCAGAAGAGACGCAGACTTTTATAATAACGTATCACACAATCTCATTTAGGGCTGATTTTTCCATCACCAGATAACTTTTATTCGAAGAATAAAATTGACATTTGACAGTTTTTGTATGAAATAACTGACAAAATTTCAAAACTATTCCTCGAATAAAGTTATCAGATGATTGAAAAATCAGCCCTTAGAGAAATTAATCTTATCCTGTTATGTGCAATCTAAGACAGAATCCCCTGAGTTTCTTTGTGTGGTGGCTGCTTTGTAGTCTTAGTAAAGCCGGTTATTTCGATCTCTAATGCCCGTTTTCACGAACTCTAGGCGAAATCTAAATAAAAGAGCACTGTTACATTTACCACTCTCGGCGCTGAGCCGAGAATTGAAAGTCCCACAGTGCAATAATATTTATTGTTTCCTAGTGTAAGTGAAACCAGACGTAAGCTCTGCATACGTGCGCTTTGTAGCTTAACACTTTGTAGTTTCATCCTGGAGGAGAACTTGTGAAACCTGTAGATTCACGACAATTCCTAAACAAAATGGTCCTTTGGAAATTTTGTTGAATTTAAGTGACAGTAGTTGGGCGGTTTTTGCTTGCACGGGTTGCACAATGCAGAGTGGGATAATTACCCATATTATGCCTTTATGTACAGTATTAAAATAATAATAAGAATATGTACAAGTATATAAAAAGGAAAGGAAAGAATCAAAGGGCATCAAAAAATTCATCCGCATCGCTGTCAACAGGAAACGTGCCCAAAAGACTGGCAGCATTGCCACGTTGTATGGCAATGCTGATTCTTTGGCCAAAAAATAGGCCAGCCCTCTGGTCACGTGAAGAGTCGACCAACCGCTTGGCGATGTCTCGAAATACCACGTGGGCACTCGGGCCCCATGGCCCTAGAGTTTCAACCCCAAACGGCTCAAACATATACGTTCCAAAGAGATTGGAGTATTTGCGCCGTTTGAGGTTTTCCGCACCTGCAGCAGCTGCCCCAGCACAGCTCACCGTGCTTGGAAGATGGGATGGCGCAAGGGTGTCGACACACGTTGCATCCCACACCAAAGGCCTACCAACCTTCCAAGGCATTATGGTCATAATGACTTATGTCTTTTGGATATTATTGTAAGCGAAAAGTAACCAATTTTTATTGAATGTTTTCTATAACATCTAATTTATATTCCAGATTGTTTTTTCGCTAGACAAGACGATTCTTCCAGCAGGTGTACTTAATATCAGCATGTCGATTCTGTAAAAATCTCACAATGAAAACTTGCAATGAGCTGTCAGGTGGTTTGAAAACCGTGGCCCTGTGTTGAACTAGGATCGCCAGTATCCCAGCATGATCTATACATATAATAAAACAGTAACGAAAGAAAAACTGTACATTGAGAATTTTCGAGAAAAAATAAGTGGCTTTTGTTAGAAAAACGTAACTGATGACAAAAAGTGACTTTTTAGAGTTTTTGTCTGTTTGTCTGTTTGTCTGTTTGTCTGTGTGTATGGTAAGGCTTCACGCCAAAACTACTGGATAGATTGAATTGAAATTCAGCTAAAATGTTCTTTGTAAACCAAGGAAGGCTTTAGGCTACATATAATCACGCCGTATGTTATGGGAGGTAAGCAATATTGATTTTAAAAGGTTTTGGTTCGTAATTGAATGCACAAAATAATTGAATGCCCAAAATGACATGTTATTTATTTAGTTAATAAAAATTTAACCCTGGAAACATAACAATCACGCTATTTTTATAAAGGAGCGGAGCAGTAATATTATAAATTGCAAGGGAACAGCTATTTCAACCATATGTCAACAGGGAATTTAGCGGTAAGGTCAGGCGACCGTTTACCGCAATAGATGGTGCGAGTTCAAATCCCGGGTTATAAAAAAAAACTGTTATTGTTTTAAAAAATCGTAAAATTCTTTTTTTTTAGTTTTTGCATTTTTTATGTGCATTAGGAACGATACTGTTATGAAATCTGAGAACTTTACATGTCCTATCTACTTGTATGGGGAGTTTCACACCAATATTAATAAACAGATTGATTGGTGGTACAACAAGCTACACTATCATAAAGTCAAGTCAAACTTTTGGTTCTAAGTTATATCTTACCAAGCGCATTTGTTGTTTGTGGAGTGTCACGCAACAGTGACAAAGGGCGCGTGCTTAAAGATTGCTCTTTAACCGTGTGGGATGAATGCACTATGGCGAACAGAAAAGCAGTAGAGGCGGTAAACAGGACTTTGTAGGACATCCGCAGGAACCAGCAAATGATGGGTGGCGTTACAGTTCTGTTAAACGGCGATTTCCGACAAACGCTGCCTGTGGTGACGCGAGGAACTAGGGCTGATGAGGTGAATGCTTCGTTGAAATGCTCTTTCTTATGGCCACATATTCATAGGTTGCGCTTAACGATGAATATGAGAGCACAGCTTGGCGGGAATGTACACGCCCAAGAATTTTCTGATCTTTTCTTAAAATTGGGTGAGGGAACGCTACCAGTAGACGGTGGCCAGGTGGTTCTACCTGAGATACTTGGGAGAGTGGTGTCCACCTTAGATGATTTGATTCGCCTGGTACGGGGACATCAATAGGATACCGCACCAAGATAATTCTTGGGTGTGACGTGAACGAGTCATTTTAACACCCAGAAACGACCAACCTTCAGCGATCAATGAATGCATTCTCGCGGAAATTGAGGGATATGAAGTGACTTCAATAAACACTGTTGTCGACCAAGATGACGCCACTCAATACCCCGTAGAATTTCTCAATTCCCTCAGTGCAAGTGGACTACCAGCGCACACCATTAAGCTAAAGGTCGGTGTCCCAATTATGCTTCTTCGGAATCTCACTCCACCGAAACTGTGCAATGGGACCCGGCTCAAAGTCGTCTCGCTGCAGAGAAATATCATTGAGGCGGAAATTCTAACGGGTTGTGGTGTCGGCGAGACAGTGTTTATACCACGTATACCACTGATTCCCCACAATTACCCTTTTTTTTCGGATGGGAAATCATCAAATGACCCCTCCCGCTTTGGGTGGAGCGGAAGGGACTGTCTCTTACTGACTAAAACCCACCCGTGTTCCTTCCTTAGCCCTTTATGTTCGGGGCCAGCGGTAACCCTTTCGGACAATCCCGCTGACCCGGCAGGCTTCGGGCCCTCGATGCTGACATCTCTTTGAGGCGCGCGTGGAACACGTACGCGCCGTCCGGCACGGGCTTGGTCCTGATCGGACGGTGAGCTACCCATTACTCTCCGCCCGCAGGCCCGCGCCTACGGTGGCCGGGAGTCGTCCCGTGGCTCCCGACGCCCGGAGCGTCTCACGCGGCGGCTGGGACGGGAGGCTTTCTCCCTCATCCGTCCCGCCACCTCCTTCGCTAGCATGACTGCTTCGCAGAAGGAGGTGACTGCCTCCAACTCCCTCTCGCCCCGGACCATAGCTTGCACCAGGGCCGGACGCGCCTCTACGAGGACACGGTGGTACTCCGCCCAAGCGGGGCAGACCTCCACCGTGTGCTCCACCGTGTCCTCTGGGCGATCCTGGCAATAGTGACACCCGGCCACAATTACCCCTTTCAATTCAAGCACGTGCAGTTTCCTGTGAGCGTGTGCTTCGCCATGACAATAAATAACTCGCAGGGGCAGACACTGAAGGCTGCGGGTGTCGACCTCAGGACGAGCTGCATCGCATAGCAAAAAATATTCCACGTGAAGAGCATTTTCTGCTGTGAGAATAAATTTGAAGATCTGGAACACCTGTTGTGGAACTCCAAAGCCCAGCGACACTATAACATAATTATAGGAATGACGTCTTAGCAAAAGTTGTTTAGTCTGATGGGCATTTCCTGTTGACTTACAAAAATGAAAGATCTGGAACGTCTCGAATCGTCTCGCGCATCAAGCCGTTTTCCCGTCCCCGGGCTCTTAGAATTTGACATCAGACGTTTCAGATCTTCGATTTTGACGACCCCGTTGTCGCTGGCATTAGCAACAGAATCCGCGTACGAAGTCGCGGGCAGAAGCTAGTACAATAATGAAATCATACCTGCATTACTATTATTTTCTTAGAAGCCAAAAGCTAATATGTTTACTGTCATAACAAACATATCTGTTGACTAATGAATTTTGTTTTTGCACCCACAGCTACGAGTATAAATAAATTGGACTTTGATTATGAAATGAAATCGATCATTATCATAACTTTTATCAGAACTCAGTATTTTATTCCTTTCCTGGACTTTGAGCCTTTCGTAATGCATGACTTCGTAAATACGGATCACCGATGTTTCAAAACAAAATCCAGAATAAGGTAGGTAATACATATTTATTCCCAAAAGTGAGGAACTTGAAGCACAAAGCTAATAGATCTGTTATTATTTATGATTTAACTCGTAAATTATTTAGTAGGGTTATTACTGCTTAGATGTATTTTGCTTTGCTTCGGTAATACGCTACACAACAGGAAAGTGTAGAAGGTTATACCTTCTACACTTTCCTGTTGTGTAGGTATATCGATATCCGTGGTATATTTGTACGTTTTTTATGGATCACTGCTCAGCAAATTTTGACCAAGGAAGGTAGGATAAGTTCCATTGCTTACAAAACATGTTGTAAGAATTTGTAAGGTAATAAACTATGTTATTTTTGTGTGTATGGTAAACAAGTGTCTAAAAAGATGAGCGAGTGAAAATTGTGAAAAAGTATATAAACATTATTGAGCTGCTGTAATTACCGGTACACGACCGACCGGATGGTGTAATTACAGACAAATTTTAGCTTTTGTCTTAGGAATCACAACGGATCTGCGATACCGCTGGTATTTAAGATCTCCATATAAGGTGGCGACCACCTCAGCTTTGCATGTAATAGTGAGTCGTCGGGCTAACTGCCATTCAATTCTAATATAAGAAAACTACAAATACCTAAGTCTCTATAAGCAGATCCCGCGTCCAAAATCATGTTTGGTTTAAAAACCTTACTTATAACTTATTTTGAGAGAACTCCATTATTACTACACAGTGAGGGAGCGTAGTGACCATAGTCTACACTATAAAAACCTGCTTTATGTAAACCTCTTACGTCCTCAAATCTCATTTCCATTCAGCTGTAGATTGCGGGCTTAGTGCCCAGCGGCATATTTTCGCAGTAAACATAGAGCGTAATGGAAATCTTCTCAGCGGAACATTCCCTCTCAATTACAGCAAATGGATGGACATCGATATTGAGGGAGCTTCCGTTTTATTGACACGAAATCGACTTACGGGAATATTGGGTTTAAAGGGAGGAAGGATTACGTAAATATTTAATATTGATTGCGATAGTTATTAATTGCTAGTATAGTAGTAATAATTGGATTTTATTTTGAAGAAAGCTTACAACTTATCAACAAAATTAACCAAATAACGAAAGGATGTTTTGTATTCATTTGTATATTTAGTTAGTCAGTAAATTTAGTACCTACCAAGTGTAAATAGTTATTTGCATTGACAGCGTATTGCTTTAATGGCGACATCATATATACAGTATCGCGTTTTCGTTTTATGAACATATTTTAATTTCAATAAACATTATTATTTAAGCATTTATTTATTTACAATTTTCTAAAATAGCACCTTGGAATACGTCATTTTCCCCTTTTAGAATGTAGGTAGGTACTACGCCGCGCTTTAGCCCGTAATCTTTCATATCAAACAGTAGCAAAAACGTATTATAACTATCTAAATATATCATTTAATTCATAGTTTTATCAATTAATAATTTATGAATGGGCAATGTGCTGAACTCGTTCATTATTATGATATTTTTTCCTCATTGCATAATAACATAAAGATATCCTTATCCGATTTTTGTTAAGGTGCTGCCACACTGCTGGTAAAAAATCTTTACAAACATTTTCTCAGAAATCAGAAACGTTTTCATGTTAGGTAATGTTAGTAAACATTTTTAAACAGCAGTGTGGCAGCACCTATACATAAACATATTTGATGTATTTTCCATAGCCCATAGGAGAAAAATAGCAAATTATGTGGTAGGTAAGTAACATTTTGTATCACCAACGCACTCCCTCTGGCAGTGGGAACATTATGATCTGATTAGGCTAAGTAATATTTGAAGGATAAACCTAAAAATAGCAAAGATTTAGCATTCAATGAACACACTATAGGAGCGTTAAAACTGACCATTGTTCATGTTAAAAATAATTTCATCATAAAAGGCGAATTGAGGCACGCAGCGAGCTCATTGCAAATTCTCAGTGCGTACCCACTAGGTAGCAAGCTTCGGGAAAAGTCGAAAAAGTTCGAGAGCCAATAAGCATTCTCGAGACAAGTTCTAGCCGTCCTTATTATGTAAATGAAGCTATTATAATAATCTGGATATTAGCATTATAAAGTGATCGTGAAATAGGGAAGTAAACGAAGGACAACTGGGACACATGACGCACGTGTCAGAGTTGAGAGTAGGGTTGCACACCACCTTCGTGCCTCTTGTCATATCTATAAATCCATTTTTTGCCCCTATTAATCAGGTAGGATCTAAAGGTTAGGATACCAAGAATTTCTGGACAAGTAAATCTTACCTTACATAAAGACTTAAGCCTAACCTGACCTTTGTTCGATTTTTGTATGATTTAAGACCGAATATTTATCTTTTAGGACATTTATTCTGTACTAGCTTCAACCCGCGACTTCGTCCCTGTGAAAATTCACCCTCCCCCATTCACCCTCTTAGAGGTCGAATTTCGAAAAACGCTTTCTTAGTGGACTCTTCACAAAGAACACACCCTCAAAATTTCATGTCTTAAGGACCAGCGGTTTAGGCTGTGCGTTGATTTATATGTCTGTCAGGACTTTGAATTTTATTTTGATAGATTAAAAATGATAAATCCTTGAACACAGCATTTTGGAAAATACACCCACTGCAACATTGTCCGATAATCATCATTGTGTCCCTAAACCATAAATTCAGTAGAACTTCTGTGTATTTTTTGGGGTTATCTCTCTCCCATGCCAATAAGTAATTGAGTTACATCTCGGATTCGGAGAAGAATTTTCTAAATCCAACATTTTTGTCATTTATATAGAAACTGATGCGTTTATGGTATCTTTGATTTTCAATGGTATATTTTGCTTTTGTGTAATGTTAGAAGGTTTGTGACAAATATTACTTTTTAATTTATATCTTGTAGTTTATGGTCGCCTATTATTTTTTTGTAAAAGATGCTTTACTTAGTTATAATATATTTTAAAGCTCTTTTATTTTAAGTGAAATGTTTCAGCTAAGTAGAACTTAGAAAAGTCAAGTTCAGGGTTTATTACCCGCCGTTACTTTTGGCTGCTTATTACTAAACTCAAGTCCATCATTAAAGAATTTTCCCAAGAACTTTTCTACCCCCAGAGGGTTATTAGGGTTAGCTTAATTTTGTGAAACTTTATGCCAAAACAAAAAAGTACAATACATCTTTCTTGTCGGATGAAATTATACATTTTGACAAAGTCTAGCTTAAAATAAAAACCTGAAACTAACCATAACTCAACAAATTCTAGATGTAGTTAGGTCTTATAAAGAATAGATTCGTCAAAGAAAACAAAGCTACCTTTAGATTGAGTCGCGTCCACTAGAAGGAAACAAAGCTTTCCAATTGGTTTTCTTTACCTGAAGACATTCCTTTGAGAAATCAAAACTCAACTCCAACGTAAACGGTAGAAAAGGAATTCAACTTTATCTTTAAATTTAAAAGTCTTTGTCTTCTAATATAATACTCAATCAATTAACATAGAAAATCGCCCAAAAGTTTCAGTAGGTACTTTGTTGAAGTGAAATCTTTCAAGCAAATTGGTCTTCTTTTGTTTCTTGTTACAACTTGGCCTCGTTATAAGTTTTAGACTGTCACTGTGTGTGACTGACGGTCTTGACAAAAACCTTTTTGTTTTTTTTTCGGTTTTATATGTCTTGGATTGGAATCTTACAGTCTTACCAAGGGTTATCGTGTTACCTAGTCAAAAAAAATCATTCAAAATGCAGAAATTGGAAGCAGCTCAATCCCAAGCCTTTTTGTCCTCAATATAATCTTTAACGGTATAAAAGGCTTTCTGGCACAACTTACGTTTAATGAAAGATTTGAATTTATTAAGGCTTAGATCTTGAACGTGGCTTGGTAGTTTATTGTAAAAGCGTATACATTGGCATCTGAACGAGCCACCTATTTTCTTGAGCCTGGTTGTAGGTACAACATATTTGTGTTTGTTTCTAGTATTTATATTATGGATATCACTGTATTTTTTAAAAAAAATTTTATTTTTATGGGCATATAAAATATTTTCATAAACCGCGTGCCGCGTCACTGCTGCAGAGGGTCCGGGGCAGCTCGAACAGTCTCCTGAAATGTGATTGCCCGCTCGTCCATTATTTGTCCAATCTGCATGTTTACTAACAGTTTTTTATGTTTTACTAACAAATTATGGATTTATTATTCTGAAATAAAATGATTATTATTATTATTATAAATGTACTGAGAAGGCACAGTCATTACATTAATCTGTTTTTTGTCTCTGAGAGAGTGTCTCGGACTTAATTTATAAATTGATCGAACAGCTCGCTTCTGCAAAACAAAGATAGTCTGAATATCGGCGGCATTTCCCCACAATAGAATACCGTACGACATTACACTATGAAAATAGCTAAAGTACACTAAACGAGCAGTCTCTATATCAGTTAAATTACGAATTTTTCTAATAGCGTATGCTGCAGAACTTAGCTTTTTTGACAATTTATCTATATGTGGACCCCACTGAAGCTTAGCATCCAAAGTTATGCCCAAGAATACTGTGTTGTCTTCAGGATTCAATTCCTCGCCCTTTATCAACACATTAGTTTTCACCTGCCTTACGTGTGGTAGCGTAAACTTAATGCATTTGGTTTTCTTCTCGTTTAGAAGCAAATTATTAACATTGAACCAGTGGACTACTTTCGAGACATCGTCAGTAACCAACTGCTGACGTTTAAGTTTAAACAAAAGAGAAGTGTCATCTGCAAACAACACTATATCATGATGATCCTTTATGAGGTACGGCAAGTCATTAATATAAATGAGAAACAAGAAAGGACCAAGAATTGAGCCCTGTGGGACTCCCATTGTTACTATAGATCCGGGTGATCTTTTTCCATTAACGTCAACGCTCTGAATCCTTTTACTCAAATATGAAATAAGAAGATCCAGAGCAGTGTTTCGGATCCCGGAAGGTAACCTTTTACATGTTCAAGCTTTCTTTTTTGTAATTGACAAGTTCTTGATAGATCACTATTATAATCATCATCATTTCAGCCGAAGCACGTCCACTGCTGGACATAGGCCTCCCCCCAAAAACACTACATCGACCAGAGGGGCAATTCTAGTATTTTTAAGAACGTTCACAGTCTGATCTCAGTCACAATCTGTCAAAAATACTTCTAATTTTCCTAAATTTTTGACAAATTTTTGACATTGATGGTCGCTGAGATGAAATTGAAATTGATTTAAAACGTTTATAATTACGAGAATTGGCTTCAGTATTGGGCTTCATGCAACCAGGGACTTCTTGCGGCCTTTCTATGGTCATTGGTATATCTTGGCTTTCCTAGATTTACCACTATTACACCTAAACTGATGGTTCCGATGGCTTAGAAGTAACTTATTCACACGATACTTAAAAACTTCCACTCGATAGCTATAATAAACACAAACTTCGACAGGTAGTTTCATTCCTAAGATTGTACACACATAAAGTATTTCCAAAACGTTAGATATAGTGTATCTGAAGGGGATTTAAAGTTGATAAGCGAATAACAATGTTTATTCATTTGTGACGTAAATTAGCAGGTGTGCCGACCTATTTTCAATTTTATGAACAATTTCATCATAATTACTGTAATCCGTCTACCGATGTGTTGATTAAGTACCGATATGTTGATTAAGTCCCTCCAAGATTGATAGACTGCTTGAACATTAGCATCATTCCTTTAGTTAATTTATATGTGACGATTATGAACGCGTGCTATAAAATGATTATTCACATCTAATAATAAAAGCACCTAATGCTATTTATGGATTTGACTTTTTTATCTTAGTTTATTGCCACAACAATACCTATATAATAATGTATATTAATACATATCTTTGATGATTGAGTCATTTCGTATCCGGTTATTGTAATTTTATTGTTCATTGACTATGTCATTTTCTTTTGTTTTGTTATCTTTTACCTCATGATAAGACTTTTTTTATACCAACTTTCAATTGAATGTCTTCTGTTTCCAACAAATTTTAGTTTTTTATTAATGCACAGTTTTAATCTTAAGTCCAGGTCATACAGCGTCATTATAATAGTTCTGCTGTACCTTAGACCTGCATGAGAGGGACTCAAATGGTCAATTGAAAATTCAACATCATCAATCATAATAATAATAAATAATAATAAAAACTTTATTCAGTTCAGAAAAATAACACGGTACAATATAAAAACAAAACTAGTTGCAGTTTACATGGAGCCTTAGGTGCTAGGTTTTTACAAATGCCCTGGACCCCACACTAGGATTCCCTGTGTTGTGGGGTCCAGTCTCTTCCCAAGTAAGGCAAACAATTTAATTTATGTACCTAAGTGACGTAATTAATTATAAGAAAAATTAAACAATAGAAAAAAAATACAATACAAGGTACAATGTTATTCAGAACCTGAGTAGTACAGTGTTACATAGACAAATAAAATTATAAGAATAATTCAAAAGAAAAAAAAACTAACTAACTAAAATTATTATGTGGTAGAAAGACGGTGGTATTTAGGTGCTTTGACAGGGTGTGAGTGTGTTTGTAGTGTGGTGTGTGTATGTGTGGGGTGTAGGTATGTGATGTGTGAGCGGATGTATGTGGTGCAAAAGCGTGCAATTTTTTTTTTTTTGTATGTCTGATATTATTTATTTATTTATTTATAACAGCTTAAACTACCATTACAGGGTTTTACCCTAATGCGACAGCTAAGAACTTAAACTAATAACTAAAACTAATTATGTTTGTATGTGCAAAAGGTCTTCCGTTTGGTCATAATTTTTGGGGTGCAGCCATTTGAATATTGCATTCTTACAGCTGTTATTTATTTATTTATTTATTTATTTAAATGCCTTAAAACTACCATTACAGGTCTAAACCTAATGCGATAGTCAAGTCACGCACACATAATTAAAAATAAAGGTTATTGTTTGTAACATATTGTGAACAATAGTACTTTTGCGAATTCACCCCAGTGACATGTAAATATATCAATTTCGACCTGAATAAAATTAATGATGCGAATTGCTCGAGTCAGAGGGGTTTTGGCCAGCAAGTTGGTCCTGGCTGATGGTACGACCAGCAGTGGGGGGGGGCGTCGCCTCCACACATAACGATCGGGTACGTACAAGTGCAACCGCTGCAGCACTTTCGGGTTGTGCTCTATGCCTCGGAGCAGTTTCACCACGTACGACACTAGTGCAAATTCCCGTCTCACCCCAAGTTGATTGTACCCCACCATACCCAGTACGAATAGAGTGGGGTACATCAAAGGGTAAAATGGGTATACCCCATAAAGTTTCCTATACAGGTGGCGCGTAAATTTGTTCTGGACTCGCTCCAACATCATTGAGTACTTAGCCTCATGTGGAGCCCATATGACAGCACGTACGTTAAGGAGAGAAAAAAAAAGAAGAGAGAAATCGTGGCATTACCTGACTAACGAATAAAATATTGGCGCAAGCGTCCTGAATAGTTTACACTCTATTGGGAAGTTTTGTTCCGAAATCAATGTAGAGAAAGTTTCAGAAATTCACCTCTGAACGATGTTCATTTTGTATTTACTTTATTTACTTTTTTTACATACTTTTTTGACATAATCTCTTTATTACTTGACATTATATACAGACAATTCAAATTTTTCATCTCTTTATTTGTGGTTGTAATGGGAATCATATCACTATGTTTTATTAGATTTTTATTTTTTATTTATCCTTTTGATAGATTCTTATATTGTAAATGTGAGGACTTTGTAGGCCTTGTAGACTTTAGATCTGTAGACCATTTTTTATTTTATCAAGTACCTGATACTTGTTGACAGGCCTACGCTATCCTCCCATTCCTACTGTAATTTGAAAATATTGTAAAAGCCAATTATTTTTAAAAAGAGTAACCGTGGAGTTTCTTGCCGGTTCTTCTCCATAGGAAACGACCAATTGGAACCGTGCACCTAGCTTCTGACGTTTCATAAGTGCCCATGTAGGCTTATGTGAAATAAAATATTTTGATTTTGATTTTGAACGATTAAGTTGTATTTTGTATTGACATTAATTGCTTGTTTTTTTTTGTTGATTTGGTTTATAAGATCAATCTGTGTTGCCATAAATACAAAGCTACAATATTCAAATGAATATTTCATTTCAACAATAGTGGCCAGTGAGCTTGTTTGCTAATAATAAATCGTGATCGGTGTGGACTCAAATTCAATAAAAATGTTTGCTAACATTTTGATGAAAATGTTTACCAATTGTGGTTTGTTTTCATTTATTTACACTCTGACCTAAATTCACTTAATTGTATTATGTTCCTAGGCATAAACATTTTAGTTCAAATGATGTTAAACATGATATGTATCAATGATTTTGACTCCGTCACGACGAATCTTACAAGGACAATACTAGCACCTCAAATTGTAAGACCCGCCGAACTGGCTGCTCTTCAGACAATAGACAGTATTGCAACAGACATTCTATCATAGTATTCATGCCTCTAAAGCACAATGCCAGAGAATTACAGAGGTTACAACGTCATTGGTCTCCTGTCGCCCCGGTCGGTGACGTCACGAACCTGAATTGTGGGTAACGGAACACTGGACTCGTTTGTTAAAGTGCCTCGTTAATTATGGTGGTGCTGGTACAGGTCCTTCCTGTCAGGATGCAATAATTATCTAGCTAGATAGAAAATGATCATCCCAACGCAACCCTTCGTAGAAACAAGACGTGTATTGTGGAAAATTAAACGAAAAAATATTATTGCAATGTAAGGCACCTGTAGGTATACTGTTATGGAAGAAGTAAGACATGCTGCTCCGACCACAAGTATATTGAAATGAGAGCAGGATGCTATTGATGTATGGCAATTACAATAATAATTTTAGGTAACTAGTACTTGTACAATGATCCATTATTTATTAACACTTTTGAAAACGCACCACATCGTAGAGAACCAGAAGAGGAGAAGAATATACTGATTTCAGAATAGTGCGATGTTTTGTGAGTAAGCACATACGTACCGTAAGCCCAAACCTTATAGCAGAGAACTTTTACGAGCCGACACATTCGTAGCACATGTCTTTAAGTCTAACAAACTGCACAAAATGTGCAAATCCAAAGTCGAACTCTCCTATAAAGGAAGCATCGAACGGTTTCATAAACGGTCGGCGCCATTAAGGATGTATTAAGGTAAAGGACCTAGTTAGCATTCCAACTTCGAACGGGTCATATTTATGAACGCTAAGTCAAACTAATTGAGTCCTGAATCATACTCAACCTTCGGCTAAGTTGAGTATCGCAGTTATTTTTAACTCAGATTTGAGCAATAAATTCATACCCTCCAAATTGTTTTAAGTAGTTTAATTTGTGTATTTTCTCAAAATTGTTGGTTTATTATTTGATTTGAGTCAAGGTTTTGTTCCAAAAGGAAATATTTCAGTGTTTGTTAAAGCTTTGATATAGCAATGCTCTGTTGATTCAATTTCTTTGCATTGTTTCCTTGTAGGCTGAAATTAATTAAATTGTTCAAAGCACTGAGGGCTAAAAATTTTATTGATGTCGCATCAAAATCTAACGAAAATGTCGGAAAGTATTTTTAATAACAAGACCCCATTTTAATATTACTCACAGTGTCTCCTGCTCTTTAAGGTCAATTGTAGGTTAAAGATCCCGCATCAGGTCAAATATTTAATTTCTTAAGATAATTTGCACAGTGACAGATTGCTTTTGCATGACATAATATGAGTGTTACGTTTCCCAACGGCTCGTGCTTTTTATTATCTTTGTATTTATTTACACTTTCTAAATACACTCTGAAATATGATCCCTTACTAGACATACCGAACATGTTTCATCACTTTTCATAAAAACACAGGTATGATACAGACACGTACTTCCATTTTATTAATGCCGTGAAAAAATATGTACGAGTATACCTATATGTTCTTGTGAAACAAGGAAAGCTATTTTAATATTTCCTGGTTATATTTTACGAATTTCCCTGTGTTTGCACACACGTTCACAGTCAATTTGAGGCTGTCAGCACGTCACTATATATTTCGTGGAGTACTTCCTCTCCGGAACCATTAAGCGTTAAGGATGATTTCCACCAAACGGCTCGCATCGCATCGGATCGGAACGAATGTTACAATCTTTAAACGATATTAAATCGTGTACACAGTATTTAAAGTCTATATTACCAAGCCGCGCACAGCAGCTTGACCGCGGGCATCTTCCGCGACACGCGAACGTAGCCGACGGTATGCTGCTTCGCGCGATCGGCTCCGTTCGCCTGTCGTCGTATCCGATTTTTGCCATAAATCATCAATCTAAACTTTTCTTTTCCTCTTCTGTGTTTTACGATTATTTTCATCTTCTTCTAATGCAATAGCCAACAATAGCCTTGAAAGCAATTGCAATTTAAAAAAATTAGTACATGTCAACACGGTAGGAAACTATTTGACTAGGCGCAGAAACGTTTGCAAGTGACGGTACGGAGCCGATTGTATGCGTCGACATCCTGCTGCACGCGATCGGCGGTCGCCGCATTCGTTCGTATCCTTTTTGTGGAAATCATCCTTTATAGGTACTGTTTTATTTGATATTCTGTTTATTATTTAGTGTAGGGTTTTCTTATTTTCTCTTCTATGTTCCCATCAGAAAATTATTGTCTACGTTTCGTCTTATTTGTTATAATTTCCTTGCAATTTTTACAGTTTTGCGCTGTCATCCAAATCATTAATGATAATCATTGTTTTAAATACCTTTAACATGTAAAAATGTTGTGTAAGCGTCTAAAGTCCAACAGAGATTACAAAACATAGTAATTGATATCAAAATCATGTAGGTAAATTTGAGGAAATGCAACACATTAGTGATGGGACGTCATTATTACTTGAAACACGATGACAGAGACTGAGGAATTTTCCGCAGATTAGCTCGTAATCTTACAATTTGGAATTTCATTATCGATTTTTATAAGGAAATATAGAGTTAATTACAAAATAATGTAAATATTCGGCAAATATTGTATGACTACTGGATAATACATCCGTATTAGATTTTGTATCAGTTGTAGGCACGGTAGGTATCAAATTAACTAATGAATTGTACAAGTTCTGAAAAGATTGTGAATAATTGTTTTGAAGCAAGTGGAGAAACCGGTATATACCGCCAAAAATAAATTCAACAATGAAAAAAAAAAAGATATTAGAAACTTCAATATCATTTTGGAAGACCTATCCATAGATAGGTACACCACACGTTTGGGTTTGATGAAAAAAAGTTTTTGAGTTTCAGTTCTAAGTATGGGGAACCCCATAATTTATTGTTTTTTTCTATTTTTTTTGTGAAAATCTTAATGCGGTTCACAGAATACTTACCAAGTTTTAACAGTGTAGTTCTTATAGTTTGGGAAAAAAGTGGCTGTGACATACGGACGGACAGACGGACAGACAGACATGACGAATCTATAAGGGTTCCGTTTTTGCCATTTGGCTACGGAACCCTAAAAAGAAACAAATTATGTTCATTATGGACCCTGTCGGAAACAGCAAAAAAAGAAAAATAAACACAAAAAAAAATAGTTTATTTATTAATGGTAATTTATTCCATGAAATAAATTACCATTAATAAATAACTATTTTTTGTGTTTATTTTTAACTTGGTAAGTAGATGTATTCTGTGAACCGCATTAAGATTTTCCCAAAAAAATAGAAAAAAGACAATAAATTATCTATGGATAGGTCTTCAAAAATGATATTGAGGTTTCTAATATAATTTTTTTCTAAACTGAATATTTTGCGCGAGAGACACTTCCAAAGTGGTAAACCGTGTGTCCCCCCCCTGTCACTTCTAAAATAAGAGAATGATAAAACTAAAAAAAAAAATATGATGTACATCATATATTTTTTTTTAGTTTTATCATTCTCTATATGATGTACATTATCATGTAAACTTCCACCGAAAATTGGTTTGAACGAGATCTAGTAAGTAGCTCGCCGGTGAAAATTTAAAAACATATGATGGTACGGAACCCTCGGTGCGCGAGTCCGACTCGCTCTTGCCCGGTTTTTTGAACTTACCACCTTAGTACACATTGCGGAAAGCAAATAAAGTATTGAGTATTGAAAATGAAAAAATGAATGATCGAGGCTTTCAGCCATCAGGCCATTGGTTGATACGACAATCGGCACAATGACAGCCGAGCTCACATTCCACATGTCAACAACCTGGTTTGCTAAGTCGAGATATTTAATTTGTTTCTCTTTCTCAGCTTTCACAAGATTCTTATTATTATTAGCAAACCCAAAGCAATAGCCATTCATGAAGCTTTACGACCTGATACACAATCCTATATTTAGGTGCTATCACTCACACTTATCTCTTTTCTGATGCCATAAACAAAGTATTATACTCCACCAAATTATGAGTCCAACATTAAAATTGGTACTTACTCCGAATACAAACAAGAATATGACTAATATAGATTACTCACTTAATTAATTATTACGATAATCTAAAATAAAGTTACGTATTATTTTATTGACAGATTATTCAATAAATCCATTAAATTGATTATTTCGTACCTGAACTGATTATTTTGTTGAATTATTTCAACGTTACAACATACGACGCAGGTATTATGATCATAATCATGGGATGTTTGTAAACATCATACATACATAAATAACATCACGCCAGGAAGCCCCGAAGGGACCCACATTTCACCAGTTATGTTTAAAGTACCATGTAACAGCGCCAACGTAACAACGAGCCATCAACCGGGCACATGACTGCTACTGAGAGTTTCCAGGTGGAAACTCAATAACACTTTGAGCGACCCGGGAATCGAGCCCAGGACCTCGTGCTCAGCAGTAGCACCTGCGACCACTAGAACGACGAGGCAGTCTACACTATCGGTTGTAAGCATCAATAAAGTCAAAATAAATCAAAAAGATCACGGCGAAAATTCAGCCGGAATTTTCGCCGTGATCTGGGTTACTTGTTTCTTGTTACACTCATGGTGTCTATGGGTATGATAAAACGTCTCAAATACATGTAGGCATATACATAGATTTTAAGAGTTACAGATTTTAGGAGTAGGTACCTACTCTATACCTATAAGTTTGTGTTAAGAACGGTACTCGTTCACTTACCAACATTCTTCGCGAGTAGTGTCTACAATTACATAAAAACGTTTGAACATTTTAAATTGTATTAAAAAAAAAGTAAATATACTTTATTTCTAAGTTAAACAGCGACACATAATTAAACTACCATTTTCGGTGTAGAAAAAGTAAAATAAAAATACAATTAATAGCTTATTTTGGTTTTTATATATCAATGTTATTTTCACTAATATTTCTTCCTAACACCCAACCTGTTCACAAAACAACTTAGTCATTTTAATGAGCATCTCAGCATCACTATACGCCCTCGCAGAATACCGGCGATGCCAGTCCTTTGTAGTAAAGAATTTGTTTGTAAGCGTTACCTTACACGGCTCATCAGCTTTAAGAGCCTATACTACCTCAGCTAAAATTCACTCTTTATCTCGCTCGCACGATACTGCTCGCGGACTGTGTGAAAGCGAGACAGAGTGCGGTGTTGGGCGGGAGGCAGCGCCAATAGTTTAGGTATTTGCTTTTTACGGTGAAAATAAAGGTAATTAAAAAAAACTAACTAACATAAGACCTGCTTTATAGTTAGTTCAGTTAGTATGCAAAGTTTCATGATCTAATTTGAAGTATTTTTTTGAATACCAGCGTCTTATTGTTCGGTTTGGAAGTAACTTTGGATTTTTTTTCTATCGAGAAAATTTTATGGAATCGTGTTTTCGTCTAACATAAGACCTTACATTAATCCTCAACTTTAGCATATATTTACTTCAAAATTAAGGCTGCGGAATTTTCGACATAACAGAGGATCTTGCTAAGCCATTTGAGTTAGAGAATTTTTGCTTCGAATCTTTTATGTTGGTGAACAAAGGTATGTGCCATAATATACCTTTTCACACGCTTTTTTAGAATTTTCTTATTTATTTATATATAATTTATTGTTCACCAGAAAACACATACTTAACACTTAATACTTTTACTACAATGCAATAGGAGGCCCCTTATACTCGTAGTTATAAAAAAATTGAAACCGCCAAAAAACTGAAAAGATAAAATAATAAACTTTTTCAACACACTTGCTCGTAAAGTGGCTCTTATTGAACCGATTTTAGGTCCATAATGGAGTGTATTACGAACGCGTGCTTTTTCTTTACTTTAATCCACATGTTCTGTAATACCACAGATAACTATTTACTAGTCGGAGACGCGCGCTTTTTTAATCTCATCAAACCCTGCGTTCCGAATTGGGAAATAATCGATGTGTTCCGAATTGGGAAATAACCGAATTAGCGTGAGCGCGATAACGATAACGATGTCCCGTGAATCGTCATAGATGACGTCATGACATTCACCATCTTGCGATAATGCCGACCATGCCCTAGAATAATATCACCGTGAGCGCTGTCAAAAATGACAGTGTGTGTATGAGGTTGTGTCAGTGTGTGTTTTGTTTTGAGTTGCATCATCTTTAAATTAAATTAACATGGCATTTTTGAAATTGTGCTTCTGGCTGACAGTCGCCACCTAACCAAAGAAAAAGAACTGAAGAAGAAATGTGGTGTTTATACAAAGAAATACTGTAATAATATCTTTTTTACATTGTGTAAGCACTGTCATGTGAGCGCGTTCACGAGTGTTCCGAATTGTTGCCAGCTCTCAGCAGTCATAATAGTAATATCTAAATCGGAACGCATGTGAGATGATGCATTGACGTAATATTACGTCCATGGAGATGATGTGAGCGCTGTGATGTGAGCGATTATAGCTAATTCGGAAAGCGCCCAAAGAGACTTCATGCCAAAAGAAAAAATCCGCGGGCTATATTTCAATTTTTTTTTAAATAGTCTGTATTGGTCGCAAAATGAACTCGCAGGGGACCACAGACAATTTAAGGTGAATGCGCAGTGGTAGACCGCGAAATTCTTAGGTTTTTTGCAATTTTCAGGTTTGTGTTTATTATATTTTTTCTATAGGCTGTTAAGCGGTTTTGTCTGTGCCATAGATTAATATATTTAAAATGAGTCAATGTTGCGCGCGCATCGCTAGTGCTGGCTAGCACGGCGCGCGGGAAAACAAAACCAGCGCGCCATTTTCCATACAAGTTAATATTTAACAATACAGGTCTGTTTTTTTTCCTCGCAAGTGTGTTGAAAAACGTCGTATGAAACGCGTGTGCATTAATCAATATACACTCGGCTTTCTTATCGCTCTCGCCTGCGGCTCCCGCGACAATATCGCCTCGTGCATAATGATCAACTTAGCACACATGTATCATAATGTACACACAGCTCCTTTAAGTAGTTACCCCACCAAAAGACATGTGCGTTCAAATCCGTGATAGGCCCAAGTTGGTTTTTGTATTTTGCAAAAACATTTTATTTTAAATAATGTATTGTTTTAGTGAATAAAGAAGTTTAAGTAAGTATTTTTTTTTTTATTCTGTTTTTATTATTGTTTTTTTCAATAAAACAATACTTTTGCGACGACAAGCAACAATAATAGGGTTAACATTTACGACAACTTATTCATCGTCTAAATAGACTGGAGGTTTCAAGACCGCTTACCGTGCATAAGATTGGAAGTTCAAATCCTATATAGGCACGAAATGTGCTTTTTGTTCATTATATTATTTTGATATATATTTCTATTTTGTTTTAAGTAGTAATTATTTACAAAGAATTAAAAATCAAGAAAAATAAAATACTTTATTAATCATTTAATAATATTTATTATTGCTATTATTTAACAAAACTATGATCTTATTTTACAACAAACAGAACAACTATTTTAGTTCTCATAAAATCAGAAATCATTTAAATAAATAATTGATAAAATTAGTAGTCGTTTACTCTTCGCCGTTTTAAGTGAACGTATACAAAGTTCTAACTTGAAGGTATGGATTAATTTTATAAAGACAACGTAAGTAAGTAAAATTAATGGATACCCTCAAATTATAACATCTTTCGATTAGACAGGGACCTAAAGATATAATGACTCAGCCGATAGTAGATAACAATTTCATCGCAATTCATATGGGCTCGCTGGCTAGTTCGTCAAACTGCCGGTATGAGTATGACGACGTTCGGTGATGCGATGGTTCGAATCCGAGTCAACACAATGGACTCTTTTTGAAGTATTCTTTAGATTATTCGTAAGGAATTCAATGTTGTAGCAGTGTAACATTTTAAAACTTGAGGGGTTAGGACATAGTGACGCTTTCTGTACTATTTTTATTTAACCTTAATAACTAAGTTCTCAAACTAATGTAAGTATACCGAAGTAACTTTGAGTCGGCGCCAAACAATCAATGAGCAAAGATCACTAAATTACCTTAAATTTAAAGAAACCAAATCAAATTAACAATGCAACGTGATATCTCCAGCTTTAGACATTAACATTCCAAGTAATGCGCTCGCCGCACGACCACTCGCAACGACGTGTGCCCTCATGTGTATGCCCGTTCGGGTTGCGGTCTCGCTGACATTAACTTCGTGAACGCTCGGCATTTTTCAGCCGCGCAACACGCTTTACGTAATTAATTAATTTGCTTGTTTGGCGCCGACTCAAAACTACTTTGGTATTCTTACATTAGTTTAAGAACTTAGTTATTATGGTTAAATAAAAAGGTTTATTATTCTTTTCGTTTCAGTTTTTTCGGCGGTTTAATTTTTTTGTTAAAAAGTTTTTATTTCTCCCTTTTTAGTGGGTGTGCTTATAATTTATCTAAGTTACAATGGCATAGTGTCAACTTGTCCATCGCATTTTACAAAATATTGCTTTTCCCGATGCAGGGACGTTAATTGTTGAGGAATTCTCCTGGTTTTCCATCATCAGCTCCATTTCACCATTCGCATTGTGACGAGCATAAATTGCTTAGCAACCATATTAAAGTAATCGAATCGCAACCCGTGAAATATTTATCATTGAGTAGTTCCGATGGCCATCTGTGGTCTTCATCATTAACTCCACTTTACCAAATGATGATTTCCAAGAGCAAATGCTCAAGTTACTTTAAAAAATACCCAAATCGATATAGGTTTGCCTATAAAATTTGAGGGATTCCCTCGATTTCCATGAGATCCTCTCATCAGATTCTAACTTGATGACAATGGGACCACCTCGAAAGTATACAAGTGCGTGTCAGGCCACGCACAATGTAGGGTTCCGTAGTAGCCCCGCTATCACTATATAGTACGATTCTGTTGTTCTTTATTCTGAATATAACGAATATAATTATGTAATGGTAAAGATATTAGGAGTTTATGGTTATAATAACAATATCAAGGGTGTCCAGAGTAAAACAAATTAACAAAACTTTAACACATAACGTAACCACCTTGCAAGAAAATCTTAACACCGCGATCTACAAAAGTGACGTCACGGCACAACGCTATCTGTTATCGAATAGCGATACGAAACACAACAAAATATTGATTTTCGAAGATACTTATTTAAACAGATTAGACATTAACTAATAAGAATCACTTTCTTCCTTGTAAAGCTAAAAAATAAGAGTACGATTGCTGCCAAGTTATTATTTCAATTCACAAAATTGTAATTCCATCATTCCATCTAGCGGCAGTATTGTGAAACTTATGATTATTTATTATGGTTTTTATTTCATATTTTGTTTTTTAATGCAAGTCTTTACCCGTCATAAACAAGTAACTACTTCGTCTTAGTCACTTTATAGGATTAGGTAATGCTAAGGATTTTGTATTTGGTACAAAATTATCCAACACCCAAGTTCAACGACTATTACTGCTAAACTAATATAGTAATCTTATTTCCTGTAGTTTTCCTTTAAAGTTCATGAAATGCACTATCATCTTGAATTTTTCCAGATTTTTCAAGCCAGCATTTTAGCTTTTAGAGGGGGGGGGGGGGGGACGCCTTACTGGAACAAAATTTTTCTCTTTAAAGTTTAATATTTCGTAAATGGAGAATAACATCGAAAAATATCTTTAGCAACCCTCAAGTCATTTTAGAAGACCTATTCAACGATACTCCACACGATGGGGTAGACGACGAAAAAAATATTCATTCCCACTTCACATGTAGGGGAGCTACCCTAAAAAAAAATATTTTCCAAAATTTTATTTTACCACTTTGTCGGCGTAATTTATATACACTCTCCTGCAAAATTACAGCTTTCTAGTACTTACGGTCTCTTAGCAAAACCTCGTACAGACAGACGGACATGACGAAACTATAAGGGTTCCTTGTAGGTACTACGGAACCCTAAAAAAAGAATTATCAAAATCTGACTACTCTGTAAAAAGTTATGCGTGGTCAAACAAAAAAAAATATATAACTACGCGTCGACTTGAGATCCTCCTTTTTTCGTAAAAATTAAAATACCATCTGTCGCCCAATGTTTCGGTTTGAAATGTAAAAGAATAATGGTATTTCACGTTAAAAGTACACTGTTACAGTTTTATTAAGAAAATGCATAAAATCATTTTTGTATTTAGTACTTCTACATCGACTATGAAACAGGAAATATTCACAATGCATTTTCAATACTTTATTTCGTTAAGGTTCCCCTGAAGCGTTTGTGAATGCGTCTGAATGTAATTTCGCGGGCGTTTGACCTGACTGATTGTTTTTTTTCATTTTCGCTTGCTTATTTTTCATCCAGTAAATGGACAAACAGTGTGGAATGCCACAACTGGGGAAAACCGTTTCCCGGGACAAATATCGCTTTTGAATGTCCGGGGTTCGGAACTTCGGACACGGAATACTAATCCCGCGGAGTGATTTAGTGTGCTACGGATGTGAATGTGTGTTGTAAGACGGTTTTTTGTTTTGTTTTGGCATTATTTTGCTGAGATATTTTGCAGGTTTAAGAATCAGTAAAATTAGTTTTTTTAGAAAATTGTCAAAGAAACGTTACATTCTCGTTATTTTGAGACTGAGAAAGAAAACTTTGTTAGGAAACCCGGAAAATCCCCACCACGTAGCTGTCAGGCGTAATGCTCAATGTCCGTCTCTTAATACGACGGCACGGTTGGCGCAGTGGTTAAGTGATTGACTTCTGCGCTGCATGTCGCGGGTTCGATTCCCGCACGGAACAAATATTTGTATGACCTACAAGTAGTTGTTCCGGGTCTGGCTGTTTGTGTATGTGACTTTAAATGTTTGTAAACGCACCCACAATACAGGAGAAATTCCTAGCGTGGGGCAAAGTTTAAAAAAAAAAAAAATAGCCTTTGATTTTCAGTGACATAGTTGCAGGCTGATATTAACAAGGATGAATCTGTTCTATAACTTAAGCCAATAATAATACTTTAATAATAACCCCACCGCCGTATCTCTACGTTGACGTCGTGGTGGCTTGTGCGCTCCGAACTCTATGCCTGTGCCGGAAAAGTTAACTTTGCCGGAACAGGTCTAGAGTAAGGAGCCAGACCAAGCGAGATACAGAAACCCGCAGGGCAGCATGTGGCTGTTGGGCAGTAGCGACCCCATGTACCCTATCTCCCGGGAGAATTCTTGTTCCTCACCTCTGGCTTGCCTTTATTGGCCGGCTGGAGTGAACAATGACTAGGAACAGAGCTCCCACCTCATTCTTGCCTTTGTTGGCCGGCTTGAGTGGAGATTCGCAAGAGCAAACGTGCTCGGACGAAGGAAGTATTCCAGTAAGATGCTGGTAGGGATCTTGCCCGTACTTCCGGGATTGTCCTGATAGCCGTGGAATACCTCTCCACTCCTCATAAGCACCTCAGGACATGTTGCCCCCTTGTCGCTATGACACTATGTGCTAGCGGCCGTTTTCGGGGGCCCATTATTGAGTGTGCAAGCCACCCCCTGCCATTTTATCTGTGTAATTTATATCCATAGTCCTAAATAACCAGTTCCCTTTAACCACCCCAGCCCATAGTCCAATAGCTTTGATTGCATATCTTGCAATAGTCCTACACCAACCGGGGGTTGTCTTTGGGTGCACTTGCATAGTGCGAACAGGGATAATCGTCGGTTGGTGCCTGATTTCATTAAAAACGTCTAACGGGCCTCTGCGAGTTGGCTTCGGCCCCTCGTACTCGTCCAAAGGTCCAAAAATATCAAAAGAGGAAAAATAATAATATCGTTTATTTATAAAAAAAATGGAGCAGATTTACAATAACTTACCTTAAAAATAAATGCAATGTTGCAAAAGCGATTAAAGGATGCAAGAGTATTACTAATACTAACTTATACTTTCATGTCTGTACCTACTGATACTAAATGAAACGCAGTAGTAGAACTTACCAAACTCCAACGTATTGCATCTAGATAATTAATTTTGATCTGTTTTGCAGATCTGAAGTTAGTTGTTGAATTGATCCAGTGACATTGGATCGACAGATTAATTATTGTTGCTATGTTCAATGTAAACATTTTAAATGGCAAAAATAAAAATAAATCTTTTATTTTCAGGCTTCGAAGGCCTTATAAATTCGTTTAAAAGTATACCTATTAGTAAACCAATAAGTCTGTACACATAAAAAAACATTACAATCACTCGAGCCCGTTTGTTGTCAATAGGCTCGCCCCCCATTACATGGGACTTAAACATTGGTGAAATGTGGGGTTACACGTCTGCCTAACCCTTCAGGGAATTCAGGCGGGATGGTGTTATGTTATAACAAGTTAGACTTCCGTTTTAATTCCTTCATCACTTATTTCATTCTTTTTTATTTCACTCATTCAGATGTATCTCACCCGTATGGGTGTAAACTGGTAATGTGAACAAAATTAAATAATAGGAACAAATGAGTCAAAAAAAAAATTGGCATCCACTGGTGGTCAAAAGTTAGTTAATTCCTTATTGAGAACCACAAAACATTTAATCTGCGTTCGCGATTTATTTGACGAAAATGTAAACAAATATGAATTAATGGAGAAATAACTTGCATGCTGTGTCTATCGCATCATATTGCACACCATGCTTGTATATTGCTTGTATATTTTTAAGGATAAACAGTGTAACAATTGTAGATAGGCCAATAAATAAATAAACTTTAATTCCTACACGATAAAGTTCAATTTACGCTACAACTTCAAACATTTTTATAACTTTTTTAATACTGGTAGTCACTCTGAAATCAACTTAATTGTTATTGAAATAAAGTTGATATTTGTTTAAGTTGACATAGGGTGGGGGTGTGCAGCACTGCGCACTTTTACTATAATTATTTTTTAATACAGTTGCTCAAAAAGTGGTGTATTGCAGGGACGTATAGCGTTCGGGATGTGGGCTATTACATAATAGTGCTTTTTTTTACCTTTCCCGAACTCGTGCATTCTCTTTCCCAACTGTCAAAATAATGTCTATTAAAAAGAAAAACCAACCATGAAGTTTTTACTAAAGAGTTTTTGTGATTCATACAAATACGTATATTTCTAAAAAGAAGCTACTAATTTATTTCAATATCAGATTTAATGATTTAATTGAATGAGTTAGGTTAGGTTTCATTTCATTTCATCTCATTAAATTTCATTTTCATTTCATATCAATAAAAAAAATATACTGAAGACTACGCTGTATGGATAGTTCCCGTTGCCTACCAAAATGGGTGAAGAAGAAAAAACTCTGCTTATATTCTACGGTTGGCGCCATTTTCCAGAAAAAATGATTAGTTAATTGAGTTTATTATGTTTTTATTATTTTATTAAATTGCTTCATTTTTTCGCAACTGTATTAAAAATAGACGTTCAGTACACCTGCGGAACCGTCATTGCAACTTGTTCCGACTGTCAACCCTCACCTTCGGCTGCGCCTCGGCTCGGGTAGACATTTGTCGGAACTCTTTGCAATGACGGCCTTTCCGCACTTGTAATGAAATATACTATTACAGCAGTCTGCTATTATCAACACATAAATAGTCCGAGGTAAGCAAGCGCGTCAAGTTCAGGAACTAAGTCGGTACATAGCAAGTTGACAAGTCGTCTGTTAGTGTTTTAAGATTGTTGTGTACTCTTGTGAGCACAGGAGACTGTAGTTACGTCCTCATGTGAGCACATGAAGCTGTAGCTTAGCTGCGTCAGTATCAAGGGGACCACCCCCTGGTTAAAGAGTTAGTAAACTAAGCTAGATATCAAAGTTAGCTTGCATTCTTGTTTGTAAATATATTACGTACAGGGGAGAGATTGGCTTGGTTCTGATATGCAGCATCTAACAAACTATGTAAATAGTATAAGTGAACTACAGAGAATGACGTTTTGTTAATCCCTCATTCATAACTAGTAAAGTCATAGTTAAGTACCTCTTAATAGTTAAAGCACATTTACTCAATGTAAAAAAATATCGAGGTAGAAATAAAATGCAAAATACAAGATTTGGAGGTGCTGAGATTTGAACCCAGGACTTTCAGCATGCGAAGCACTCTCTACCACTGAGTTACACCCCCTGTGAGCGGGACCAGTAAACTCTAGATTCAGTCTTAATCAAAGTCTTTGACGGCACGGTTGGCGCAGTGGTTAAGCCATTGACTACTGTGTCTGCGTGTCGCGGGTTCGATTCACGCACGGAACAAATATTTGTATGACCTACAAGTAGTTGTTCCGCACACACGCATACAACAAAATATTCATAATCAGAAAGTGAGAAAGAAAGAATTGCTGGAGTACGGCATGAAGAGACAGATTAAGAAGAGCGCAACGAACGTTTGAATTCTGATCGACTTCGACATTCTCTGAACAGAATGTCGATATCATCTGAAGAATCGGATGTGTCTCAAGATATAGCCGTAGGGCATGGCGACCTTCCTTGGGTTGATAAGGAACGGAGTGCATTTACGTTTACTCCTATGATTGACTACGCCACATATTCCGCCATCGGAGGTATGGTTAAAAAATTTACTTTTTGTGAAGCTGTTAAATAGCAAAAAGAAACAAACGGTATGTGTTGCTCAGGTGGGAAAGTACATATTGAAATATTACAAAATCCTCCAGAAATATTAAGATCACTGCTAATCGGTGACCATCACAGTCAAAACATTTCTAGGCCAACATACGTTCGTACAATAATGCCTTTCAAATGACATCTTTTGTTGCGAAACAGATTTCAGAAGGCCCATTTATGCCAACATTCAAAGTGCAAGGCCAAGTTTACCACCCTATTGGTTCATTATTGCCTGAAAATGACGTCTCGAATCGTCTCGCGCATCCCGTTGTTATCCAGTCCCCGGGTTCTTAGAATTCGACATCAGCCGTTTCAGATCTTCGATTTTGACTACCCCGTTGTCGCTGGCATAACCAACAGGATCCGCGTACGAAGTCGCGGGCAGAAGCTAGTTTTATTAGTAAAAATGTAATTAAGCCACTTAACAAATAAGTAATTCAGTACTTTCAACATAAGACTAAAATAAGACATTATTATTTTCTACTAAGGGCTGATTTTAAAAGCTTTTATTTAACTTGCAATGTGACTATATTTGTTCGGGACTCTTGCAACTCAATTTTGAAGCAGATGTCTTCAACCGATTGAGCTAAAATTTTGCATACATGTTTAGTTTGGATGACAATGTATGGTTTGCTGTGTGACGTCATTATAAATCCAACATGGCGGAACACCCAAGATGGCGGACTAGTAATTTTTTAATGCACTCCTACAATATGGGTATCAAATAAAAGGGCTTGGGGAGAATAACTCGAAAACTAAAGTATTTTTTAATAATTATCTCATGAACCGTGATAACTAGACAGTTGAAATATTCACAGAGTATGTATTTCTGTTGCCGCTATAACAACAAATACTAATAATAGAATAAAATAATTAAAAGGGGGCCATACATTAAAACGTGTTTTTTTTCGCCTTTTTTGCCTTGTGGTACGGAACCCTTCGTGTGCGAGTCCGATTAGCACTTGGCCCATTTTTTTTTCAGTTATGTAGGGATTGGTTTCCACTATAAGAGGCAAACTAATATCAGTAGGTCATCTGTACTGCTGTCTGTTCTCACCAAGTAAATTAGTGTGCAATTTCTATCAAAGAGTTCAGAGAAGGTTCTTAGAAGGTCGGCTGATAAAAGGGAATACCAAAATTGTTAGACATCTGCATCTCACTGATCATTCAAGCGATAATGACCTATATATAAAACTTTTAATCTATTTATCTCTCATTTAATCGATCATCATCATCACATAATCATTTCAGCCACGTCCACTGCTGGACATTGGCCTCCCCCAAGCACCTCCACTTCGACCGGTTCTGTGCTTCTCGCATCCAACGGGTTCCTGGACCTGCGGCCTTCACAAGGTCGTCGGACCACCTTGTGGGAGGCCTTACGGTCGCCACTCCAGAACCTTTCGGCCCATCGGCCATCTGTTCTGCGAGCAATGTGCCCTGCCCACTGCCACTTAAGTTTGGCAATTCTTCGGGCTATGTCGGTTACCTTGGTTCTCCTGCGGATCTCCTCATTCCTGATTCGATCACGCACGATTCCTGATTTAATCGATAAATTGACATAATTATGTGGGATAACGAGCAGCTAGTAAATCGTTTTCAGTTTAATTCCTTCATTCGTTTCGGTTTCGGTTTTTCGTTCTGGCATTCAACTTTCATTGAATGCCAGGTCGTTCAGTTCATTATCTTATTTCAGTTTGTGACATTCATTTTCAGGCTTGCTTTTTTTATAATCAGTGCTATAGATTGACGGATTTGTATGAAATCTTTCTACTTCTGCTTCCATTGCAGTTTAGATGCAATCAGACACCTAGCTACTTTAAGTTCATTTTTGATGGGGTTAAGTTCTTTTTGATCACCCGGCTAACGTTCTTGTTTTTATAATATTTTGTGACTTTTGTAGGAAAATCTAGGTTTTTGACCTTAACTTGTCTACGGTAAATAATTGACTAATGTCCATGAATTCCTCGTAAATTGATAACAATGGCAAATATTATCCGATATCGCTCACACACACTAATTTAGTTATCATTACAGAAATATACAATATATTTGCAGGATTACCGGCTTATCTATCGTTCAGCAATATTTACAAATATTATCGATTTTAATATAAATGCATTCATAAAGTACTGCTTCCAATATAAGTCGTAGATGCTCGAAGAGAAGCAGTCACGATGGGTGCTCAAATATATTATTTTTTGATCGGATTAGTTTTGAACGGAGTGTATGGCCATAGTAGGCTGAAAGAAGGCCATACTGTGGACTTCAGGAGTGCGTTTGATCAGGATTTGTACGAGAATGTGCTCGACGCGGATCAGTGTCAAGCTCAGCTTACGTTTTTGGTGAACAATGACTTGCGGAACCAATGTGAGTTTATTTTTAATGTTTTTTTTTTGTGCCGTTCTGTACATAATATTATAAATGGGAACTATATTTTCTATCACCAAAATTTATATTTGTCATCAAGTTGTATCACCTAATAAATAGATCTATCGCCACGAAATATTTTCGTTCTCAGATAAACAAAAATTGTTCCCAGGTATGAATTATCAAATTAATGTTAATATATGTGTAAAATAAGAGATCGATAACCAATAAAATTATATTGCATTACATGAATATAAACTTCGTTCTTATAATAACAGTTTTGTTACTTGAAATGGACATTATCGAGAACCGAATTAGTTACGAGGTTAATTATTTAAAAAAAAATGGTTAGGTTAGGGTAAAACTGTGACCTCCTACGCACGAGCCGAGCGAGCGAAGCGAGCGGTGCCGCGGCAGCGGCCGGCGAGTGCCAGAAACGACTAAATTTTAAAGAAAAAAAATATGGAAAAAGAGATTATTTAAAAAAAAAAATATTATAGACCTTATATCTCAGGATTTTAGGTGATTTATTGTGGAACTGATTTTGCATTGTTTGGTGACTATATTTTGGTGACAGATCTACTATTTGGAGGACAAACCCTATTATTTAAGAAACACAAAACTAATTAAATTGGTGATAGCTTAAATGATACCCATTATAAATTAAGCAGCTTTTCGTGTTTGGCTGTGTGATGTGACCGCGGGTTTTAGTGCGATTTTCACACACACAAAATTTTCCTAACTGATGATGTTGAAAACTAAAATACCTATATATATTGGTATCAAACTTATAATTATTATGTATGTTAATAAACAAATCTCAATATTTTGTCAAGTCCTAAAAACAGTGCGAAATAGGGGCACCCCCTAGTCTGTTAATATTTTACGGATGTGTGGAGGTTTATTATTATTTTAAAGATCTAAAAGGAGCTTCCTTGTTCGGCAGTAAGCTCTGTAAAATAATAAAGGGCCTCTATTGCAATGCTAGAGCTGACAGAATAATTATTTTGCATTATGATGGAAGCTGTAAATCAAATAGGGAGTTGAAACTGTCTCTCCTAAATACAGATAACTCAGTAATCTAGTTAGGAGAGCAGCGATTCACCCAACAATTCGTTGTACCTACACCATGTAATTAATAATGCATACTTTCTAGGTCCCTCATGTCTACAAAACTTTTTTGTGCCTTAAAAAATTTATTATTATTATTATAATCACACTAATATTATAAAGACGAAAAGTTGTGAGAGGGTGTGTGTGTGTATGTGGGGGTGTGTTTATATGTTTGTTACTTCTTCACGCTTAAACGGCTGGACTAATTTTGATAAAATTTTGTACGGAGGTACCTGTTACCCTGAGCGTGAAGAAGTAACAAACATATAAACACACACACACACCCCCACAAACTTTCGCCTTTATAATATTAGTGTGATAGGATTTTTTTCATTATTGTTACATCGTGATGAAAATGCAGGTGTGTATCGTAATTCCTAAAATTAATCCTTGCGATTAGATAAACAATTATATTAATGCATATGGTTGCATTTAAGTTAAGCATCATAATTCTCATTTATTTTCAAAGATAAGATATTACAATCAGTACTAAGCCCAACAATTTTTTTATCTACACTTTAATATTTTTAAATATATATATTTTTTTATTAGGTATTTAATATTTTTAATACAAATGAATCGGATGATTCTACGACCATTTTGCAAAGAACAAAAGAAAACCTATAAAACAGGTGTCTCACAATAATTTATTAGATGCCTACTTAAATGCAACTAGAAAGCATTATATTATTATTTGTTTCCACGATAAGATATTGCAATCAATGAACTCACAATAACAAGGTTATTGCTTATCACATTTTGGCGAACTCAATTATTTTTATATAATTTTAGGGATTTGTTTTCAGTGAGCTACCTCTGTTGAGTATACTAATTAACTATAGAGACGTAAACAATAAAACAAACAGTGTAGAAACGAAAAACAGAAACTCAATAACTTTGCATAATTTGCACGGCACCATCGCATGTTAAAACGTGTGTGAAAAAGTACGTCAAAGCTAGCACTTGCCCAAATTGGTTAATGGGTTTCCTTATATTTTTAGTGACTAATTCTTAACTTATTCGATGATTAGCATCTGCACAACATCATCATAAGTTGGTGATAATTTTGGAAATCTTGTTTCCTAACCTTTGAGCGGTGATTTGTGTGATAAAAAGTTAATAGAATATAAGAATTGAGAACAAGTTATTTTCCGATGTAATTAACAACAAAAAAAAAAATCATAGCATAATACAACAATCTTAAAATAGCACCTTAGAGCAAAGTCACAATAAAATATGTCCAAATAAAAACACAAGAATACATACAACAGTAAAAAGTTCACATTTGGTTATTTTACAAATCATTATTAGCAGAACTATTTAAATAGAATTTGAGAAAGTTACAAATAAAACCTGCTTAGTAAACTTTAATATATAACGGCTGATTTCTGATTTCAATTGACAGATAATTTTTATTCGTGGAATAAAATTGACGTCTGACAGATTTTGTATGGAAGAACTGTCAAAAATCCAAAATTATTCCTCAGCTAAAATTAATTGGCGTTGAAAAAATCAGCCCTTAACGTAATAAACTTAGTAGTATTATGTTGGTACTTAATCATATATCTTAAAGTACTAAGTCATGACATAGTTCGGTACTCTCAATCAAGTGTGAAGTGCTGATGGCCGCGTTAATGACCTAACTTTAGTTGAATTTAGTTAGGTACTTAGATCATGAATGCGCAACATTTAGCTTCCCGAAACATCTAGGTTCCGATAACCACTTGAGTTGGATGAACAACTTAAATACCTACCTCAAAAGATTCTCTTACCATTATCTAGGATTAGCTAGGAAATTCCCAGTAGCATCCCGGAAACTAGATTCGTGTCTGGTGATGTCATTAGGCTCGCCCCGACTAGATATCATCATCATCATCATCATTTCTGCCAAAAGACGTCCACTGCTGGACATAGGCCTCCCCCAAGCACTTCCACTTCGACCGGTTCTGTGCTTCTCGCATCCAACGGGTTCCTGCGGCCTTCACAAGGTCGTCGGTCCACCTTGTGGGAGGCCTTCCAACGCTACGTCTTCCGGTACGTGGTCGCCACTCCAGAACCTTTCGGCCCCATCGGCCATCTGTTGTGCGAGCAATGTGCCCTGCCCACTGCCACTTAAGTTTGGCAATTCTGCGGGCTATGTCGGTTACCTTGGTTCTCCTGCGGATCTCCTCATTCCGGATTCGATCACGCAGGGAAACTCCAAGCATAGCCCTCTCCATTGCCCTTTGGGTGACTTTTAGCCTTCTTATAAGGCCCATTATGAGCGACCACGTTTCAGTGCCATAAGTCATCACTGGCAACACGCACTGGTCAAAGACTTTCGTCTTGAGACACTGCGGTATGTGGGACCCACTCTTTCGGAGGCTCTACTGAGGTCATCGAGCATTGTACTGAGGTCCTCCATAGTCTCAGCCATGACTACGATATCGTCGGCAAACCGAAGGTGAGTTATGTACTCGCCGTTGAGGTTGATGCCAGCCCCTTTCCAGTCCAGAACCTTGAAGACATCCTCCAGTGCAGCGGTGAACAGTTTCGGAGGGATAACGTCTCCCTGTCTTACACCTCGCTGCAGAAGGATAGGTTTCGAGGTCTGATCCTGGAGTCGGACTGACATAGTGGCGTTTTCGTACAAACACTTCAGCACCTCGATGTACCGATAGTCGATCTGGCACCGTTGAAGAGACTGCAGCACAGCCCATGTCTCGATCGAATCAAAGGCTAGATATGACTAGACTACTAGGACTAGATATGACGTGGCAAAATGTGGGTAAACTTAATACACCAGGTGATCAGCATCATGATTTTCTTAATGACTAAATTATTGTTTCAGTCATCGATGCCAGTGGCAAGCCTCCGAGTGGGTTCCTCACTGGAAACTGGAACGACCTAGGAGACTATCACCAATGCCTCAGGATCAACACAGTTGCGGACAACATGCAGTTCCAGGGCAAATACTGCACGATCAGGGTCCCTTTGAACCAGAACCCTATTGCAGTAGATCAGATTCCAACATTTCCACCGGAATGGACGTTGCCGTCGACTCTGCCGACTTTTCCGTCAGAGTTTCCGACTTTTCCTACTGCTGCGCCAACTACGGAGACTACAGAGACGGTTGTTGAATGGACCCAGGACCCGGATTATCAGTTCGACGATAAAGCGGTTAAGACCATGGAAAGATTTAGTAGCCTGCAGACTTACGTTTTCGGAATCAGTGGAATGGGGGAGCCGATCGAATCAAGGTAAGGTTCATTCAAATACCGTTTTGTTATAACTTTTGTTTAGTACAGAAAAATACACTTATTCCCACTTATGACTGCATTCTGACAATAATATTGGTGTTAATTGCGCATATATGAATCCATAAACAGCTATATTGTTTTTGTTATTTTTCATTAAGTTGACAAGTAAAACTACTATGTTTGAAAACAGAGGAAGGTAGATTTATTAAGCTTTTAACTTTCTAGTATACTAAATTTCTTTAATGCAAGTCAGATCCTGGCAAGGAGCTAGGATTGAAAAGGTTATGATTAAAAGCCTAAATGGATTATATTTATTGAAAATTAGAACAAAACATTAATAAATGAATGCGTTCATTGTCGTTTTTTCATCTAATCAATATACGTTTGTTAAGGCTTTTTAGCTTTATTTTGTGCTTGCGAATAAGGAAGGTTACCTGAAGTAGTATCTAATATTATACAGTGGTTCAATACGGTCAGGGATTAACTTTGGGAGAAGTTCCAAGATGTAGTAAGGTTACTTTTTCTGACGAAACATTCATGTTTATAATTGTTTTAAAACATTAATATTATTTTCGAACGTCAATTTTTACAATTAATAATACGAGTATTTTGTTAATAATTATATTTTTTTCTCATAAAGGTTTTTGCCACTGTTCTTAACTGCTGCTCAGCAAGCTGTGGTTGCAGTATGCGTTCCCCATGTGTGCACACCAACAGAAGCAGTGGACTTCATCCAGTCTAGGATTTCTTTCCTCAACTTTACTTTTAGTGAATACTATTGCAGAATGCCTGATGACAAGCCATTTGTCGCTGCTGACTATGTTGCCACGTAAGTATATTTTATTATTCTCTTAGCTCCGTAGTTTATTTCATGTTATAACATTGATTTGCTCATAAACTGATGCTTTTAAAATTCTTCTTGTTTCTCTAAATTATTTTTATTTTTATTATTCTTAGGTTTTATTTGTATAAAAATTTTATTTCTCTTTTAGTTTAATCTTCTCCTTCATCGGCCTGTTACTTATTATAAGCACGAGTTACGACCTCATCCAAACTTTCTTATTCAAACGAGGTGAGTTTACTGACATTAAGTAATGTTGATAGTCAAAGATACAATATTCATCAACGTTGTTAAGATTCAATAATAATATTTGGAACATAACTAACATTTGATATTGCCATCGTTCGTGCTGCGCAGTTATTACAAAACACACATTAATTACCTGTGTTACTCAATACAAATGAACGTGACTTGATTTACAGTTTTCTTTATCTTGAGTAATTAACGGAATTAAAATCATAATAATAACTAAAGGTAGAAGTTTTGGCTGCCAAAACACATTTTCTATATCTATACATATAAATCTGTAGACGAGGTGTTTCTGTACATTGAAAATATAAAAAAAAATTGTTGGGCTGTTAAAGGATAACCAACAGATGCCATTTCATAAATTTTAGGAATTTTTGTCTGTTTGTCGGTTTGTCTGTTTAGATGTGAGAGATTTTCATTTGAACAGGCTCAACGTAAAAAGTACCAAACCAATATGGTTCATATTTATACTAAAACATAGTGTAGAACTCGGAGTAGTGATTAGTTTTTGTTTCATCGCAATCGCTTCAGTCTATCAAAAGATATAATCAATTTAAAGCATTCTATAACAATTTTTTATTGCAATAAGTGGAAACACGTAACGACATCTATTGGCGCGATATAGTACTAACGAAAACATATTGTGATCTTTAAAACATTATTATGTGTTTAATCACGTCGTAAAGGCTTGCCTTTATAACAAAATAACTCTGATCCTTATGTCTGTGTTATTTAAAAAAGTAATGATAATGATTATATAAATCTATATATATAAAAGAAAGTCTGTTAGTTACACCACTTATAACTCGAGAACGGCTGAACCGATTTGGCTGAAAATTGGTGGGGAGGTAGCTTAGAGCCAGGAGACGGACATAGGATACTTTTTTTTTTTATAGTAGGAGTAGGGTAGGAGTAGGGTAGGAGTAGGGTAGAAGTAGGGTAGGAGTAGTGTAGGAGTAGTGTAGGAGTAGGGTAGGAGTAGTGTAGGAGTAGGGTAGGAGTAGTGTAGGAGTAGGGTAGGGTAGGGGTAGGGTAGAAGTAGGGTAGGAGTAGTGTAGGAGTAGTGTAGGAGTAGGGTAGGAGTAGTGTAGGAGTAGGGTAGGAGTAGTGTAGGAGTAGGGTAGGAGTAGGGTAGAAGTAGGGTAGGAGTAGTGTAGGAGTAGGGTAGGAGTAGTGTGGGAGTAGGGTAGGAGTTGGGTAGGAGTAGTGTAGGAGCAAAACAACGTTTGCCGGGTCAGCTAGTAATCTATAAATATAAAGAAAGTCGTGTTAGTTACACTGTTTATAACTCGAGAACGGCTAAACCGATTTGGCTGAAAATTGGTGGGGAGGTAGCTTAGAACCAGGAGACGGACATAGGATACTTTTTATCCGGGTTTTTTATTCGGTTTTAGACGGACATAGTATTTAATACTTTAATTTACTTATAGGAGTATTGTAGGAGTAGGTTAGGAGTAAGTTGGGGTAGGGTAGGGCAGCTAGAAATAATTTATGTGGCAAAACAACGTTTGCCGGGTTAGCTAGTTTTAAATAAATCCCACGTATTCTCACTTCAAGTCAAGGAACCATTCTTTATGTAAAAATCAACTTCACAGATGCATCCCGCGTCAACAGCCTATTCGTCAGCTTCTCCATCTACACCAACACCCGTCGGTTCCTGACCTTCAAACCCACTCCTGGCGCCCTCGAGTGTGTGGACGGCATCAGAGCCATCTCCATGATATGGGTCGTCGTGGGACACACCTACTGCATGACCATGCTTGGCTTCCTCCACAATGTTCAAGATGTTGTGGAAGTAAGTAACTGTGCTTTTTTACATTAACATTTGTGCTAATTTTTATTCCGTTGCTCAAAGATCCACGGGTGATATCTGTGTATTTTGTATTTGATAAATCAATACATTACATTTCTTGATCTGATGATTTGTTGTCGTAACCTAAATTAATAGCCAATTTTTTTTTCCAGTACGTAACCAGTTTCCAATCCACGTGGATCAATTCGGCTCCGATCACAGTTGATACCTTTTTCACGCTCAGTGGTATACTGGTTGTGTACTCCGTTGTTGGAAAGATCACGAGAAGTAAGTGCATTCTTTTGTTTTTTGATGAATCCTTGAATACCCTTTAAGTGTAATCTTAGTAAACAGTAGGTACATTAAAAATACTATTATTTTACTTACGGACAATGGTGTTACCAAATAGGATTAAAAATTAATCATATTTTGAAGGTGACAAATTTTTAATTATCGCATTATTATTATAATTATTAAATAATTATTTTTATTTTTAAGGTACTAACTTAGTTATTTACAAATTAAATAGCAAGCTCATCCTGATATGGGAATTATGACAGTTAATACATCGTATAAGTTACTCGAAAAAAAAAATACGTTTAACTCGAATTCTTGCAAATATTTCTAAACCTAATATTTTATCCTGACCATTCAATATTAAAAACCGATACTAAATTACTTGTCCTTTTCAGTACGTTTCATCAAGAATATCCACCTCTTTTACTTAAACCGCTTACTTCGGATGTTCCCACTTCTGGCGGCCGTGGTCCTGCTCCAGGCGTCCGTGTTTTACCACGTCGCTGATGGCCCATACTGGCTCAACCAGGCCAATGCTGCGGAGAACTGCAGGACATACTGGTGGGCCGCGCTACTTCACATTCAAAATTATGTGAACCCTTTTGAAATTGTAAGTAGCAATAATTTTGTGCCTAAAGTTACGTTTTTCAATAATTATCATCATTTTCCTGCCCCGATCAAAATAGATTTATCGTGGACGCAGTATATTTTCTGCTTTCCTACATCTCTACTAGGCGTCATCTCAATAGTCAACTTATTTTTATACTATCATCTTTTTCACAATCTATCCATCGATTCTTTGGTTTCTTTGTCAATTTAATCACGTTCGTAATCTAACTTATCTTTTATTTTTAGTGTCTCGTCCAAACCTGGTATTTGTCAGTGGACATGCAGCTGTACATCATCTGTCCAATAGTCTTGGTCTTCGTGTTCGGACGCGAGAGGATCGCTTGGTGCACACTCGCCGCAATCGTGCTTCTCTCTCTCGTATCTTCTTCACTGTACAGCTACCTGAATGACTTTTCTGCTGCGATTGCTAATCCAACGTAAGTGTTTTAAAAATCTGATGATAATCTTTTGGTATCGTTAGTATATTATTTACCTGTGTTCTCATCTGACATTTCCTCTTATTTCCGCATAGTCATCAATATTATATTATTTCATGCAAAACAAACGTGTAATCTACGTACACACTAATTGAGATTCTGATAATATTATGTTTAATGTTACTCCCCTTGATTGTGTCGTCATATTCACCTGTTTGATAACTGATAATTATTAAATATTTCTTTTCCAGACGCTTGTCTCAATTCAGTGATTATGCCGAGTATTATTATTTCAACACTTTGGCTCGTGCACCTCCTTTCTTTATCGGCATGGTCTATGGGTACTTACTGTACAAATGCAAGGACAAGAAGATAAGAATATCCAGGGTTAGTTTCGTTTTATCTATGGCAACCTTCGATTTAGCATTATTTTTAATCTCTCCAATGAACTATTGTATTAAAGCCAGGTGACTTGAGACTAAATAAGCTTATCATGAAATAAAATAAAAATATAATTTTAATTCTGCAGCCGTTTCAATAATAATTAACTTTTTTTTTTATAATTATGGCAAGATATGAGTAACTGAGTAACATAATAAAAGCCAGATAGATGAAAATCAGGTTTAGAAGATATATGCGTAGCAATGCGTACAATTTTACTAGTTTTTAGGGTTCCGTAATTCTGACAAGGAACCCTAAGTGTACGGACTGAGTGAAAAAGCGTCCAGCGGAGCGTTCAGCGTTGCGTGCAAGCAGCGAAGGAGCGTTCGCCCAGTGGCCTCAGTGCACGGTTAGCATTCGAGTGAGCTGGTCACATTTTTCATCATGGCGTCGGGGTCGTACGATATTATTGATATGTATTTAGAAGAAAATGTGTGGTTAAAATATTTGTATAACTCGAGACAAGGTCCAAGTGAGATAATTAAACATTTCTGTAATAATGTCTTCGAACGACATGGCGCGCACGTTTTCGTCGTCGCCGCTGCAAACACAAACTGGTTTGAACTTGCACGCGACGCGCCGCTCGACGCAAACAAGAACGCTGCTGCCCCCGCTCCGCTCGGCCGCCACTCAGGACACCTACGTGTTAATGCATCTGTTTGACACAAACGCCGCACGCCCCGCCCGGCCCCGCTGGACGCTCGATTTAAGCGGGCACTCAGGCCGTTCACAAATAGTTTCGTCATGTCCGTCTGTCTGTCTGTCCGAAGTTTTGCTAAGAGACCGTTAGTACTAGAAAACTGTAATTTTGTAGGAGTATGTATATCAATTACGCCGCCAAAGTGGTAAAATAAAAAATATTTTTTTTTAGGGTAGCGGACGACATGCGAATTGGGGATGAATATTTTTTTCGTCGTCTACCCCATCGTGTGGGGTATCATTGAATAGGTCTTCTAAAATGACTTCAGAATTGCTAAAATTATTTTTAGATTTAATGCTCCATTTACGAAATACTAAACTTTAAAGTGCAAATTTTTGTTCCGATATTGCGTCCCCCCCTCTAAAAGCTAAACTGCTGGAATAAAAAATCTGGAAAAATTCAAGATGATAGTGAATTTCATGAACTTTAAAGTTAAAGGAAAATTATAGCGGTAAAGATAACTTTATTAGTTTAGCAGTAACAGTCGTTGAACTTGGGTGTTGGATAATTTTGTACCAAATGCAAAATCCTTAGCATTAATCCTTTAAAGTGACTAAAATAAAGTAGTTGCTTGCTTATAACGGGTAAAGACTTGCATTGGAAAACAAAATATTAAATAAAAAAAAACTAAAAAAACATAAAAAATAACTTATGATTATTTTTTATGGTTTTTTAGTTTTTTCACAATATTACCACTCGATAGCGCTGTACCAACGGGTTACGTTTTTATTCGAGTGCCTCTAAAAGTCACAAACGAACTTTGTTTAATTTTCGAATTATAATTTTGTGAATTGAAATAATAACTTGGCAGCAATCGTACTTTTATGTTTTACCTTTAGCAGGAAGAAAGTGGTTATTATTAGTGTCTAATCTGTTTAAACATTTATCATCGAAAATCAATATTTTGTCGTAATTTTAGTATCGCTATTCGATAACAGTTGTGCCGTGACGTCACTTTTGTAGATCGTGGTGCTAAGATTTTTTTGCAAGGTATTCACATTTAAAGTTTATTTTTGTTATTATAACCATCAACTCCTAATATTTTTACCATTACATATATTTAGAATAAAGAACAACATAATTGTACTATATTGTGATAACGGGCTACTACGGAACCCTACACTGTGCGTGGCCCGACACGCACTTGGCCGTTTTTTATTACTGTCTTCATCAAATCATATCTAACATAACCACAACTTTTCAGGATAACGTGGCCATTCTGTGGTTCCTGTCGTTCGCGATGATGACGTTCTGTATCTTCACGGTCTACCCTGTGATGCAGACGACTCGCACATTTCAGGCGCTCGACAACTTCCTCAATGCCTACATGCGCGCTATCTGGGCTATTGCCTTGGGATGGCTGATCTTCGCCTGTGTTCATGGCTATGGAGGTAAGGAGTGTTTATTCATTTTTTCCTTTACATACCACGTTTTGCGAAATTCCATAAAACATTAATTGATTTTATGTTCATTATTTTTGTTATTAAAACAATTGTAAGCTTAGTCCTTCAAAAGTCAAAGTCTGTTTAATATTCAGGAAAGGCACAATAGCCAATACCTCGTAGTTTCTTTATCATTTATAAGAAAATCCACGTAGTAGTAGTAAGTTACACGAACAAATAGGCTTAATACAAAGAGGCTATATATAAATGATTTCTTCATTATCGTAGAATCATTATTCCTATGTTAAATGGGAAAGGTGGCTTACGAGAACTCATTCAATGGAGCTAATATTCCTAGCTCACAATGTAAATGGATTTAGTGAATTTTATTCTTTGTATAGTGCTTTTACGGATAACAATAAACAAACCTAAAGCAATAATACTATAATAATCAGAACAACTTCCAAAATGTTAGTTTCTATATTGAAATGAGTCGTTGCTGTTCATTTTTTTTTTTTAATAAAAATCGTCTTTTTCCCCAGGTCCTATCAACTGGTTCCTCTCGCTACAAATCTGGAAGCTGCCTGCTCGCCTCTCTTACGCCGTGTTCTTGTTACACGTGCCCATCATCTTCATCTCCACTGGCACCTGGGTGAAGACTTATTACTTCACTAATGGAAACAATGTGAGTATTTACTTTTATTTAGATTTTAAATTTTCATGATTTTCATCTGCTATCAAAATATTCAATTAGTACAATTTCCTAGTGGGTCACTTTTTGCCAACTAGTTTTTTGTATCGCAACCCGAAGGATAGACCAAATTACAAAGACTTCTTTCATACAATTTTAGTCTTTTAGTAATTTTATTTTCGTACTAAACGTGTTTATTATTGTTTACAGATATACAGGTTCGTGAGTGATCTGTCACTCTCGTTTGTCTTTGCATTCATTCTCTGCATCACGATTGATGCGCCTTGCTCGACGCTACAGAAATTATTATTGAATGGTAAGTTTTACTATCATACCTCACTTTACTTCGAATTGAAACCTCGTAAGGGCTTTATCAGTTTTGACAACAATTCCTACTGAATTAATACTTCTCTAATGTTGAATAACTGTCTAACTGTCACATTAACCAATAGACTATGTCGTTTTATGTGGTGAAAGTCTTTTTAAAATTCTACTACGAACTAAAGCTTAATATTTTTTTATTAACAGGTGGTGGTAAGAAGAGACCAGAGAAGCCTGCGGTCGCAGAAGAGTCTCCTGATGTACTTAGTACAGTATCTAAATGACAGATTCGTCAAGACTACCTTATAGAAGAGCCAAGGAGAAAATATTGACTGACTGACTGACTGACTTACATTATTTGAAAAATTGCCGCCTCCGGTTGGCAAGATATAAGAAAAGACGACATTGATAATAGCTTAGTGGAAATGTAATGATGTGGATGATTCAGAATATAGTTCCTAGGGGGTGGTAAGTATTAGGTACTGCAGTGCCACAGAGTGTGGTTTATGTAAATTCTCAGCACCTTCAAAGCCGTCAAGGATATTTCTGACTGAAAAATGAGATCAAGGTGTGTGAATAAAACTTGGAGAATTTTCTCAGAAATCTGTATAAAAAGTAGCCAATTAAAATTCATAATAGTTAGATGTAACAATTAATTTATTACTATTTAGAGTTTTATTAGATCTTCAAATAGTTTTATGTACCTAGGTTTTATATAGGTTTAGGTTATTAACATAATTGAAATAAATTAAAAAATAATAACATTATTATTTTAATAGTTTTATTTCGTATTTTTTCATCTACTTCCATTCTAGGTACTGTTTGCCGCTAGGAATTTATCAAAAGACTAGTCAGTTAGAAATGACTAAATGTTATGAACAACAAAAAGAATTCACGGAATGTGAACCATAAAGATTCGTCTTACCTTCTCAAATCCCTTCAAAAAGTTATCGAATTCGGTTCGTTTTTAGGGTTCCGTACCAAAATGGTAAAAGGAAACCCTTATGGTGAGACTAAGTCTGTCTGTCACAGCTGGATATCTCAAGAACTACTAATGCTATCAACTTGAAATTTGGAATAGTTTTAGATGACGTTTGCCCAACTATTTTGAAAATAAGAAAGAAATAAAAATATATGTATATTTTTTGCAACAGGGACTGAATAGAGGTCTGAAAAATTCGGGCTACTAGGGTTTTCGACTTTTGATGAAAAATGTAAAAAAAATACCGTTCCCCCCTTATCTCTGAAGTTTGCAAACAGAAAAATCTGAAATTATTCTATGTGATAGTAGTTTGTGTAAAGATTACAGGAAAAATAAAACAAAGTCTCTAAATAGCACACTTTTTCAGAAATTATCAACAAAAGTTACATTAGTTTCACTATTGGTCAAGAGATGGCGCTGACAAAAAACTGCAATATTCTACACTATAGTGCACGGTGTTAAAATTCTCTGACGAATGTAGGCCTCCCCGATGAAAAATTAAAAACATGATGGTACGGAACCCTCGGTGCGCGAGTCCAACTCGCTCTTGACCGGTTTTTTTATTTTGTAATATGCGTTTTGTTTGTGCAGAATAATTTTTTTTTATTTCTTTTTCTTTTTTTTATAAATTCTAAGCTACCAGAAAAAATAGTACAAACATTCACCGGATAAAATGAATCACTCCTGCCTAAACAGCACCTGCATGCATTGATTAATAATATCGTCAAAAGGTTAATGTTAAAACCCAAATTTTAACCCGTCGCGTGCCTAATTAGCAGACACAATAGAAATTTTATTGTTATCGGTACACATGCTGTACACTCGACGTGCGAAGAGTAGGAACCTACCAAAATACCACCATTATGCCTCTAAATTACCAGGAATTCATAGTAGGCACCTATACTGGTACTATTTATTCTGTGCCTATAGGCTATACCTAGGTGCAAGAATTCAGCATTATTTCGATTTTCATTAAACTAATGGCTTAGGTTTGTTGGAGTTGGACCTTGAATTCAGCTCTTGATAACTTACTTCAGTATTTGCTTGGAATGCTTTCGCAGCTAAGTTTCCAATTTGTGAAATTGGAACTACTTGATCTGATGTTGATCTAGTATCAAATGAAATACAAATACATTTGACATGAGAGAATATGTGATGTTTGAGATAACTTTATTCTCATAAGAATTCACATATAATGGTTCCAAAACAAGCATATTAAGCCACGATGATGGCATAAAATGATGGGAATTATCCTTGTTTTGTAAATCTACTCTATTAAGTAAAGTATTTTACCACGGCTTGAGATTGTTTTTTTTTTTGGGCCTCTTTAGGAGCCTCAGATTGTTCGCCGTGCCTACAAGTCATGTCATGTCGTCGCTTGAGCCCAGTCCCGTCTCTTGGACACTAAACCTAACTGTGATGTGTTCGCGGTCGAATGGAAGACGATCATAGTACTATGTCTGGAGTTCTTTGGAGGTATGAGGAACAGGGTGAAAGTTCACTCTTCCTCCATAGAAAAGAGAGGATCCTCCGACCAGACGGGTGTCATGTCTGGTGGGCAACTGCCTGACGATTGAAGTTGGGACGTCGCCGTCGTTGTATGTATGCTAGTTGCGCGGTAAACTCTGCTTGTGCGATGTGTCTGCTTTTGCGTGATGTCAGTACCTATGATGTGTAGTTTACGTGTGGTGGTGTAGATGCCGCTACAGGTTTATGAGATGAGTGTATTAATTTATCTAATAATAAATATATTGGCTTCAAATAAAGTAATAAAAAAATTATGAATGATGGCGATGTATGAATGTGTGTGCGTGTAATTGCCGATGGACTTTTTTCTTTTTTTTTTCTTGGAAATCATCAAAATGACCCCTCCCGCGTACTGACTAAAACCCACCCGTGTTCCTTCTTTAGCCCTTTATGTTCCGGGCCAGCGGTAACCCTTTCGGACAATCCCGCTGTCCCGGCAGGCTTCGGCCCTAAGGGGCCCCTTCCTATATCCAAGTATCACAGACCTGGGTATCGAACCCTGGACCTGATGCTCAGCAGTACCGATTGCGACCACTGGACCAACGAGGTAGTGTAGACTTGAGTTTCCATTTGCGAAAGTTATAGGAAAAAAAAACCGACTTCCAAAAAAAACACTACAAACTGGAAAATAACTTTAATTTCGGAAGTCGGTGTCTTAGGGATCAGTATTTTAGTTTTTGCCACCGATGATGATTGTGATGTGATTAGATGCTGATAATCCTGGCTGCAGCATCAGGCCAGACTTATGTCAACATTGCATTGAACTTAAAATTAGTCCTGTTTAAAATGAGCCCAAACACGACTACGGTGCTGTAATTTCAAGGTTTGTACTTTTTCTGATGCTCCTGGCTTCAGCATCAGGTCTTCGGTGTTCCTCAGTAACAGTACGTTTATCCACACATCGAGCCCTTTTCAATGAGCCTAAACACGATATATCTGCTGTTAGTTGTCGAGGAGTTAGGTACTCTGCAGACTATCCTGACTGCAGCATCAGGTCATGACTTGATGATCATGAGACCAAATGTGGCAAATGCCCTATCAAACATCAAAACAATTTACTAAAACAGTCCTTGCCTGTTCGAGTAACTTCTTACTGTTAAGGAGTTGTACCTTCCATCATCAGTCCAGATACCTGAGATGGTGACAACCATACACAAATACACAAGATACTTCATAAAATATGCGAAAAACAATAAGTAAGCCTATAAAATTTTAGGGTTGCCCTCGATTTCTCTAAGATCCCATCATCAGATCCTAACTTGGTGACAATGGGACCACCTCAGAACTATCTACTTTCGAACAAAAAAAGAATTTTGACAAAAAAAAAAAAAAACATACAAAAAAAAAAAAAAACATACAAAAAAAAAAAAAAACATACAAACACCCGAACATTACCTCCTCCTTTTTGTGAAGTCGCTAACCATTTTATCGCTAATTAATGAAGGTTGCGTTGATCAGTGTAGTTGATGAGTGTATTTTAACGGGAAAAACAACCTTCACCGTATCATCGTCATCATCATAATCAGCCTACAACGTACCTACTGCTGGGACACAGGCATCGTCTCTTCTAGAGGGAGTGGGCTATAATCTACTACGCGGGCCCAGTGCGGGTTGGTAGACGTCACAAATATCATCGAATTTTTGGTTCTGGGGTATGCCGGTTTCCAGTTTTTTTTGCAAGTAACAGTAATTTTTTTCAGTATGGCTTAAAAATCTTTGAAAAGAAGGAAAACAATGAGTGTGTCAATTAAATTAGACAAAATCAGTGCCAATTCTAAAAAAATAATAAAACAATAAAGTTGATTCAAGCCGTTATCAATCTTGGTGTACAGACATTAGGTATCTAATCGCACTGATAACTCTTAAGCTAGGTGATTCATAGAGTATTCCTGATTATTAATATTTTCGTCACGATCATCGCTGATGTACATGACATACACCTTTCTATCTATGTTGCACTGACAAATTCATTAAAAAAAAAAATAAGTTTATAGCCATCTTAGTGTTAAAAACTTTTATTATTCCAGTTTGCTTTTGTTACTAGGTACAAACTGAAAAAAAGGAACAATGCCCGAGCTACTGGGCAGACTTTGATATTAAATGAAAGTTATGTAAAGAAACCATTGACTTAGTGTTGAACTAAACCGACTAAACAAGCTTGAATTTGCTTTTAACCTTCGCTGTATGAGAAGTGACCATAGTCCTGTATTGGAACCCGCGTAGTGGTATTGCTCTAATGAATAGTAAGTATTCCTGTCATTTAGCGTCGGAAATTTCCGCAAAACACCAAATTAGCGTTTACAAGGTACATAGTTAGGATCCTAATTGAACGCTAGGATAGCATAGTCAGGAAATGCACCACTGTTGGTTATAATACAGTGTTTTATCAGAAACAAAGCAATTAGAAAGATTCAACCAGAAGGTCAGCAGAATTACATTGTAAAAACTACCAACTGCCGCTACAGTAACTATAGTTTTACTGAACGAGAAAACTACCAACTGCCGCTACAGTAACTATAGTTTTACTGAACGAGAAAACTACCAACTGCCGCTACAGTAACTATAGTTTTACTGAACGAGAAAACTACCAACTGCCGCTACAGTAACTATAGTTTTACTGAACGAGAAAACTACCAACTGCCGCTACAGTAACTATAGTTTTACTGAACGAGAAAACAAGGATATTTGAACATGCACATTTTTGTTGGCTTTTTTTTCCTGAAAACCTGCAATTGATTTGGAAACAGTTGAATTTGTAAGAGTAGCTACCAAAACAGATTGAATTTATACTCTGATTATTTTGCGGCCTCAATTTTTAAACCTTTTTAGCCGATTACAGCAGAGAGGTAGAGCTACAAATCCCACTCATCATTTCAACTGAAAGACGTCCACTGCTGGACCTAGGCCTCCCCTAAACACCGCCACTTCGACCGGTTCTGTGCATCTAGTGGATTCCTAAGGCCTTCACAAGGTCATCGGTCCATCCTGGGGCAGCTCTTCCCGTTGGAAGACCTTCCATAAGATGCGAAGTAGGTTTACTAACCCGTATACAGTCTAAACTACTAAGCGGATTATTAACTACTAACAAAATAATGCTACCACTATAATTTCATTACGGAGTTTTTAATCATTGTTTCATACTTTTCAGTTCGTTTTTTTTCAGTTATGTAGAGATTGATCTCCACTATAAGAAGAGGAAAACTAATCATCATCATCTGCCTGCCTTTTCCCAACTATGTTAGGTTCGGCTTCCAGTCTAACCGGATGCAGCTGAATACCAGTATTTTACATGGAGCAACTGCCTATCTGACCTCCATAACCCAGGTAATACGATACCCGTTGGTAAAACTGATTGTCAGACTTTCGGGTTTCTGACAACCCGTAACGACTGTCAAAGATCCACGAATGACAGCCGGGACCAACGGCTTAATGTGCTTTCACGGCATGGAGGTGTCTTGGTAAGTAAAGATGGACACCCATACACAGACCAACCGCGGCAAGCGTAGCTTAACCTGATCGATCGACCTGTGCGCCTGTTATTATTTAACCACGGGCCCCTCAAGAGGCAAACTAATATCAGTAGGTATTACATCTGTATTGCTATCTGTTCTGACCAAGTAAATCACTGTGCAATTTCTATCAAAGAGTTCAGAGAAGGTTCTTAGAAGGTCGGCTGATAAAGGGAAATATCAAAATTGTTAGACATTTGCGCACTGAACATGTAAAGCGATAATTACCTATATATCAAACTGTTAATCTATTTATCTCTCATTTAATCGATAAATTGACATAATTATGTGGGATAGCGAGCAGCTAGTAAATCCTTTTCAGTGTAATTCCTTCCTTCGTTTCACCTGAGCGGTGCGCGGTGGCAGTAATAAGCTTTCTTTGAATGCCAGGTCGTGCAGTTCATTATCTTATTTCAGTTTGTGACATTCATTTTCAGTCTTGCTTTTTTTGTAATCAGTGCTAGATTGACTGACGGATTTGTATGAAATCTTTCTACTTCTGCTTCCATTGCAGATTAGATGCAATCAGACACTTTGCTACTTTTAAGTTTATTTTTGATGGAGTTAAGTTCATTTTGATCACCCGGCTAACGTTCTTGTTTTTATAATATTTTGTGACTTTTGTAGGAAAATCTAGGTTTTTGACCTTAACTTGTCTAAAAATCTTGAAACGGTAAATAATTGACTAATGTCCAAGAATTCTTCGTAAATTGATAACAATGGCAAATATTATTCGATATCGCTCACACACACTAATTTAGTTATCATTACAGAAATCTATATGTATAAAATGGTAAACTGACTGACTGACTGATTGTTGATATATCAACACACAGCCCAAACCGCTGGTCCTAGAGACATGAAACTTGGAAGGTGTGTTCTTTGTGAAGAGTAAGTATCCACTATGAAAGGATTTTTGGGAATTCTATCCTTATAGGGGTGAAATAGGGGATGGAAGTTTATATGAAAGTCCGTCAGTTTTGAAGATAGGATCTTCAATTTTGGTGTTTAGGCTGAAGATTGAAAATGAATTTACACGTGTCTCAGCGTTTTTGACAATTCTAGCCCCGAAGGGTTAAAAAGGGGGATGAAGTTGTGTATGGAAAGTCCTTAATTTTCGAAGGAAAAATTACTAAATTTATTATCTAGGCTTATGGTTGGGAGGTAACACTACAGTGTTGTTAGAATTTCAACCCTTAAAGGGGTGAAAAGGGGGATAACATTTTGTTTTCTTCCATATTCTATATTATACATGTATAAAAGGCAACCCTTACTGATTGACTGATATATCAACGCACAGCTCAAACCACTGAACGGACTGTGCTGAAATTTGGCACACATATAGTTATTGTGATGTAGGCGTGCGCTAAGAAAGGATTTTCCAAAACTCACTCCATATGGGGATGAAAAGGGGGGATTTTGATTATATGAAAAATCTTATTCCTTTAGTTAATACACTTGAAACGTGGCACGAATACTTACCTAAGTGAATTATGAAGGCTGGCATTTTTTGTTTTTCTACACTACCCCCTAAAAGGGGATTGGGGGGGTGTCAAAATTTGTTTGGAAGAATTTTAACGCGCGGTCCGATTAACTCGAAAGTCAATATTTATACTTAAGACCAAAAATAAAGAATAACGTGTATCAGGTTTTTTCAAAAATCTACCCCTAACTGCGTGAAAAGGGGTAGTTAATTTTACAGGGGAGGATTATACTGCGTGGTTTGATTAACTCGAAAATTGGTATAAATAATCTTTGAGTCTAGTAATGAACACACCCCAAACGATTTTTAGAAATTCCACCCCTGTGGCGGTAAACAGCGGGGTACAGTTTATATGAAAAGTCTTATTCATTTAGTTAATAAACTTGAAAGTTGGCTATATTTTTAGTTTAAACAAAACCTCTCACAGAGGATTTAGGGGGTGACAAAGTTGATAGGTTAGAAAAATATGTAATCGGCTGTCTGTTCGCTGTTTAAGGGTTTTTCAAAAATCGACCATTACCAAGGTGGAAAAGGGTAATAAAGTTTAAGGGGTGGATTTTACTGCTTGCTTCCAATAAATCGATAATGGGTATGGGTCTTTGAGTGAAGTTATGAACACATCCTAAACGATTTTTCATAATTCCACCCCTATGGGGTGAAATGCAGTTTATTTGAAAAATCTGATCCCTTTGATCTTTAAACTTAATAATTGGCCCGAATACTTATTTATCTAAATAAATGATTATAAAGATCAAAAATATACATTTTCGAAATTTTTTGAGGAAAGTACGAATATTACGCGGACGAAGTCGCGGGCAGAAGCTAGTATACGATAAATTAGTAAGATTACCGGCTTATCTATCGTTCAGCAATCTTTACAAATATTATCAATTTTAATATAAATGTATTCTTAAAGTACTGCTTCCAATATTAGTCGTAGATGCTCGAAGAGTAGCAGTCACGATGGGTGCTCAAATATATTATTTTTTGATCGGATTAGTTTTGAACGGAGTGTATGGCCATAGTAGGCTGAAAGAAGGCCATACTGTGGACTTCAGGAGTGCGTTTGATCAGGATTTGTACGAGAATGTGCTCGACGCGGATCAGTGTCAAGCTCAGCTTACGTTTTTGGTGAACAATGACTTGCGGAACCAATGTGAGTTTATTTTTAAAATATGATAGTATCGTAATTCCTGAAATGAATCCTTGTGATTATAATGAAATTTTTTATTGTCGAGTCAGACTATTTAGCATTTTGATCGCCAAATCAACAACTACGTTTTTAAGATACTTAGGTTATTTTGAATTTCATAAATTAAATTAATATGCAGGACCAGAAACCATAGTCAAAAAAAATTTTTGGTCCTTACACAGTTTAATAGATCATATTAATAAAATTCGTATTTTTCCGCAACAAATTCAGTTGTGTAAAAATATAAATTTATATTAATCATAGTGATAGAAGTCTAACAAATTATTTATCTACACGTTAATAATTATGTAACATAACGTATAACAACTGAATTAGGTGAAATTATTATATAAACCTATTTTACAAAATGTGTTATTAACATGAAAACTCATAAAACTGGCGTCTCATAATAATTAAAGCATCATACTTATTAAGTAAGTTATTGCAATCAGTATTAAGCCCAACATTTTTTTTATCTACACTTTAATATTTTTAAATATAAAGGTAATTTAGAGACTATTTTGCAAAAAAAATAAAACTTTTAAAACAGGTGTCTCATAATAATTTATTACTTAAATGCAACTAGAAAGCATTATATTATTATTTGTTTCCACGATAAGATATTGCAATCCATCAACTCACAATAACAAAGTTATTATGAGTTGATTGATTTACTTTATTGAGTTACTTATGTTTTGAACGAGGTGTTTTTCCTTCTATATTAAAAACGACAAATTATCAAACCACTTTTTATAAAAGACGCTAGAAATAACATGAAAATTTTTAGAATAATAGTCCTGATTCCAGTATTATCTAAAATAATTGAGAAAGTCATCTATAATCTATATAAATAAAAAGAAAAGTCCTGACTGACTGATTGACTGACTCATCAACGCCCAGCCCAAATCCTTGGACCTAGAAAGCTGAAATTTTGCACAGAGATTGCATTTATAATGTAGACAAGGAATAAGGAAGGATTTTTTGAAATTCAACCGCTAAGGGAGTCAATTAAGGAATGAAAGTTTGTATGAAAAATCTTGTTCCTTGAGTTAATAAACTTGAAACTTAGCACGAATACTTATCTAAGTAAATTATGAAGTTTGGCATTTTTAGTTTTTCTAAACTACCCCCTAAGAAGTATTTTAAATACCAAAATCTATATAAATATAAAATTCGAAATCCTGACAAACTGATATAATTATCAACGATTTGGAGGGTGTTTTTTGTGAAGAGTACTTAGATATCCACTAAAAAAGGGTTTTTTGAAATTCCACCCCTAAGAAGGTGAGTGGGGAGAGGGTGAAATTTCACTCGGACGAAGTCGCGGGCAGAAGCTAGTAACCTATATACTTATCATGAAAGAAATATTTTTTTTTTGCGACGAGCAAAGAAATTTTTGTAAGAACATGTCAATTAACCTAGTTATTTATGACTTGTTAAGTATGATATACCCAAGAGTAGATTTTAAACAGCCAATTTATGCTTTGTTCATGGACATGTCCAAGGCATTAGATTTTGTCGATCCTGCGATACTCTTGAACAAGTTGGAAACCTATGGCATTAGGGGTATAGCTGCTCTTGACCTAATAAAATCGTACCTTAGCAACAGAACTCAAATAACTAAAGTTAGTAAAACTTGCACATACACTAAAGAAGAAAAAAAATTTAGTTCTACCCTTATGACGGTCAAATTTGGAGTACCACGGGGCAGTGTTTGGGACCACTTTTATTTATTATGTAAATGGTATGCCTAAATCGACAACTAATCTAATGATACTATTCGCAGCTTACTGTACAACTGTTTACAATAATAAAAATTATATAAATATCAGTCTTGATTTGATTTGATTTGATTGATTTAAAAAAAAAAAAAAAAAATGGCAAAGTCATAAAGAGTTTGTTTGCAAAAAACTATCACAATCATCCTATGCTCTATATGTGTTAGCAAAAAAATGTAGTCTCCCGACGTTACTTGTGGCTTATCGCGGATATGTTGCTTCACGTTTGAGGTATGGTATCATCTTTTGGGGCAATGCTACTAACTGGGATAAGGTCTTCAAATGTAAAAAAGATGCATCCGTGCAATATGCGGTCTACAAAAAACTGAGAGCTGTAAGCAGTCTTTCACTAAACTAAAAATACTCACAGTACCATCATTGTATATCTTTGAAACGGCCCTTTTATCAAAAACATCCATATTTATTTCAAATAGTGACGAGATCATGCCACAGAACTAGAATATTTACAAAACTAAGTACGCAATAAAAAACTGCTCTTTTTGGGAAAAGTACAATTGTCATGGCGCCTAATATACATAATAAAATTCCCAAGGGCATTCGAGACTGCAATAACATCCTTAAATTCAAAAATAAATTGTTTAAATTTCTTAACGAACACTCATTTTACTCAGTAAAGGAATTTTTAGATTTAAAATAATTTTAATGTTTCTATTATTTATTTCCTCTTTACTGCTTTAAATAAAGTGTTAATGTCTGATTGAGCGCATTGTGAACTGTATTAATAATTGTTTATTGTTTAATTATTATTCTATTTATAAATTTGTATGCCCATGAGGCTGATCACAGCATGAACTCACTGTATGTTGTACCTATATTGTAACGTGTGTATCACAAATAAATTATTTGATTAGATTGCTTTTCACATTTTGGCGGACTCAAGGCTTGTCAATTATTTTTATATAGTTTTAGGGATTTGTTTTCAGTGTGCTACCTCTGTTGAGTATACTAATTAACTCTAGAGACGTAAACCATAACAATTAAACATAAAACAAACAGTGAAGAAACGAAAAACTGAAACTCAATAACTTTGCATAATTTGCACGGCACCAACGCATGTTAAAACGTGTATGAAAAAGTACGTCAAAGCTAGCACGTACCCAAATTAGTTAATGTGTTTTTGTAATATTTTTTTAGTGTTCTTATCTTGTTCAATGATTAGCATCTGCACAACATTATCATGAGTTGGTGAACATTTTGGAAACCTTGGTTTTCTAACCTTTGAGCGGTGATATATGCGATAACAAGTTAATAGATTGAAATAATTGCAAACATATTTTTTTCGGATGTAATTAACAACTGAAAAAAATAATCACAGCATAATACAACAATATTAACATACCTTACCTTAGAGTAATGTCCTATTAAAATAATTATGTCAAAATCAAAACAAAAGAATACACAACCAACAGTCAAATGTTCACATTAGGTTATTTTACAAATCATTACTATCAGAACTATTTAAAAATAGAATTTGAGAAAGTTACAAATAAAACCTGCTTGGTAAACTTTATTAATAAAGGGCTGATTTCTCAATTGACCGATATTTTTTATTCGTGGAATAAAATTGACGTCTGACAGATTTTGTATGGAAGAACTGACAAAAATTCTAAATTATTCCTCGAATAGAGTTATCTGGCGTTGGAAAAATCAGCCCTTAAACAATTATCTTTTGTAGTACTTATCCCGTTGTTTGAAGTTATTACACTTAACGTAATAAACTTAACAAGTAGTAATATGTTGGTACTTAATCACATATCTTAACGTACTAAGTCGTAACATAGTTCGGTACTCTCAATCAAGTGTGAAGTGCTGATGGCCGCGTTAATGGCTCAACTTTTCTTGAATTTAGTTTGGTTCTTAGATCATGAATGCGCAACATTTAGCTTCCCGGACCATCTAGGTTCCGATAACCACTTGAGTTGGATGAACAGCTTGAATACCTCAAAAGACTCTCTTACAAACCTCCGAGGTTACGACCTTCATTGCTACTCAGTCTTCAATTTTTCGAGAGTTTAGAAGGTGGTCCTGGGTTCGATTCATAGGTTGGGCAAAGTGTTTTTAGGATTAGCTAGGAATTTCCCAGTAGCATCCCGGAACCTAGATTTGTGTCTGGTGATGGCATTAGGCTCGCCCCGACTAGATGGGACGTGGCAAAATGTGGGTAAACTTAATACACCAGGTGATCAGCATCATGATTTTCTTAATGACTAAAATATTGTTTCAGTCATCGATGCCAGTGGCAAGCCTCCGAGTGGGTTCCTCACTGGAAACTGGAACGACCTAGGAGACTATCACCAATGCCTCAGGATCAACACAGTTGCGGACAAAATGCAGTTCCAGGGCAAATACTGCACGATCAGGGTCCCTTTGAACCAGAACCCTATTGCAGTAGATCAGATTCCAACATTTCCACCGGAATGGACGTTGCCGTCGACTCTGCCGACTTTCCCGTCAGGGTTTCCGACTTTTCCTACTGCTGCGCCGACTACGGAGACTACAGAGACAGTTGTTGAAGGGACCCAGGACCCGGATTATCAGTTCGACGATAAAGCGGTTAAGATCATGGAAAGATTTAGTAGCCTGCAGACTTACGTTTTCGGAATCAGTGGAATGGGGGAGCCGATCGAATCAAGGTAAGGTTCATTCAAATACCGTTTTGATAGAACGTTTGTTTAGTACTGAAAAATTCACTTAAGTATTTCAAATTCCCACTTATTACCGCATTCTGACAATAATATGGGTGTTAATTGCGCGATAAATCCATAAACAGCTATGTTGTTTTTGGTATTTTTCATTATGTTGACAAGTAAACTATTATGTTTGAAAACAGAGGAAGGTAGATTTATTAAGCTTTTATATACATTATATGTTTACTAAATTTCCTTATTTCAAGTCAGATCCTGGCAAGGAGCTAGGATTGAGAAGGTTATGATTAAAAGCCTAAATGGATTATATTTATTGAAAATTAGAACCAAATATTAATAAATGAATGCGTTCATTGCCGTTATTTCATTTAATCAATATACGTTTAGAAAGCTTTTTGGCTTTATTTTGTGTTTGCGAATAAGGAAGTGAAAATACGTTACCTGAAGTAGTATCTAATGTTATACAGTGGTTCAATACGCCTTCATAATGGTGGGGCAGGGACTAATTTTGGGAGAAGTTCCAAAATGCAGTAGAGGTTACTGTTTCTGACGAAAGATTCATGTTTATCACTGTTTTAAAACATAAATATTATTTTCGAACGTTCATTTTTACAATTAATAATTTGGTTAATAATTATATTTTTTTCTCTTATAGAATTTTCCCATTGTTCATTGCTGCTGCTGAACAGGCTGTGGTTGCAGTATGCGTTCCTCATGTGTGCACACCAACAGAAGCAGTGGACTTCATCCGGTCTAGGATTTCTTTCCTCAACTTTACTTTTAGTGAATACTATTGCAGAATGCCTGATGACAAGCCATTTGTCGCTGCTGACTATGTTGCCACGTAAGTAAATTTTATTATTCTCTTAGCTCCGTAGTTTATTTCATGTTATAACATTGATTTGCTCTTAAACTGATGCTTCTAAAATTCTTCTTGTTTCTCCAAATTATTTTATTTTTTTATTATTCTTACGTTTATTTTGTATATAAATTTGTTTTCTCTTTTAGTGTAATCTTCTCCTTCATCGGCCTGTTACTTATTATAAGCACGAGTTACGACCTCATCCAAACTTTCTTATTCAAACGAGGTGAGTTTACTGACATTAAGTAATGTTTATAGTCAAAGATACAATATTCATCAACGTTGTTAAGATTCAATAATAATATTTGGAACATACCTAACATTTGATATTGCATCGTTCGTGCTGCGCAGTTGTTACAAAATACACATAAAGGATAACGATACCCGTGATACTCAATACAAATGAACGTGACTTGATTTACATTTTTCCTTATCTTGAGTAATTATCGGAGTTAAAATCTTAATAATAACAAAAGATATAAGTTTTGGCTGCCAAAACACATTTTATTAAATAATTCTGACGTAGTCCAACTTCAAATCAAGATACCATTCTTCATGTTACAATCGACTCCACAGATGCATCCCGCGTCAACAGTCTATTCGTCAGCTTCTCCATCTACACCAACACCCGTCGGTTCCTGACCTTCAAGCCCACTCCTGGCGCCCTCGAGTGTGTGGACGGCATCAGAGTCATCTCCATGATATGGGTTGTCGTGGGACACACCTACTGCATGACCATGCTTGGCTTCCTCCACAATGTTCAAGATACTCTGGATGTAAGTAACTGTGCTTTTTTACATTACCATTATGCTTCTTTTTTATTTCGTTGCTCAAAGATCCACGGTTGATATCTATGTATTTTGTATCTGATAAATCAGTACATTACATTTTTTAATCTGATTAAAATTAATTGACTTGTTGTCGTATTTTAAATCAAAAGCCAATTATTTTCTTTTAACAGTGGATATCCAGTTTCCAATCCACGTGGATCAATTCGGCTCCGATCACAGTTGATACCTTTTTCACGCTCAGTGGCATACTGGCAGTGTACTCAGTTGTTGGAAAGATCACGAGAAGTAAGTGCATTCTTTTGTTTTTTGAGGAATCCCTATTAGAGAGTAAATTAAAAATACTATTATTTTACTTACGGACAATGGTGTTATCCAAATACCATATAGGATTAGAAATCAATCATATTTTGAAGGTGTCAAATTTTTTCAAATTAACGGATTATTAATAGAAGTACTTAATTGATTATATTATTCTTATTCTTAAGGTTCTAACTTAGTTCATTACAAATTAAATAGCAAGATCATCCGGATATGGTCATTATGAGTTAAGACAGCTAATAAATCGTATAAGTTGTACGAAAAAAAATATTACGTTTATCTCGAATTCTTGCAAATATTTCTGAGCCATATTATCCAGACCATTGAATATTAAAGACCGATACTAAATTACTTGTCCTTTTCAGTACGTTTCATCAAGACTATCCACCTCTTTTACTTAAACCGCTTACTTCGGATGTTCCCGCTTCTGGCGGCCGTGGTCCTGCTCCAGGCGTCCGTGTTTTACCACGTCGCTGATGGCCCATACTGGCTCAACCAGGCCAATGCTGCAGAGAACTGCAGGACATATTGGTGGGCTGCACTACTTCACATTCAAAATTATGTGAACCCTTTTGATGTTGTAAGTAGCAATATTTTGTGCCTAAAGTTACCTTTTTCAATAATTAACATCATCTTCCTGCCCCGATAAAAATTGATTTATGGTGGACGCAGTATAATTTCTTCTTTCCTATATCTCTACTAGGCGTCATCTCAATAGTCAACTTCTTTTTATACAATCATCTTTTTCACAATCTATTCATCGATTGTTTGGTTTCTTTGTCAATTTAATCACGTTCGTAATCTAACTTATATTTTATTTTTAGTGTCTCGTCCAAACCTGGTATTTGTCAGTGGACATGCAGCTGTACATCATCTGTCCCATAGTCTTGGTCTTCGTGTTCGGACGCGAGAGGATCGCTTGGTGCACACTCACCGCATTCGTGCTTCTTTCTCTCGTATCTTCTTCAGTGTACAGCTACCTGAATAACTATTCTGCTGCAATTGCTAATCCAAAGTAAGTGTTTTAAAAATCTGATGATAATCTTTTGGTATCGTCAGTATATTATTTACCTGTGGTCTCATATGAAATTTCCTCTTATTTCTGCATAGTCATCAATATTATATTATTTCATGCAAAACAAACGTGTAATCTACGTACTCACTAATTGAGATAACGATAATATTATATTTAATGTTAATCCCTTTGATTGTGTCGTAATATTCACCCGTTGGATGCGAGAAGCACAGAACCGGTCGAAGTGGAAGTGCTTGGGGGAGGCCTATGTCCAGCAGTGGACGTCTTTTGGCTGAAATGATGATGATGATGATTCACCTGTTAGATAACTGATAATAATTAAATACCTATTTCTTTTCCAGACGCTTGGCTCAGTTCAATGATTATGTCCAGTATTATTATTTCAACACTTTGGCCCGTGCACCGCCTTTCTTTGTCGGCATGATCTACGGGTACTTACTGCACTTGTGCAAGGACAAGAAGATAAAAATATCCAGGGTTAGTGTCCTTTTTATTATCTATGGCAACCATCGATTTAGCATTGTTTTAATCTCTCCAATTAACTATTGTATTAAAGTCAGGTGACCTAGGACTAAATGAGCTTATCACGAAATATAATAAAAATAAAATTCTGCAGCCGTTTCAATAATAATTAACTTTTTTTTTGATAAATAAGGCAAGATATGAGTAACTGAGTAACATAATAAAAGTCAGATAGATAAAAATCAGTTTTAGAAGGTAAATGCTTAGCAATATGAACAATTTTACCAGTTTTTATTACTATCTTCATCAAATCATATCTAACATAACCAAAACTTTTCAGAATAACGTGGCCATTCTGTGGTTCCTGTCGTTCGCGATGATGGCGTTCTGTATCTTCACAATCTACCCTGTGATGCAAACGACTCACACAGCCCAGGCGTTCGACAACTTCCTCAATGCCTACATGCGCGCTATCTGGGCTATTGGCTTGGGATGGCTAATCTTCGCCTGTGTTCATGGCTATGGAGGTAAGGAGTGTTTTTCCCCTTTATTTATTATTTTTAGGAAATTCCATAAAACATTAATTGGTTTTGTGTTCATTATTTTTGTTATTAGAACAATTGTAAGCTTACTACTTCAAAAGCCAAAGTCTGTTTAATATTCAGGAAGGGCACAATAACTAATACCTCGTAGTTTCTTTATCATTTATAAGAAAATCCACGTGGTAGTAGTAAATTACACGAACAAATAGGCTTAATGCAAAGAGGCTATAAATAAATTATTTCTTCACTATCGTAGAACCATTATTCCTATGTTCTTAAATGGGAAAGGTGGATTGATTACGAGAACTCATTAAATGGAGTTAATATTCCTAGCTCACAATGTAAATAGATTTAGTGAAGTTTATTCTTTGTATAGTGCTTTTACGGATAACAACAAACAAGCCTGAAGCAATAATACTATGATAATCAGAATAACTTCCAAAATTTTAGTTTCTATATTGAAATGAGTCGTTGTTGTGCAAGTTTTTTTTTTTAAATAAAATATCGTCTCTTTTCCCCAGGTCCTATCAACTGGTTCCTCTCCCTACAAATCTGGAAGCTGCCTGCTCGCCTCTCTTACGCCATGTTCTTGGTACACGTGCCCATCATCTTCATCTCCACGGGCACCTGGGTGAAGACTTATTACTTCACTAATGGAAACAATGTGAGTATTTACGTTTATTTAGATCTTCCATTTTCATGAATTTTCATCTGCTATCAAAATATTCAATTAGGTACATTTTCCTTGTTTCCCGACTAGTTTTTTGTATGGCAACCCGAAGGACTAGAACAAGTTGCAAAGATTCCTTTCATACAACTTTAGTCTTTAAGTACTAAACGTGTTTTTTATTGTTTACAGATATACAGGTTCATGAGTGATCTGTCGCTCGCGTTTGTGTTTGCGTTCATTCTCTGCATCACGATTGATGCGCCTTGCTCGACGCTACAGAAATTATTATTGAATGGTAAGTTTTACTATCATACCTCACTTTACTTCGAATTGAAACCTCGTAAGTGCTTTATTAGTTTTGACAACAATTCCTGCTGAATTAAGACTTCTCTAGCGTTGAATAACTATCTAACTGTCACGTTCACCAATAGACCATGTCGTTTTATGTAGTGAAAGTCTTTTAAAAAAAAAAAAAAAAAAATTGGACATAAATGTAAAAGAACTAAAGCTTAATATTTTTTTATTAACAGGTGGTGGTAAGAAGAGACCAGAGAAGCCTGCGGTCGCAGAAGAGTCTCCTGATGTATGTAGTACAGTAAATGACAGATTCGTCAAGACTGCCCTATAGAAGAGCCAAGGACAAAAGACTAACTGACTTACATTAGGTATTTGAAAAATTGCCGCCTCCGGTGGGCAAGATAGAAGAAAAGACGATATTGAGATAGCTTAGTGGAATTGTAATATGCCTACAGGATGATTCAGAATATAGTTCCTAGGGTGTGTTGAGTATTAGGTAGTGAAGTGCCCACGGATATCGAGGGATATGGCATGGAGGTGTGGCGCGTGTCGCCTGGTTAAGTTTAAGTGCCAAAGTGTGTGGTTTATGTAAATTCTCAGCACCTTCAAAGCAGCCAAGGACTGACTGAAAAATGAGATCAAGTTGGAGACGATAGTGTGAATAAAACTTGGAGAATTTTCTCAGAAATCTGTATAAAAAGTAGCCACTTAAAATTCATAATAGTTAGATGTAAGAAATAATTTATTACTATTAAGAGCTTTATTAGATCTTCAAATAGTTTTATGTAGGTATTATTAAAAATAGTGAAATAAATTAAAATTATTATCATTATTTTAGATTTTTATTTCTTATTTTTTCATTTATTTTGATCCATTCTAGGTACCTGTTAGCCGCTATGAATTTATCAAAAGACTAGTCAGTTAAAAATTACTAAATGTATGAACATCTAAATGTTATAAATGAACAACAAAAAGAATTGACGGAATGTGAACCATAAAGATTCGTCTTACCTTCTCAAATCACTTCAAAAAGTTATCAAATTCGGTTGGTTCCTTTTAAAATGGAACCCTAAAAATGAAAGAACAGTCTTTTAAGTGAACTATTTACTTTTCTTACGGCTGATTTTTCCAACCCCAGACCATTTTATCGGAGGAATAATTTTGAATTTCTGACAGTTCTTCGATACAAAAACTGTCAGACGTCAATCTTATTCCACGAATAATAAAAATTATCTGTCGATTGAAAAATCAGCCCTTAGTCGATTCCCAAGAACGATAACCGAGGCGCCCATTAAAAAATGAATATCGCTGAATCATTTAACTTGAAATGCGTACGAACTAGAGGTTTTCAGCCAACTCAGTAATAGGTCAACTGTTTCGAATAACAGGAGGAGGATGTTAGGAGGAGCACAAAAATACGACTTTAAGACTTGGAAAATTCTTATATTGTAAAAGTCACACGTTACAGCTACGCGGTAAAAATATGAATGAACGCTTCCAGAACAAAACAACATAATAAAATATTTGACATACGTTTAAACCTACGAATCGAATAACATTTCTAGCCAGTGCCTTTTGCTAAAGGCTAGGACACATAGAACTCTACAGTACCATCGTTTTGCTGTTATAAATACCCTATATGCTCGCGAGGCGTATGGTTATCTTTTCTGCAACATTAGTGTTATGTTGTAACATTGATTTGAGAATAGTTGGGATAAGGCAAGGCAGATGACGATGATGAGACTTGAATTGATAGCCAAATCCTAGAAGACTTGTCAGAGAGTTTCTCTCAATTTCACTCTTCAGCACTCTCTGAATATTGAGTTTCAGACCTTAATAATTTTGCTGTCACCTAAAATCTCTTAATTATGTTTTTCTTGTAATAATTTTTATTTCCGGACCCAATAATATTGTGACTAATAAAAATTAAAAAGAAAAACTATGTCGTATTTTTTTATTTGTTTTATGTACCTTTAAAACCGACTAATGGTTCTAAGTGATCTATTATCAAGCTGAAATAGAGAACTTCATTACAAAATTCCGTTTATTTCATAAAGCAAGACCAAAACTTCAAAATGCAACAGAATAGAAATAAATAAAATTAACTAAATGTGTAAAACTTTGCCTTTTTGAAAGCGTACGCCTTTAAGGCGTATGGTTATAGGTATTCTTTGTACCTTGCAATATGGTTATCTTTCAAGAGTTAAAAACTGACACTCATAAATATTGCAAAAAGTTCTATATCTTCTATACGCCTACTAGCAGAACTTGATAAAACAGGTTTCGCCAGGTGACGGTAACACAGAGCAAATATTTAAGCAAATAGAATCTGCAGCAGATAGTTATTTAAATAAAGGTTATCTATTACGAATAATACAAAAGTGTGTACGTCCGTATTTATAGATTGAATAAAGGGAAAGAATTGAGGATCGAACCAAACGCCGTCAATATTTCATCAGACGTCCGACTTCATTGAACCCTCTTTTCCTGGTTACTTACAACGACTTTACTTGAGTAAGCTTTTCTTTGAAAGTAAAGGCAATCATGCAAAAAATTTACGCATTTTGCTGTTGAGAGGAAACCCTTTTCTACGTATTGAAATGTAAATAGGATACACTTTCAATTGTAGTACTTTACTAAATGCTCCAGACCATATTTGGGGCACGGCGGCCAATCTCAACGGAGACTAGCCTTCAGGCTGCAGCTGCTGCCTTTGATAACAAGGTACCTAACTATTTACTTGTTAACAGGCCTACGCTGTCCTCCCATACCTACTGTAATTTGGACACATTGTAAAACCCAATTATTTTTAAAAAGAGTAACCGTGGAGTTTCTTGCCGGTTCTTCTCCATAGGAAACGACCAATTGGAACCGTGCACCTAGCTTTTGACGTTTCATAAGTGCCCATAGGTATAGGTTTATGTGAAATAAAATATTTTGATATTTTTTTTATTTTACTTGCTGTAAAATAAAAAAAAATTTAATAACCTTCGCTAAATAAAGTTCGCGCGCCGCGTCGTAGCGTACGGATGTGCTATTGTGTACTTAGAACTATGGAATCAGATATTGTAAAATGTGCAAAGTGTAACATCGTTATAAACGAAGTCTTAGCATTTGTGACTAATAAAATAGATGTTATGGACGAAGAAAGTCTAGTGAGAATTTGTGGAAGTGCTTTTTCTGCGAAAGAAATACAGGAGGCTAAAAAGCTTCTCTTCAGTTCATTACCAACATCTCAGCGTATGAAAACTCGCAAACGTGAAGGGAAGACTCAGCGTGACCTGGAAGACATCTTAACATTGCTGAAGAACACCGATCCCGAAAATATCCCAATATTTGTGGCTCGAGATTTGCAAAAACTACCCCCCATTACGTTCGATCACGTAGATGTAACGCGGCTTTTAAAAGACTTACTGCTATTACGTAGCGATCTGCAAAAAGTACAAGAGGAGTTTGTGCCCATGGAAATCTTCAACTCGTTAAAAAACCAAGTGGAAAACTTGAAACAGGCATCTATTGTCAATTATTTTGAAAATAATATTAACTCGAAAAGAGGGGCGCATTTAATGAGTAGCAATTCCTGCGACAGCGGGCCTATGGGTCTGGAATATGTATCCATGAAATCTAGTGTTAATCACTCGCCGCATCGACGAACGATTCATAAAAATAATGTAAGCGTAGATAAGGCGCACGACAATAATGTTAAAACACCTGAGTGCGAAAAAAACAGTTCCGCGGTGTTCAGCCGGCGCTCGGTGGATATTGTAGATAACGAGTGCGCGTCTAAAACAACCAATGTGGATGTTCGTGCGCAGGTAGAAAGTAATATGCGCATGTCATTATGCGCGTTCAGTACCACGGATGTGTGTCAGCACGTAAACAACGAGAATGAATCGTCTGTGCTACAACCACAAGAATCTACGCAGATTACGCAGAATATGGATTGTTTGCCTAAACCAAAGACTTTTGCTGAGATAGTCAACCAACCCAGGCAATGGAAGAAGTCTCAACCTACTGAAGAATGGACACTGGTACAAAAAAATCGATTGAAAAACAAGTTCATTGGACAGAAAGGTACAGCAGTCGTTGAACCTGAAGGAAAATTCAAGGCGGCTGATATTCAGGTATCTTTATTTATTTATAATGTGGATAAGAGCACTACCGAGAGTGATATCACTGATCACATATTTTGTAAGACAAAATTGCGTGTTCACCTGCAGAAAATAAATATGAAGGCACAAAGAGGTTATAATGCCTTTAAGATGTCTGTACCGAAACATCGATTGAGCATGTTTATGGATGAGAATTTATGGCCGGAAGGCATCCTGTATCGTCGTTTTATTGAAAATGGTCGTGGCAACGCTGCGAGCGTTGAAAGTGTTTTGCAACCAACAAACATAAATAATGAATGATATCAACACCAGTTATATCTTTACCAGTTTTAACTGTAAAAATGTTAAACGTTCGATAGATGGCGTTAGGCGACTGAGTCTGGTGTCAGACATTATTGCTCTTCAAGAAACGTGGCTTCTGCCTCATGACTTACCATGGCTCAATAGTATCGATCCTGGCTTTGGCTGCACTGGAACTTCTGCAGTGGATACGTCTGCAGGAATATTACGCGGCAGGCCTCACGGGGGAACGGCAATATTGTGGCGTAAGAGTGCGTTCTCATCAGTAACGGTAATCGAATGTAACAACCCTCGGATATGTGCAATTAAAATAGTGACTGGTGATCGTCCCTTACTGTGTATATCGGTATACATGCCTACGGACTGTGCGGAAAATATGACTGATTTCACTCAGTGCATGGGCGCTATACATGCTGTAATTGAGGAATGTTGTATAGACTATGTATATGTTCTTGGTGATTTTAATGCTCATCCGAATGAGAATTTCTATAAAGAACTACTCAGTTTTTGTAATGATCAGGACTGGATATGTGCAGACATTGTCAAATGTGGGGTTGGCTCCGACACACACACTTTTGTCAGTGAGGCGCATGACTGCAGGCGGTGGTTAGACCACATTTTAGTAACTAGTGCAGCGTGGCCCTCTGTTGTTGACACCTGGGTTGATTACAACGTTTATTGGTCTGACCACTATCCTATGTCTGTTAAGTGTAACTTAAATATTTTAAAATCAAAAAATGTGAGTACACCTGTACCTAAAAGTAAAGTGACCTGGGGGGAAAGAAAACCTGAACAAATCGGTATGTATACAAACCTTTGCAATAAATTGTTAAGACAAATTGACTTTCCGACTGAATTGAGAAAATGCGCTGATGGGCGATGTGGTAATGTGGAGCATAGGCAAATACTGGATAACATGTATGCTGACATTATCTCATCGCTTAGTCAAGCCTCGGAGTCCAGCTATGGGGTCGCTACGAGTGCTACGAAAAAACAAGTTATGGGATGGAATAAGCATGTTGCGGATGCTCATAGGGTGGCCAGACTTGATTTTCAAAACTGGTTACAGTTTGGTAAACCGAAAGTAGGTACTGTTCATGAAGCGATGTGCCAGAGCAGAAAAAATTTCAAAGCTAAGCTTAAATGGTGTCAACAACACCAAGAGCAGATTAAGATGGATCGGCTAGCGACACTGCATTTGAAAAATAAGTTTCGTGAATTTTGGAAACATACCAATAAGATAAACGTCAGGTCTGGCCTTCCTTTGAGTGTCGAGGGTGTCACTGATGCTAAAATTGTCGCTAACTTGTTTAAAGATCACTTTACCGTGGAATCCCCATTAGGGGCTCCAGAGTGGAGGCTGGACGCTGACCCCGTGTGTGAAACCATCAGAACAAGGGTGAGTGCCAAAGATATAAGAAATGTTTTAAAAAATATGAAAGGTGGGAAATCCCCTGGTCATGACGGTCTTAGCGTCGAGCACCTACATAACGCAGGGCCACACATTTCTAGACTTTTATCTATGTTTTTTAATCTGTGTATCGGGCACTCCTATCTTCCCAGTGAGCTAACAAAAACGATAGTCTCTCCCATAATAAAAAACAAGACGGGTGATAGCTCACTCAAGTCGAACTATAGGCCGATCTCACTGGCCACTGTCATTGCAAAGGTTTTGGACAGTGTGATTGAGGCTCAGTTAATAAAGTTTATTAATCTTCATGATGCTCAGTTCGGCTTCCGCGCCAACCTTTCTACAGAGAGTGCAATACTGAGCCTCAAACACACTGTCGAGTATTACACCAGCAGGAAAACGCCCATTTATGCATGCTACTTGGATCTCTCTAAAGCGTTTGATCTTGTTAATTATGAAAAGCTCTGGGATAAACTTAAGGAAACTAAATTGCCGGGAGAGATACTGAGCATTTTAAAGTTTTGGTATCAGACTCAAGTAAACTATGTAAAATGGGCTGGCACTTTATCAGATCCATATGTATTACAGTGTGGTGTAAGACAAGGTGGATTGTCGTCACCTATTTTGTTCAATTTATATGTAAATGCGCTGATCGTTGAGCTTAGCAGCATGCATGTCGGTTGTCACATAGATAACATCTGTGTCAATAATTTAAGTTATGCAGACGACATGGTGCTGCTGAGTCCAACGATCGGTGGACTTAGGGCGTTGGTAAATGTGTGTGAGAAGTATGCGACAAGCCATGGTCTGAAATATAATGCCACAAAAAGTGAACTCATGATATTTAAGGCAGGTACTAAATCACCAGATCATGTCCCGCCAGTTTTCTTGAACGGAACCCCTATGAAATTGGTCACTTGCTTTAAATATCTTGGGCACATAGTCACTGAAAACCTACGTGATGATGAGGACATGGACAGGGAACGTAGGGCGCTGTCGGTCAGAGCGAATATGATTGCCCACAGGTTTAAGCGATGTAATGCTCAAGTCAAATTAACACTTTTTAGAGCGCACTGTACTTCACTATACACATGCTGCCTGTGGGCTCAGTATTCGCAAAGATCCTTCAGCGCTCTACGAGTCCAATATAACAATGCGTTCAGGGCGCTGTTGGGGCTGCCGCGCTGGTGCAGTGCGTCGGGCATGTTCGCGGATGCACATGTTGATGGCTTCCATGCCGTGCTTCGCAAGCGATGCGCCACGGCGCTCTGTAGGCTGCGCGCCAGCACTAACAGCATCCTAGCAGTTATAGCGGATAGGCTGGACTCGCGCTATGTCCATCATTGGGTTAGTACCCATATTAAAAAATAACTGTTTTCTGTTTTCTTATTATTAACACTACCATTAAGTTCTATTGTACTAACACTACCTTTTAAGTTCTATTCTACTAACACTACCATTTAAGTTCTTTTGTACTAACACTATGGATTTTTAAAAAAGTCTGAAATAAAAAGTTTTTATTTTATTTATTTATTTTTTTATTGGATTAAGGAGTAAGGTAGGTAAGAGGGCCTAGACAAAGTGACATTCTATCACCGCGAAATGCTTTAAATGCGATTGCCACTTACTTATGTCCCAAGGTCTATGTCCAGCAGTGGACTATGTAATGGACTCCAATTTAATTTTAAATTTAAATTTAATTTTAATCCAAAAATGATCAAGCATACCCATGAAACAAAACTATACACTCATCATGTCATAATATTCCATATCACTATGTTAAATATTAATATTGTATACTTTCTGATAGTAACATCTAACGCCTGTCAGTCGGAAGTCAAAACTCCCATGGTACGATTCAACAATGAAACCTATTTTCTAAGTAATAGAGTTGGAGTTTCTTTGAAGCATCCCATATGTATTGTGATATTAATAAGATAACGGTACTCCTAGGCTCTCATTCCTGGCCGAGGAGTGGTGTGAGGAGTTAACGACGAACATAACGAAAAATGCCGGAAAATAAAGAAAAATGTGCAAGGAAAGCCTCAGAGGGCGGCGTCGCTAAACGTAAATATGTTATTTTTACCTATCTGGTTATTGATTTCATCGTCAATGAAATAGTACCGAAATTGTTTAAGGTGTTTATAAAAGTTAATAATAACTAACATAGGATAAGTTTTTTACTAAAAAATTGAGTCATGATACTTACTTGAAAAAAATAAATTGAATTGAATTAAATTGCCAAGACAAATTTTTTTAGAGAGTGAATTATCCATACTTTAAATGTTTACAAAAGTTGTTAAATATTATTAAAGAATAAAAAGAAAGTAATAAAATCAAGTAAAAAGATAACCCGGCCCAATTCAAAATCTGATCAACAAAAGCTCCACCGGCATTTCGCTATTTCACAGTACTTATCAAATCTTATTTTTTTTTTCAAAGAAACCAATACCAAACCTCCAATACAAAACTTTATTTCTATACCCAACGAACCAGACTGAGCTTGTAATCGATTCCTTGGGCTTACCCAAGGAATCGATTACAAGAACGGAAGCAAACAGTGAAAACGACTAGGTGGGTACAATATCGGCCTATTCAAATAATGGGACCGCGACAAATATACAAAGTAACCTATGGAACGTGATTAGAATATCATGAACGCACAATCCATTCTATTTCTGTAGGGTCTTTGTATACTTTTTAGGGTTCCGTAGCCAAATGGCAAAAAACGGAACCCTTATGGATTCGTCATGTCTGTCTGTCTGTCCGTCAGTCCGTATGTCACAACCCATTTTTTCCGAAAGTATAAGGGCTATAGGTACTGTTGAAACTTGGTAAGTAGATGTATTCTGTGAACCGCATTTAGGTTTTTACACAAAAATAGAAAAGAAACAATACATTTTGGGGGTTCCCCATACTGAATATTAAATATCTCTTCCTGTTTGGTAGGTAATAAAATTCTATTTATCTCTTAAATAAATTGCAAACTGTAGTTTTGTATAATTTAGAAGCATTTTTTTTTTTTTTTGTAAATGTAAGAACCATGTTTCCGTTTATTATGATTTTTTGATGTTGACTTGAAATAGCATGGCAGTTGAGAACGTGTCATGCTCACTTAAATGTCTCACCGATGGTGGCGCGTGTGTTGGATCATTCGGTTCCCTACAAAATGGTTGAGCTGGATGGTGCTGATCCACGCGTCATGTTCGTGAACGGGCGCCGTCGGTTGAGACTGGTCATCTCTTAACTGCCAAGGCTTATTTTTAATCTTATGTCAAATCAAATCAAATCAAACGTTTATTTGCTAGAAATACATTGCTTTGGTAAAGGTAAGATCTTATAACCTAAGTGTGATTGTATTCTGCCTGCAAGCAAGCGTGCAAATTTTATTAAGTTTACATACAATTTATTATTTTACTATTATTATTATCTACTATTATCATGCAATTATTCACTATTCAATTTACTAATTTCTATTGTTAAAATTCTAATAAATATACAAAATTCTAATAAATATACAAATTTCAATTTTTATGTTCCATGAATTCCTTAATACTATAAAAAGAACACTTCAGAAGCCATTCAGTCAATTCTGTCTTAAACACATTCCCCTGTAATAATTTTAACTCGTTTGGTAAGTTATTATAAACTAAGACACACATATTAAACACATTTTTCTTATAGATATATTTATGACAGGGTGGTTGATACAGTAGGTTGCGAAATTTAGCCCTTTTTTGTCTAGTTAGGACCTCACTATAATGTTTAAAGTAGAGCATATGTTTTTTGGTAAAGAGGCAGATATCTTTTATATACATACAAGGAATTGGAAGAATTTTACATTTTTTAAATAAAGGTTTGCAACTATCTAGGAACCAAGCCCTGTTGATAACCCGGATGCATCGTTTTTGAATTTTAAAAACTCTGTCGATGTCGACCGAGTTGCCCCAAATTATTAATCCGTAGCTCAGTACAGATGACACATAGCCGTGGTGTCTTGAATTGTTTCTTCTGTCTTTTTTTACATTGTTCTCACATATAGAAGCAACAAGAATAATGTACCCAGGATTTTGTAATATCATGATTTAAAAGAGTGTCCATGGAGTTTCTTGTCCGTTCTTCTCCATAGAGATCTACGCTTTGGAATGGGCAACTAGCTTCAACTTTCTGACTAACTGACAGACTATTTAATTTTGACAATTCAAAAGTGCCTGTACAAGGTTTAATTGAAATAAATGATTTGAGTTTGAGTTTGAAACTCGAAAATTGTTTTTCATCAAACCTATACGTGTGGGGTATGCTATGGATAGGTCTTCAAAAATGATACTGAAATTTCTAATATAATTTTTTTCTAAACTGAATAGTTTGCGCGAGAGACACTTCCAAAGTGGTAAAATGTGTGTGTGTGTGTCCTTCCCGTAACTTCTAAAATAAGAGAATGATAAAACTAAAAAAAAATATATGATGTACAGTCACGAGCAAAAGTATGTATACACTGGGCTTTATTCAAAGATGATTTTCTCCTTTAGTTTTGAATGAAATTTTATGTTATTACGAACAAAGTATTTTCGAACCCATAGGTCTGTGTAAAGTGTCGTATTTCTACGTTGCATTCGTTATTTCACGAAATAATCCTAATTGTAAGTTGCCAAGTGTTGACATATTAGTGCTCGTGACTGTACCATGTAAACTTCCACCGAAAATTGGTTTGAACGAGTTCTAGTAAGTTGTTTTTTTTACCGACTTCACAAAAAGGAGGAGGTACTATGTTCGGGTGTTTGTATGTTTTTTTTTTTTTTTGTATGTTTGTTCATCGAATACTCCGCCAATTGTCGACGGATTTTCAAAATTCTTTTTTTGTTCGAAAGTAGATAGTTCTGAGGTGGTCCCATTGTCACCAAGTTAGGATCTGATGATGGGATCTTAGAGAAATCGAGGGCAACCCTCAAATTTTATAGGCTCACTTATTGTTTTTCGCATATTTTATGAAGTATCTTGTGTATTTGTGTATGGTTGTCACCATCTCAGGTGGGCTGATGATGGAAGGTACAACTCCTTAACAGTAAGAAGTTACTCGAACAGGCAAGGACTGCTTTAGTAAATTGTTTTGATGTTTGATAGGGCATTTGCCACATTTGGTCTCATGATCATCAAGTCATGACCTGATGCTACCTAACTCCTCGACAACTAACAGCAGATATATCGTGTTTAGGCTCATTGAAAAGGGCTCGATGTGTGGATAAACGTACTGTTACTGAGGAACACCGAAGACCTGATGCTGAAGCCAGGAGCATCAGAAAAAGTACAAACCTTGAAATTACAGCACCGTAGTCGTGTTTGGGCTCATTTTAAACAGGACTAATTTTAAGTTCAATGCAATGTTGACATAAGTCTGGCCTGATGCTGCAGCCAGGATTATCAGCATGTAATCTAAAAACTAATCAAAGGAGAACTCCTCAACAATTAACGTCCCTGCATCGAGAAAAGGAATATTTTATAAAAAGGCGATGGGCAAGTTGACATTAGGCTATTGTAACTTAGATAAATTATAAACAGACCCACTAAAAAGAGAGAAATAAAAACTTTTTAACAAAAAAAAACCGACTTCCAAAAAAAACACCTCAAACTGAAAAATAACTTTAATTTCGGAAGTCGGTGGCAAAAACTCAAATACTGATCCCTAAGATACCGACTTCCGAAATTAAAGTTATTTTTCAGTTTGTGGTGTTTTTTTTGGAAGTCGGTTTTTTTTTGTTAAAAAGTTTTTTTTAATACGTCTTAAATCGTAAACCGCAATTTACCTTTCATTCAATCAACTCAAAAATAAAAAATTAAACTGAAATATTCTACACCGTAAGTATAGGCCTCGCCGATGAAATTTTAAAAACATATAATGGTACGGAACCCTCGGTGCGCGAGTCCTACTCGCTCTTGCCCGGTTTTTTTTGTAGTAATCATGCCACTTTTATGTGTTGACCAAGAGTAACAATATTTTATCGTGGGGTCCTCTTCTCCTTTTATATACGAGTAGTTGTAGAGATTTTTCTATTTTTTGTAGGTATTGGGTTTTTCTATCTGGAATTTCTCAGCCCCCAAATAGGACTTAATCATAAGTGGCAAAATGTGGGTGTGGTGCACCTCTGGCTAACCCTTGGGAGAAAGGAGACGTGATATTATGTTAAATTTTGAAATAGAAAAGCTTTAATTGCGTTTTTATACATTTCTAAGGCAAGCTTTAAAATCTTCAAGCTCATCTAAACTAATACTATAAACAGGTAAGTTAGTTTGTAAGAAGTAATCTTAGAAAGTCAAATCTCGATTGTAAAAATTCTTCTACTGCTAAAAAGCTATTTCCCTGTGCTAATGTATGTTTTATGCTATAGTTGACTTCCACGCGGAAGTTAGTTAAACATAAAAGCTGGCATTCGTAACGTTCGGCAATTTTAACCTTTGAAGCGAAAACAGTATCTAACTTTACTTATATTGACTCTAACATATTTATGGAAAGTTGAATAAATCAAGAAAGTTAGAAAAGGTTAAACTTTAGTAATAGTTTGAAGGATAAATAAGGCTTTTACCCTTCGAAATGAACTACAAGGTAACTGTATAAGACTCAGCAAAGCTTACTAAGCAAGTGTCAAGTTCAATACGTGACTATCGCAGAATACTCAGTAATTAAAAAATAATCGGTTCAATTTTCCGCTATTTCCTTTCATATCGCTTATTGGATTTGCTGTGTTTAAATTAGAACCGTAAGCCGTTAATTTATTGTTTTCAAATATCATTTATTTTGTTATTATTGGATTACGGCCCACTTCCTCTCACTGAGAGGAGGCAGTAGGAACAATATAAGCTTTTCAGTATTATGAGACCATCATGCTGTTCCCCTGCTGAGCAAGCGGCTTCTTCCATTTTGTCCGCTTCTCACGGCTCTTTGCTGTAATGTTCCAGTCTCTCAAAATGCGTGTAGCTATTTTGTAGGTAAATGTAGTGACACATTAATAATATGCTATAATGATTAAAATATTCTGTACTAAATCATTATCTGCAAAGAGGTTTCCATTTTCCCTGATCTATTTTGAACTTCCGCATTCCCTTTCCTAAACTGCCCATGATTTTTCCCATTGAACCCAGATGTTACAATATTAATATATATAATTCAACGTTTTCCTTCCAGACCAAGGCTTCGGCATCCGTCACGTTCAGATGATCTGCATGTCCTTCTGCATGATAGCGCTCTTACTGGCGCGCAGCAGCATGGGCGTCGCGATCCTGGCCATGACTGACGTCAAACCCCATAATGGTTCCACTGCCCAGGTAAGCTACTCCAGCTTCTCTTCACCAGATGATCTGCATGTCCTTCTGCATGGCAGTGTTAGTATTGGCCCACAACAGCATAGCCATCGCGATCGTGGCCATGACTGATGTAACATCACAATGGTTATAAATCTAAGTCTGTCTTCTTCATCAACTTTGTTTCAAGTACTTAGCATTTATTTTAAACATAAAACGGGTTTCTAGTTTTCTTATTTGAAAATTACTAAATTAGTAACCTTAGTTGCCAACAATCATTATAAATATGTCAAATCTATACATATAATAAAACAGTAACGAAAGAAAAACTGTACATTGAGAATTTTCGAGAAAAAATAAGTGGCTTTTGTTAGAAAAACGTAACTGATGACAAAAAGTGACTTTTTAGAATTTTTGTCTGTTTGTCTGTGTGTATGGTAAGGCTTCACGCCAAAACTACTGGATATATTGAATTGAAATTCAGCAAAAATGTTCTTTGTAAACCAAGGAAGGCTTTAGGCTACATATTATCACGCCGTATGTTATGGGAGGTAAGCAATATTGATTTTAAAAGGTTTTGGTTCGTAATTGAAAACAGAAAATAATTGAATGCCCAAAATGACATGTTATTTATTTAGTTAATAAAAATTTAACCCTGGAAACATAACAATCACGCTATTTTTATAAAGGAGCGGGGCAGTAATATTATAAATTGCAAGGGAACAGCTATTTCAACAATATGTCAACAGGAAATTTAGCGGTATGGTCAGGCGACCGTTTACCGCACTAAATGGTGCGAGTTCAAATCCCGTATTATTATTTTTTTTTAATCGTAAAATTCTTTTTTTTTTGTTTTTGCATTTTTTATGTGCATTAGGAACGATACTGTTATGAAATCTGAGAACTATACATCCTCCTATCTAATTGTATGGGGAGTTTCACACCAATGTTACTAAACAGATTGATTGGTGGTACAACAAGCTACACTATCATAAAGTCAAGTCAAACTTTTGGTTCTAAGTTATATCTTACCAAGCACCTTTGTTGTTTGTGGAGTTGACACTCCAAACGCAACAGCAACAGCGACAAAGGGCGCGTGCTTAAAGATTGCTCTTTAATCGTGTGGGATGAATGCACTATGGTGAACAGAAAAGCAGTAGAGGCGGTAAACAGGACTTTGCAGGACATCCGCAGGAACCAGCAAATGATGGGTGGCGTTACAGTTCTGTTAAGCGGCGATTTCCGACAAACGCTGCCTGTGGTGACGCGAGGAACTAGGGCTGATGAGGTGAATGCTTTGTTGAAATGCTCTTTCTTATGGCCACATATTCATAGGTTGCGTTTAACGATGAATATGAGAGCACAGCTTGGCGGGAATGTACAGTCGCCAGCACATCAGGTTACCCCACATTGACCTTGAACGCGTTATGCGCGCAACAGCGAGAATCGTGCGAAAGAGATATATAGCTTTTTGTCTGTTCTTACTTGTAATGTTTCGTGCTGCAGTGCGTACGTGAGGGTGTGTGCGTATGATCGTCGTGGTGTAGAATAAAATACTGTGCGATAAGAAATAGCGTAGCAGGTTGAACACTTGAATCGAATCGAAATAATGGCCATGCGATCGAAATAATATAAAAGCAGGCGGCCGTGGCCCGCGCAATGCCTAAATAGTATGAAAGCTTATAATCAATATTTTTTATTTAAATGATCTTTTAATTACTTAATCCTTCATTTTTACGTATTTGTCGGAAAATTACGTTAAGTAGGTATTACCTACTCATATTACATTTAACCTGGTAGGTAAGTACGGTATACACTGTTACACAATTAATTAGCGAAATTTCACGCTCTCGTAGGTTTAATCTGAAGTCAGAAAAACATTTCTTTTTTTAAATTTCAAGCAGGGTTTAATGACCTTTTCCGGGTTTTGTTACCTACTTACTGACGGGCTGGCGATGGCGGTCACCTGTTTTAGCGCGTTCTTATTGATAGCTGCGCCAGTTATTAACTTTTGTAGTTACTTACCATCGTTTAACTATTTTTATAATACCTATTGTATATGTTATTGTTCCAAAATAAACGATTTTTAAAAGCTTTTATTATTATTGACTTGTATGTATGTGAAGGTGGACTCTTGAAAGTTAAATTTGACCCACTTCCCGGTATCCGATTAAGCTGAAATTTTGCATGCATGTATAAATCGGATGACAATGCAATATTATTATGACATAGAGCTGATCTGATGATGGAGCTGGAAGGTGGCGATAGGAACTCCGTAATTAACTGACGCAACTCTATCGAGTTTGGGCTCGTTTAATTCGTCTTGACGAGTACTTTGATACTACAATCATGGTAACCAGGGTCTGATGATGGAGCTGGAAGGTGGCCATAGGAACTCCGTAATTAAACGACGCAAGCTCATCGAGTTTGGGCTCGTTTAATTCGTCTTGACGAGTACTTTGATACTATATGGTAACCAGGGTCTGATGATGGAGCTGGAAGGTGGCCATAGGAACCCGTAATGAAACCACGCAACCCTATCGATTTTGGGCTCGTTTAGTTCGTCTTAACGAGTACTTTGATACAACATAGTAACCAGGGTCTGATGATGGAGCTGGAAGGTGGCCATAGGAACTCCGTTAATAAACGACGCAACCCCATCGAGTTTGGGCTCGTTTGATTCGTCTTGACGAGTACTTTGATACTACATGGTAACCAGGGTCTGATGATGGAGCCGGAAGGTGGCCATAGGAACTCCGTAATTTAACGACGCAACCCCATCGAATTTAGGCTCGTTTGATTCGTCTTGACGAATATGCAACTCCAACAAATTTGGGAAAAAAGTTCGTTCCGTTTGTTATGAATGTGGATTATGTCTGATTGATTAGATGGATGACCCAATGCCAAGATGAGCACGTGCCGAGGGCTGAATGGTATGAGGGTGTATAAACATTTCATATCGCCAACGTTGCGCAGTTTCTTTTGCTTTCCTACAATAAATGGGTATCAAATGAAAGGTGAGAATACGAATGCGAGTTAAACTCCGTTGCTCCAATCCGTCTGCAATTTTGGTGTACTGGGGTTTTTGGAGTCCTCGATTATGATATTAAGGTCGAATTGTTCGTGTCTGTAGCATCGGTTGGTTAACTTTTACTTGTGTAATTTGGTGAGATTGGCGTCAACAGCATTGGTTTGCAACCTGTCTAGGAGAATGATAACTCCAAAATGAAACCTGGAACTGTGTTTCGTAAGGCAGAAGTAAGCTTCCAGCTGAAATAAGTGGCGCATTCCTCCAAACACTCAAGTCAAGGTGAGGCCATGCCGAGGACTGAGTGGCATCAAGGTGTAACATGATGTCGTGAATGAGATGAACAGACTAAGAAACCTGTCCAGTAACTAAAAAATAAATTAAAAGTAGAAATCTTTTTTTAAAACAAGCTTTTATTTCAATGCGCTAAAAATAATAAAATAAACTTTTCCTTTAAAACTTTTACTATCAACTTTTAACGTCATTACACAACTGATATGATATAAAAGCTTGTCGCGAGGTTTACCTGTGTGTTACAAATAAATTAAATAACATGTGATCTGATTGATTTTAATTTTATAAATTTTCAAACTAAGTAAATACGAGTACCTACTTAAATCTCGCGACAAGCTTTTTTTTTAACGGACGGTGAGTCGGTGACGTTTTTTGACGTGACAACGTCTTAAATTAGGTTGCGACTGGGAGTCACTTATGAAAAAGTGTAACGCTCGGTAACGTTACGATGAGTCACCGAACGAGAGAGAGGCCCGCCGAATGCCTTGCGTCTCTCTCCCACTCAACTATGATCGGATGATCGGTCGTTGTCACGTAAAATCTTCGCCCGTAAAACCGACTTTACAGGCAACCATTTTTTTTTAAGTAGGAAATAAATATGCCGTCGGTCGGGGCCCCCTGTATAACAGATACGGCGGTAGCTACCCCACTGCTTTTGGCGCCATAACTACACAACCGATCATCATGGAATTTTGCAGACCTACCAATCAGAAAAGGACATAAGATATTATGTTCCTACAGGAACGCGTGTGAAACCCTGGAAAAATATCAAAATAAAATGCGGAATAACAATCACAATCTTTTTAATGTTAACCATAAATATAATTGAAAACACACAAATACCTACCTACTTTAAATTAAAATATACTTACAACAAAGTTTATAAAACCAAACTATACCATAGATAAGATAAGATAATTTATTTGCGTAAAACATGGTATACACAGGTGTTAATAAATCATACAAGTTTTGCTTAAAAATTAAAGCATGCAAACTTCACAAATAAACAAATTTGAATTTATAAACATTATAATTTATGTTAAAAAAATCCTTAATATTATAGAAATCATTTTCATTCAGCCATTTACATAGTTTAATTTTAAATAACCTACAATTTAATATTTTTATTTATTTAATTAGGTAATAAACATGCTTCACATAAAAGTTCCTGTAACATAATACGTCAATAAAGATTTTTTTTTTTTTAAATGCCTAACACATCTCGGGGACCTTTGGAAGGCGTTATTATTATTAAGTATACTTAGATTAAAAACAAGTAGATAATATTTATTTTACACAAACTTTTATTTTTATTTGTAACATTAATTATAAAGTTACATCCACCAATGCCTACCAAGCAAAATCAAATGCGGTAGCATTCTGCCGGGTCAGCGGGATTGCCCGAAAGGGTTACCGCTGGCCCGGAACATAAAGGGCTAAGGAAGGAACACGGGTGGGTTTTAGTCAGTAAGAGTCTGACACTCCCTTCCGCTCCACCCAGAGCGGGAGGGGTCATTTGATGATTTCCCATCCGCAAAAAAAAAAAAGTAATTTAAAAAAATTAAACCGACTTCAAAAAGAAATTAACTCAAAATTATGAAATAACCTTAATTTCGGAAGTCGGTGTCTTGGGATCTGTATTTTAGTTTTATGCCACCGACTTCCGAAATTAAAGTTATTTCATAATTTTGAGTTAATTTCTTTTTGAAGTCGATTTAATTTTTTTAAATTACTTTTTATTTCGTAATTTTTAGTTTTTGCACTAGTATTTGACCAAGGTTTTGAGATGTTTTCCCTTTGACACTACACCCGTAGCTCTTATCAATAAGCCAGGCCGTCACACTTACACGTATTAGTCCATATCTTGAAAATTACTAAATCGATCTTGATGAAACTTGCACTGTTCCCTAAGTTGAAGAAAATGTAAGCCAATAAAAAAAAATGGTCACGATCCGATTAATAGTTCCGGAGATATGCGTGGACAAACATACATACATACATACATACATGCATACATACATACATACGTCTATGAAATTTTGTATATTTGTTTGGAAGCCCTAATAGATCATCATATGTGAATATAATGCAATTCCAATAATATTACATACATACGTATCGAATTGATAACCTCCTTTTTTTTGAAGTCGGTAAAAAAAAAATGCGGTAGCATTTGATTGCCAAGTAAAAATAAGCTTTTACCCAGATTCGTATAATTTGACTGGGCTGTGGTCTGGCACCCACTGTCCACTGGTGGCACGGCACGACAAGGGATTTTTGTAATACTTACAGATGATCTCGAATCTAATTAAACACTGTTAACAAAAACATTTCATTAATACGTCACAGCCTGCTTTGGTTTCCTTCGGCACGTTCTGGCATGCCGCATTGTGAACGCTAATCACGATAAAATAAGATTTCAAATCATTTGCGCTTCCTAAAATTCCTTGTCGTGTCATGCCGCCACGACAGTGGGTGACGGCCCAAACTTAAATTATCACTAACAATAGTAAAGGACAAATTCTCAAGAATTTAACAATGATGCGAAAAGAAGTATACAATTTCAATATTATAGCTACGTCTGTGACCTGCGCCTGGGTCATTTGAATTTTCTTAGCAGGGCGGCGGTATTTCTTTCCGACGTCCTTCAGGCGCCTCCTGACTGTGTCCATTGATATCTAAAACAAAGAAAATTTTGTCAATTTCAATACTTACATGGGATTCTTTGTTATGAGAAATTATACGGGCTAACTTAACTAATTTGCATTCGCGATTTATTTGCCAAAAATCGTTAACAAAAATGACTTTATGGAAAAATAACTTTAAATCCTACACAATAAAGTTCAGTTTACGCTACAACTTTAACTTTTTCAATAGTGCTAGTCACTCTGAAATCAACTTAATTACCATTAAAATAAAGTTGATATTTCTTTAACTTGAAATAATATTAGCTGAGTCTGGCCGCGCGGTATGCATAAAACCGGAAACATTATTTTGTCTATCAGTGTGGGTCCTGAGTGACAGCGCACCGCGTATGACGGATTGCGGAGCGGATTTACTCGTCGATAACTGTCCTTAGTGCATGCGGGAAATTGATGCGTGCGCGCATGTTTAGTTACGCGTCCATTTAACTTAGGCCATAATAATGTCGATATCAAAACTCAAACGTTTACAATATTTAGAAAGAAGCAAGAAGAAGAAGAAAAAAAAGCAAAAAAAAGAAGAGTAAGAAGTTTAGATTTAGATTTTTTCTTTACCGATGATATATAGGGTGACTGGTAATTAGTGACCGATACTTAAACACGTGATTTTACTCATCATTATGAACAACTTTTACTATGGGACCAAACCTGATATCGTGAAAAAAAATCAGCTGCTGCCTACATTTTGACGGGTTAAGCGAACATAAATGTAGGGAACAGCTGATTTTTTTTTTCGCGATTTCATGTTTGGTCCCATAGTAAAAGTTGTTCATAATGATGAGTAAAATCACGTGTTTATGTATCGGTCACTAATTACCAGTCACCCTATATAAGAACGTATGCGCTTAGAGACGATTTTGTATGAAATGCGTGCATTCAGGGTCTCCGAATCTGAATTCCTGATCAGGAAACCGGACGTGTGCGACCGGCCTAATGCGCCGTTCATTCCGCCTGCGCGGTGCGCCGCCTTCACTCAGGCAAGACGCACACTTAGGGAGTAGGTATTATTTTAATCAATTTTGTTATTATTTTTAAGGAAACCATGTTTTATGTTAGTGATGAATAAGCCAAGGTGATAGGTAAGTGTGATTACAAGCTACACATGGACTCACGCTGTAAGAAGTTGAGGTTACTCGTGTGCTCAGAAAAGGATCGGCAGAGTGTGCAGCGACCATAGCCGCATCGTCTGCCGCCCCGTAGAGGCTCTCGCGTAAATTTGGCGGTGGTGGGCTTCAATGCTTCCACTTTCTTCCCACCGCCGAAGCCCGAAGTAAACTGTTCTTTTCTGGAACGAAACAAATAGCTTAGTTTATTTGCCCACGATTACTCAATTACTATAAGGCAAAGAGGCCCTTGATTTTAAGCCACTTTTACCTATATCTAATTTTCTCTTGGCTCTGACACTATAAAGCCCTGTTTTATAGGGTTCCGTACCCAAAGGATAAAAACGGGACCCTATTACTAAGACTTCGCTGTCTGTCCGTCTGTCTGTCACCAGGCTGTATCTCCAGAACCGCGATAGTTGTCGCAGTTGAAATTTTCACAAATTATGTATTTCTGTTGCCGCTATAACAACAAATATTAAAAACAAAATAAAATAAATATTTAAGGGGGGCCCATACAACAAACGCGATTTTATTGCCCTTTTTTGATCGATATCAATAGGTAGTGGTAACAGGTAGGCACATGAAATATTCACAAAATACTCAGTTGTATTTTTACTTTAATAATAAGTAATGAAATTAAAATAAAATAAATATTTAAGGGGGTCTCCATACAACAAACGTGTTTTTTTCGGCGTTTTTGCCTTGTGGTACGGAACCCTTCGTGTGCGAGTCCGACTCGCACTTGGCCAGTTTTTTATGTTCTGTATGCCTAGGCGATCGTTACAATTTCATTATATTGTGTAGCCTATGTAATCTTCTTTCGTATTAAGTAACAACATTTATCCTATCTATAATAAAAAAAACTTTCTAGAACATTAATTTACTAAAATCGAACTTTGGCATGTTTTCATTACTTATACAAAATTCTTTCTATCTCTAAACCCGTTGACCGATTTACATCTTAATTCAAACGGGAATATCAGTTTTAAACATAATCCTCTCATTTGACACTAAAATCACGCAAATATTCCTATAAACAAAAAATCACGTTTTCAATATAAGTAGATACAAGTTACGTAAAGAACTATTCTGCCTATAATTTTTCTTCACATTAACCTTGCGTTCCGAGTTAGGAAATAATCGATGTGAGCGTGCTTAAACCCGTACCGAATTAGCGTGAGCGCGATAACGATGTCCCGTGAATCGTCATAGATGACGTCATGACATGCGCCATCTTGCGATAACGCCGACCCTAGAAAATTATCACCGTGAGCGCTGTCAAAAATGACAGTGTGTGTGTGAGGATGTGTCAGTGTGTGTTTTGTTTAGATTTGCATCTTAACATAAAATTAAACTAACGTGGCATTTTCGAAATTGTGCTTCTGGCTGATAGTCGCCACCTAACCAAAGAAGAAGAAATGTGGTGTTTAGGAAATAGGTACTGTGTAATAATATCGTTTTTACATTGAGTAAGCACTGTGAGCGCGTTCACGGGGGTGCGGGCGTTCCGAATTGTGGACAGCTCTCAGCTGTCATAATCGTAATACCTAAATCGGAACGCATGTGAGATGATATGAGCGCTGTGAGCGATTATAGCTAATTCGGAAAGCGGCCTAAAATTCTCAAAAATTGCTGTCAGATACCTACTACGAATACTATTAAAAACGATATTCCTATTCTATCACTTTTAATAACATTCACTATTCGCACACCCGGCGTTCGTTGCATAATTGCGTAGGTACCGGTAAACGCGGGTTACTTTAGCTCTGGGGGGGAACTTTGGGTCAATACAAAAAAGGGTTTTCTATTTTCTATTGTTGTATAGGGCTACATTGGCTCAATGCATTTAAAATATTGTTTTTGTGTCGACAAAATCTGCAGGTCAAGTCAAACTAACCCTCTTCAAAGAACAACATTGGCTCAAAAGTAAAAAAAAAGAAAATATACACATACCTATATTTTGTAAAACAAATATTTAAAATGCTAAGAAATCCACCATAATCCCTACTATCAAAGGGTTTCTAAAAAAAAAGTAATTAAACCAAATTCAAAAACTCAAAATTGTGAAATAACTTTAATTTCGGAAGTCGGTGTCTTGGGATCTTTATTTTAGTTGTAGTTTTTTGCCACAGACATCTGAAATTAAAGTTATTTCACAATTTTGAGTTTTTGAAGTCGGTTTAATTTTTTTTAAATTACTTTTTTATTTTGATATTTTTAGTTTTAAGTAAAAACTGGAATATTTGTTTGTAATAAGTAGGCAATAGTTTTGTTTTAAATATTGCACTAGAATTTGACCAAGGTTTTGAGATGTTTTCCCTTTGACACTACACCCGTAGCTCGTATCAATAAGCCAGGTCGTCACACTTACACGTATTAGTCCATATCTTGAAAATGACTGACTCGATTTAGATGAAACTTCCACTATTCCCTAAGTTGAAGTAAATGTAAGCCAATACAAAAAAAATGGTCACGATCCGATTAATAGTTGCGGAAAAATGCATGGACAAACATACTATTACATTATACGTCTACAAAATTTTGTATATTTGTTTGGAAGCCCTAATAGATTGTCATATGTGAATATAATGCAATTCCAATAATATTACATACATACGTGTCGAATTGATAACCTCCTTTTTTTTGAAGTCAGTAAAAGATGAAAAAATTAGCTAAAGTAACCTGCGTTTACGGTATTTACTTTAAAATCCAATCACTACTACTGCCGGACGATTCTGTAAAAATCTCACCGTGAAAACTTAGGTGATGTGAGTTTGTTTTTGCTAGGGATTGACACTATTGACAGCTCACTCCACGCTCACTTCACTTAAGTTTTCACGGTGAGATTTTTACAGAATAGCACCGCTGGAATAACTTTTGTTTAGAATGTTCCATGACCAAGGGCTGATTTTTCAATCGACAGATAATTTTTGTTTTAGAATATCATTGGTTATTGTAATAAAATTGACATCTGACAGTTTTTGTAAGTATTGAAGAAATTGTCAAAAATTCAATATTATTCCTCCAATAGTAAAAAATTGGCTGGCTAAAAAATTAACTGGCGTTGGAAAAATCAGCCCTAAATGGAATCAAAAACAATAAGTTCATCGAATTATGCTCACATAACTCTGAATTTAAGCTTTCACGGTTACCTACCCTACAGCGCGCACCCATCATTAGGAAAGAACCGCCCCTAAGACGACCTACTGACCCAAAGAGATACCTACCTACCTATCCCTTCTATTAATTCGAAAATTCTATAGAAAAACACCATTGACACATTTTTTCAATACTAACCTTTGTTTATTTTATTTCACTTTAAAAATTATAAATACAAAAAATATTACTCACCGTTATCGTCGTCTACCGACAAATATCAATCACCCGGCATGATCCACTCAAAAACTTTGGTAAAAATAATTAAAAAACGCAGTCAAAAATGTCTGGGGACAGAAGACATCCCGCCCGGCACACAACACACAGTACCACACAACACGACTCCAAGTGACGTACTGAATAAACGTCAAACGATCTCGGGAGCGGTGGGTGTGGCTTATTCCTAGTGAGACATGATAATTGGCTGCCAATTCTTAGTATGTGCAACCATTGGGCAATTTTAGAAACGTTGAAAACTCCACCAATCATAGCAAGGATACTTTCTTTCTAACACTATACGACGCGTCGTAGTTATAGATATGTATAGAGTTTACATTGATGTGCTGCCGTCTGTACACGCCCAAGAATTTTCTGATGTTCTCTTAAAATTGGGTGAGGGAACGCTACCAGTAGTCGGTGGCCAGGTGGTTCTACCTGAGATACTTGGGAGAGTGGTGTCCACCTTAGAAGATTTACAGATTTAGACATCAATCGGATACCGCACCAAGATAATTCTTGTGTGTGTGAACGAGCCATTTTAACACCCAGAAACGACCAACCTTCAGCGATCAATGAATGCATTCTCGCGGAAATTGAGGGAAATGAAGTGATCTACACTTCAATAAACACTGTTGTCGACCAAGATGACGCTACACATTACCCCGTAGAATTTCTCAATTTCCTCAGTGCAAGTGAACTACCAGCGCACACCATTAAGCTAAAGGTCGGTGTCCCAATTATGCTTCTTCGGAACCTCACTCCGCCGAAACTGTGCAATGGGACCCGGCTCAAAGTCGTCTCGCTGCAGAGAAATATCATTGAGGCGGAAATTCTAACGGGTTGTGGTGTCGGCGATGTCGTGTTTATACCACGTATACCACCGATTCCCCACAATTACCCCTTTTTTTTCGGATGGGAAGTCATCAAATGACCCCTCCCACTCTGGGTGGAGCGGAAGGGAGAGTCAGACTCTTACTGACTAAAACCCACCCGTGTCCCTTCCTTTGCCCTTTATGTTCCGGGCCAGCGGTAACCCTTTCGGACAATCCCGCTGACCCGGCGGGCTTCGGCCCTATGGGGCCCCTCCTCGATGCTGACATCTCTTTGAGGCGCGCGTGGAACACGTACGCGCCGTCCGGCACGGGCCTGGTCCTGATTGGACGGTAAGCTACCCATTACTCTTCGCCCGCAGGCCCGCGCCTACGGTGGCCGAGAGTCGTCCCGTGGCTCCCAACGCCCGGAGCGTCTCCCGCGGCGGCTGGGATGGGAGGCTCTCTCCCTCATCCGTCCCGCCACCTCCATCGCTAGCATGATTGCTTCGCAGAAGGAGGTGACTGCCTCCCACTCCCTCTCGCCCCGGACCATGGCTTGCACCAGGGCCGGACACGATAGGTCGCCGCCGCTGCCGATCGCCTCTACGAGGACACGGCGGTGCTCCGCCCAAGCGGGGCAGACCTCCACCGTGTGCTCCATCGTGTCTTCTGGGCGATCCTGGCAATGGTGACACCCGGCCACAATTACCCCTTTCAATTCAAGCGCGTGCAGTTTCCTGTGAGCGTGTGCTTCGCAATGACAATAAATAAGTCACAGGGGCAGACACTGAAGGCTACGGGTGTCGACCTCAGGACGAGCTGCATCTCACACGGACAACTGTACGTCGCTTGCTCCCGCGTCACCAGTCCTGACTCGCTGTACTTACATATTGAATGAGACCGAGGGAAAAACTACGAACGTTGTTTACACAGAAGTGTTACAGTAAATTATAACACTTCTGTTATTCGACGTCTCCTAAATTTCCTTATTAACCTGACGTCTCTTACCAGTAAATTAACTACATAACTTTCAAATTTTGAGTTTACTAAGCCAAATAGTTTTTGAGGGATCTAAGCTATAGTACAGTATGAGACGCATCTTTTGAGTGTTTCTGTAAATCAACAAACTATCACTAATTTATTTTGGAAAATGGAACACCTGATGCAGAACCGCAACAGATCAGCTAAAGTATAAGATATAAAAATGGTGCCATAGCAAAAAGTATTCCACGTGAAGATCATTTTCTGCTGTGATATTCTCACACCAGAAAATGCTCTTCACGTGGAATACTTTTGAAGATCTGGAACACCTGTTGTGGAACTCCAAAGCCCAGCGACACTATAACATATTATAGGAATGATGTCTTAGCAAAAGTTGTTTAGTCTGATGGGCATTTCCTGTTGACTTACAAAAATGAAAGATCTGAAACGTCTCGCGCATCACGCTGTCTTCCCGTCCCCGGGCTCTTAGAATTCGACATCAGACGTTTCAGATCTTCGATTTTGACGACCCCGTTGTCGCTGGCATAAGCAACAGGATCCGCGTACGAAGTCGCGGGCAGAAGCTAGTAATTAATATAATCATTATATATGTCAGTAGACGTCCATGTGGATTGTTTATATCAAATTAGTACTGCCTTCATTTTTCAACCTTGGTTCACAGCTAAGATTTTATTATAATAATTTTATAAAGGCTCCCGGAGACAGTCGCGACGCGACTCTTGTAGAACAATTGCTATGATAACTTCATTGAAACTGTTCTACTAGAATTGCATCGCACCGTCTCGTGGCACCTGTCTGCCTTAAAGTCAAACTATCAAATCGATGTTTCCTCTCATTCTCAATATCTCTCAGTTTTCTTTAATGGCGCCCGAAAAGAAAATGAATAAAAGGCCTGACCTATTCTTCACCAAAACAAAAAAGAGTGTTGTACCAAGCTAGTTTAGGCACATTATTATCGCGTAAAAGTGCAAACAGTACGTGACATGTATGTAACAAAGCCCAGATAACTTTTTTATTAAATAAGACTGAACAAACGATAACACGTAACAATGATTCCGTGCGCGATACAGTTGTCTTTACTTTAGGATCCCTATCTTATTACCATTGAATTATGATCTTTTCGTACTAATTTTATACCAGAAACTTAACATCATAAGTAAATTGTGGAAAAATCTGTGCAGCGAATTGTCGTGAAAAGCAAAATGTATTGTTAGCGAATAAGCGTTATCTACCTTTACGTAAAAGATTTTCTTTTTAGATCTGATAGATAAGTACACGAATTTTGTTACTTATATTATTTGATTAGCCATTGTGGGATGCTGAATCGTATCCTCGTCTGGAAGACTTGCCCATTTTAGAGTTATTTTTACATCTAGACCTTTGTCCAAAATTGCTATTTTTATAGCACTGCATGTATTTGAGGATGAGGAGCTATAATTGTATGGAACCTTTTAAATCTCTATATTGACAATCAGATACTTAGCTGAAATCTAAATGTCAAATAGTATTGAAAGAAAGAAAATAAATATTTATTTGCACTAAACATAACCACACCATAAATTATAGCCATCTCCAACTATCCTTTCAAATTGTATCATTAATTTTTGCCATCTAGTTTTTCCATATTTTATATTATATTATGAAACTTTTCTTCCAGGTATACGAATGGGATAAAAAGACCCAAGGTCTAATACTGTCTTCATTCTTCTGGGGTTATATGTGCATGCAAATTCCCGCCGGTATACTCGCCAAGAGATTCGGAGGAAAGCCCATCTTATTGGTAGCTTTGCTGGCAAATGGGTGTTTAACTGGTCTCTTCCCAACGTTCGCTAGTTTGGTAAGTTTTATCATTAAAGTTTTATAGACTATGTCTATTACCATTTCATTGTACTCAAAGTGCCCATGTAGGCTTATGTGAAATAAAATATTTTGATTTTGATTTTGATTTAAAAAGAAGAAGAATCGCCTATAAACATTTTATCACTGGTCCTTCTGAAACTGAAATTAAAAGCATTTATATAAAATAAACATTAACAGATGCTTTTGAATTATGATAATTATGATATCAGTTCAGTTAATCAATACGTTCAAGTTAGAGGTTTGATTCCCAAGATTACTAATCTTCTACTCCTTATGCAAGTTAAATAACACCCTGTCTTAGTATTACTATTAGTTTCACATTTCTAACATACCATATCCCTCGTCTTGACAGACTGGGTCACTGGGGTCATGCATCTCTCGCAACTTAGATTAACGTTCTCCAATCCCTTCGTTATTCAATTAGAACAACTTGCCAGATCCTATCCTTAACTTTGAAACTATTTGTAATTAGCGTTGTAGTGATCTTAGAACTAGATTTTAGAATGATGTTATGTATTCACAAGTTATATAACTCGATTGTGGGAATCTTTTAACCTAATTATTTTCAGTAACTTTGCATTTGCTCAGTTCCTATATCTAACAATGAGTAGTTAAACTTACAGACAGTTATTTCAAAAAACGTAGCGTATATTGCAGAATTCACTCTATGATTGTTTCGCTTATCATGAGCAAAGGCTAAAAATTAAGTTTATCTTAAATTCTAGGGTGGATGGCCGCTGGTCTGCGTGACTCGAGTGATGATGGGTCTCACTCAAGCGTGTCTGTTCCCAGCCAGTCACACTCTCCTCGGCAGGTGGTTGCCAACCAGCGAAAGGACCACCTACACTGGTATCGTTTATTCAGGTAAGAACTTTTAACAACTTAAAACAAAATACAAAATGTTGATGAAACTCATCAAAGTTTCCAAAATGTTGAATTCACAGACAGAAGCCCGACTGGAGCTGGATTCTTCACTGTTGAGCTTTTTACTAGGCGTAGATGTGTGTCGCGGGCGAGAAGAAAACCTCTGAAGATTATTATTGATTTTTAGGTTTTATTTGAACTTGACAAAATTTGAATAGTTACTAGGCACTTGTTGTCCATACGATGCGCGATGTCCAATGGTCAAGAGAACTGCAACACGCCGCTGTAGCGCTCTCGTCGACTCGTCACGAACGTCAGGCTAGAGTCTGTCAAAGCGCTGGACAGAAACCGGTGGAGAAGGATCATCCGCTCCAGATGTAACTCCGAAGCTGACCACGATCCTCAGACATGAGGGACCGACTACAGAGAGAGAGAGAGTGCAACAGCAATGTGATTTTATTTGAATAATGTTTCACAACACTTACTTCAAAACCCTATTGGCATCTCGTCTTATCCATGAACATCAGCACTCAATCACGTCAATAATAATATCATTTATGTACCGTATCTTTAAGAAGACTAAATAATAAAAATACAACCACTTTCCACAGGAGCCCAAGTAGGCACAATAATAGCGATGCCTCTATCGGGACTGCTAGCCGAAACAGCTTTAGGCTGGAAGATGATATTTTACGTGACCTCTGCCATCATGTTCCTGACCGCAGCCATATGGTACTGGTTCTCTGCGAGCTCTCCCGGAGAACACTCCATGATGACTGAAGAAGAGAAGAATTATATAGAAGTGGGACTTGATACCAGTGCTGAGACTAGGGTAAGGATTTTTTTTTGAAAATTTCTAAAAGCTAACTACAGAAATGATAACATTTGAAGATGATCACAAATTCAATGTGTGCAATTTGTGACTATCTTCATACTCACACTGTTCAAAATAGTTATGACTAGGATATTAACGGCGGTATATTTTTTATTAAAATAAAACAAAGAAAAATCATAAAAAAAACTATGTAACATGTACGAGTATGTCCGTAAATCGCTTGACAAGTTATATTACGAGTAATTACAAAGTGAGGCTCTTCAATATAAATGTTATAAAATATGATGTGACTACATAATATAACTATTAATCCAGGCAGGTGGACTCTTATAAAATTGATGCATCTAATTTTATAATAGAATTGTGTTTCCTATTTCAGCGAAACCAACCTACACCGTGGTGCGAAATATTCCGTACTCCAGCTCTGTGGGCCATCATGGCGTCACACATTGGAGGCAGCGCCGTCTATATCCTATTCTTCGTAGACCTTCCTACTTATTTGGAAAGAGGCATGAATATTTCACTGACGAATGTAAGTACCTATAACTATTACAAACAAGTAAGAGATATTAATTCATCTTCTTCTTTCATTATTTTTACTCCATTCATGCCTTACAGCTTTTGCATATGAGTAGCATACACGTTTTCCTTTCAATTTCGTATCTTGTGTTTTGTGATTTTGTGTGTAACTAATATGTTTACATAATAATTATTTGCGTCTTTCCAGAGTGCTACATTATCAGCATTACCCTTCGTGGGCATGTGGATGGGTTCTATCGGATCTGCTACGATTAGTCAGAAGATGTACAACAGTGGATGGCTTAATTTGGGGACTTGTAGGAAAATATTCAACTCATTAGGTAAGTTACCTTGAATATTCAAAATTCAATCTAAAGTAATTTGTTCACATTCTACTTAATTTCAAGTTGCTAATAACACCCTTTTTCAAACGCAAAATTTAAATTCAAAATGTTTTATTTCACAAAAACTTACATGGGCACTTATGAAACGTCAGAAGCTTCCGGTCGATTCCACCTGCTTGACTTATTTAGAAACGGATAATATTTTTCCTACGCTTAAACGATTTTGTTATATTTTTCAGCTTTATTCGGAGGAGGTCTAGGCATTATATGGCTGGCATTTCTGGGCCCCGATCACAAGAACATTGTTGTCGCCATATTAGTTTTGGTGTTCTTCCTGTATGGCTTTACTTCTGCTGGATTTATGGTGAGGAAACTATCCAAGCTTTGTATTAATTTGATAGATTTTCATCTTATATTATAAATTTCTACTACAAAATGATACATTTAAAGAAAGAAACAAAACACATTTATTTAGTACAGACAAAAAGGTACACAATACACAAGATAACATACATCAGACAAAAAAAAAAGTGTAAAGTCCGATTTGAGAAATCCGATTTCGAAGTTCGATTTTGCTTAATCTTGGCAGATTCATTGGTGAAGGTGATCGCAGTTTGTTAATAATATTTAGGTACTATTCTATTGACATTGCGTTAGTCAATATTTTAAGATAGTACTTTCTTTTCAGGTGAATCACTTGGATCTGTCACCACAGTTTGCAGGCGTGCTACTATCTTTAACCAACTTCGCTGGAGGTATTGGCAGCATCGTAACCCCAGTCATCACCAGTTTTATTCTACGGAATGATCCGGTTAGTAACCGTTATTATAATCGATACATTTTTCTAGTAACAGTCGTTTTTGCCTATTTTGTAGTTTTTTGCAGGTCTTAACAGATGTTGAGTGAATGTTCAGTTTAATAAGTTATATCATAGTAAACTGAACATTCAATCAAAATCTGTCAAAGTATTTATATATATATATATTGTGCTCAGCAATAAATATTTGATTTGATCTAATCTTTTAATTCTCAATTACAAGTTTTGTATTTCGTTTTATTATTCAAATTGCAAGCAAACATCCATCAATAAAATAATTATCATCTTCTATAACATTTTTTATTATTTGCAGTCGGACATCAGTCGCTGGCGGATAGTTTTCCTGCTGTTTGCCTCCATAGGCATTATCTCTAATCTTATCTACGTCATATTGGGCAGCTCAGATCGACAACCTTGGGACAGTCCCGACTATAAAGATAGGAGGAAAGCTGATCCAGGTAATTCTAAAATATTTTTCGAAACTACTTGTAAATAAATACTTTCAGTATCAACAAGTTATATATACATACCTACACATGATCAAAGTGTTTATCTTATTATATCAAACTCTTAGAAAGTGGAACGGACTTAAGTTTAAAATAAAATCATGTAAAATGTTAGTTACATTAAAATTGCATACTGGTCTTATTGGCTAGATTGGAGCATAATCATAATCATTGAGAACCTGGTTCTTTTTAATGATCGAAAAAAATAAAGAATCAAAACTTTGTTCACTTTTTCAGAAGAACAAAACAATTAACTTTTAATTTTTATTTTACAGAGGAAATGACACCAGTATTGGACAGGAAAAGCGAAAAAGAATTAGAAGCAAACAAACAGTAAAAAAAACTCGGGAAAAATTTAATGAATATAACTTTAGCAGCGTGCTGCTTGATATTACTATATTCCCTCGATGACTGAGAATCCTAATGGATTGCGAAGAATAAAGTAAATTCTAACGACATCATTGGGAGCATCACCCGCTCAAAAGCCTTTAAATCAATAAAAAAGGAAAGAACAGTAACAAGAAGTGATATTCAATGAAGATAAAATGTGAAAGTGGTCCTAAGTTAAGCCTCCAGCGGCATTTATATTAGATAGATTGACTTATTAACTGTCTGTATAAAATTATGTTTGTAAAAACTAGTCTTATTATTATAGAAGGTTTCGAAAATGATACAAAACCACTCTTGCCGCATTTTTAGACTTCCAGTGAAAATAAATGTGTTTAAAGTCCCCAATTATAAAGGTTTATACAGACGAACAACGTAGTACTAAGATAACATTAGTTGAAACTTTTCAAATTAGAGATAATTGATGGGAATGTAGAAATGTTTTTACATTATATGAAATCCTTAGTGGTGTTAGACAAAAGAGTGCAGTTGCAGATGAAATTAAGAGTAAAAGCGTGGCCGGCCGCGTACGGAATGATAGTGTTAATGCATAGAAATGTGGCCACAAAGAGGGTAGACACATTTACATAATTGAGATGAGAGCACTTGGAGAGTACGTGGAAATTGTTATAGTAGACAGAAGGAAAAAGTGTCGCATATTTTGTTGTAAAATTGTAGTGCTTAGAGTACCAGTTATAATGTAATTTACACGTCTCGAAAAAAAACTAGGTAACTAATGTTGTCTGTGTCCTTTGTTTTTGTATTTATTTGTAGTAAGTTAGTTAGTCACATAATTTAGTATCTAGTGTAAATAATTTTAGATAGTCGATTTTTTAAATAAAGAATTTTATCTTGTCTTGGGTTAGAAAAGTTGGCATTTCTGTGTTTTCTGTGTTGTTTCTGTGCTTACTAACATACCTAGTCATAAGTTTTACTAACAATATTGTTTGTTTTTGAGTCTGAGTTACTCTAATAAAGAAAATTCTATTCTATTCTATTCTATTACAAGTGCGGAAAGGCTTTCATTGCAAAGAGTTCCGACAAATGTCTACCCGAGCCGAGGCGCAGCCGAAGGCGAGGGTTGACAGTCGGAACAAGTTGCAATGACGGTTCCGCAGGTGTACTGAACGACTATTTTTAATACAGTTGCGAAAAAATGAAGCAATTTAATAAAATAATAAAAACACAATATTGCTTTTTTCTCTTCTCTCCACGCAAAAAATTAGTCTTATGTGGATATGTAACGACTTTTTGACTTTTCCGGTAAAATGTTCTCCGAAGCATTTTGTGCAATTATACTGAGTTCCGGTGGTGTTAATTAAAAAAAATAGGGTCGAAATTACTCATTTTGTGCAACAAACAACTAAACTCGCAAAGAAAATTTCTGGAAAATGGCGCCAACCGTAGAATATAAGCAGAGTTTTTTTTTTCTTCACCCATTTTGGTAGGCAAAAGGAACTATCCATACAGCTTAGTCTTCAGTATATTTTTTTTATTGATATGAAATGAAAATTTAATGAGATGAAATGAAATGAAACCTAACCTAACTTATTCAATTAAATCATTAAATCTGATATTGAAATAAATTAGTAGCTTCTTTTTAGAAATATACGTATTTGTATGAATCACAAAAACTCTTTAGTAAAAACTTCATGGTTGGTTTTTCTTTTTAATAGACATTATTTTGACAGTTGGGAAAGAGACACGCACGAGTTCGGGAAAGGTAAAAAAAAAGCACTAGTATGTAATAGCCCACTTCCCGAACGCTATACGTCCCTGCAATACACCACTTTTTGAGCAACTGTATTAAAAAATATTATTTTGCTACATCAATCTAATATTTTGTTTCAAATCCGTGATCAGTTGAAGTCGTTTGGCGTTTAGGAGATAAGCTCATAGGTGAAGGCTTGCGTAACATAAGAAAGGTGTTTATCTAATAAAATGGAATGTTAAGTTGTGATTGATATTGTTATTTTTGTATGTCTAAATATGTAAGAAATAAATAAATTGCAAGAAACTAAGAAAGGTGCTATAGTGAAACAATAAATGTATTTAAACATGTTAAGAATAGAATAGAAAGTTTTATTTTCAGACAGCGTTCATAGAGTTAGTAACAATTTTACTAAACATCTAGTATTAGTAGATATGGACACAGATTAACATACAATTACAAATAAAATTCAGCGTGTGGCTCCGTCCACCTCCGTAACATCGATCGGGGTATTCCACCGATCTGCTGTAGGTGCTGCCGCGAATACGCGTCATCAGGGATGCACATCTTTTTCTAATAATGCCGGTAAAAATATAAATTTTATTATCCGCAGACATCCCTCACGACATCCGGTTAGGTTAGCTGGAAGCCGACCCCAACATAGTTAGGAAAAGGCTAGGTAGATGATGATGATGAAACATCCCTCACGACAACTTCACAGTAGCAGAACGCGTAGGTCGCTGTATGCCCTCTGAGTGAAATTGGCCCACATGCTGCATGTTGTAGCGATATAAAAAGAGGGACTGACAATAAGCTTTGGAAAGCGTTACTTTGACTGACTGTGTTCATTGTTCAAACCTGCGGGCCAGCATGTTACAACGGACAGCAAGCGATCTACGTTCTCTTTAAATATCACAATTATCTTTAAGATCTTCAGGGACACTATCTCAGTTGGTAGAGTAGATTCACGTTCTAGTTGACTGTACAAAACATCGTAACATACGAGATCGAATGCCCTTGACAGATCCAGAAACTGTGTACTATTGAACAGTCTGCTTTAGGCACAATGTTTCTCTCTCAATTGACAGCCCAGGCCTAAAACCAAACTGGGCATCATATATTTCGAGGTGTTTAGCTAATTGCTTATCAAGCAGATTGTCCATAACTTTTGCTACGACAGCGGCCAGAGACATGGGCCAGTAATTGGACATAGTCAGAGAGGCATCCCCTGTTTTATTTTTCACAATAGGCACTACCATTATATACATGAGGTCCACCACAAAATGATTTTTGTATTATGTTATTTCAAAGTACGTCGTACCTACCTAATGTAAATAATAATTTAATAATAATTATTATTATGAGCCTGTTATGTCCCACTACAGGGCAAAGGCCTCCCTTCCGTCTTTCCACTTTTTCCTGTCTCTTGCTTCAATAATTATAACAAAAAAATTATATTATGGGAATTCCGTATTTTGATTTATGTGTGGTTATGCGTGTGTTAAAAACTGTGTATTTTATTTATGTACAATCCTTGGTTTTTTTTACTTTTGTTTGGTATGCAGATCGAGTATTCTACGTTTTACATCTATCTAATAGTCGCAATGTGGCTTTAGTCCCAAAACTAACTTGCTGGAAAGACTGCTAGGTAGTCATATTTATAAACTGGCCTGGGTTTGCAGATCACAATCATCCACAAAATAAAACAGAGCACACATTATGCACAGGTAATAATAAATAAATAATAATACATTTTATGGTTTGTTAGGCCCGTCGCCCGTCGTCGACGCAAATCACCAATGAGTTGCTAGAATATAAGAAAGAATATTTCTTTATGGGTATTGTTCACGCATCAAACGCGTGCACCAGCAGCGACGGGGGACGCGCGTAAAACAAGGAAAAACATTACCACAGAGAAATAAATTATTACAGTTAACTCCATGTTAACCACTCGTGAGTTTTATCCAGTTGTCATTGCGGCGTATTTTAGGTTGCGTTAGTTTATGACGGCGTACACGTGAGTGGATAATAGATTCAAATGACATTGTTCGTGTGGGTGGATTAATGAACATATACGTTTGTTTCACGCAGGTCAACAGCTACTGTTAGCATCAGTGCGTGATAAGTACTGGCCTGTTGGAGGGAGATGCTTAGCGCGACAAGTAGTTAGACAGTGTATTATTTGCGTTCGTCTGCGAGCGAAGACGGTGCAACCAATAATGGGTCATCTACCTGAAGCGCGTACTAATGCTTGTTTCCCTTTCTACTCGTGTGGAGTTGACTTTGCTGGACCTTTCATGATAAGTAACCGTAAAGGTCGTAGTAACCGAACTAGTAAATGTTACCTATGTTTATACAAAGTACCTACTTAGTACAAAGGCAATACACTTAGAACTTGTGAGTGAACTGAGTACGCAAGCTTTTATTTTATGCCTAAGACGATTCGTGTCACGCAGAGGAAAATGTCATAAGATCTTTGGCAGGAATTTCGTAGACCGTGCCAAAAATGAATATTAGAATCAGAATCAGAATATTTATTTGTGAAACATAGGTATTTACATAAAGGTCTTAGGTTAATAATATATGGCCGCTATGTTTTGCCGTGAAGGCGTACAAATATAAAAAAATAAAAGCAAGCAATAAAACAAAACAAAAAAAAATAAAAACTAATACAAAATAAATACCTACTTACAAGAAAAAACAAGAAAACTATTTTAACATGAAATAAATATCTTAATAAAATCTACTATTAAATATAACCTAAAAAGAGAAACAGATTACTTAAAAAACATTTAAAAAATTATTGTTTATTGCACATGTAATACCTATTAAAAATTATCATTTATAAAATCTTCTACAGTATAATAACATTTTTCAATTAATAGCGGGTAGAGACTTTTCTTAAACTTTAATAGGGGTAAATTTTTTATGCTATCGGGTATTTTATTGTAAATTTTCGGAGCCATGCCAAAAAAGCTCTTTTTCATTAAAGCGGTTCTGCATTTTCTGTCGCACAGTTTATTCATATATTGAGAACGCATTGGATTCTTTTTTACATCGGATAGTTTTTGAAATAGGTGTAAATTGATTTTAACAAACAAAGCAGTCTCGTAAATGTACATAGCTGGCATAGTCAATAATTTTAATGATTTAAAATGAGGTTTACATGTTTCGGTACTTTTTAAGCCACACATGGACCGAATACATCGTTTTTGCGCTTTAAAAACAGTCTCTCTGTCAGTAGATTGCCCCCAAAAAATAATGCCGAACCTCAGAACTGATGCAACCAATCCGTGATACGCTAATAAAAGTGTTTGTGTATTAACTTTTTTCGACAGCTGAAACAGTGCATATGCAGATTTATTTAATTTCTTCGATATGGGGTTTCCATGTTAGTTTACTATCAAGCATTATACCCAAAAATTTGGACTTGTTTGTATCTTCTATTTGGCACTTATCATAAGTAACATGAACTGGAGGTTTCTCACACCTTTGATGAAAGTGCATTACTTTTGTTTTATTTAAATTAATCACTAGGTTATTAGTATTAAGCCAGTTAATTATTTTATTGAGACAATCATTTATATCATTCTCGTAATAGACAGGATTATTACACTTTACAACAGCAGTGCTGTCATCGGCAAAAAGAACCATATTTTGAGAAATGAGTATTGGGAGATCATTTATATATATTAAAAAAAGTAACGGCCCTAGCACGCTACCTTGGGGCACCCCGTATTTTATAGCTCTTGGTTGAGATGTGTAAATGGTTACTAAATTGGTTTTTTGGCATAGTTGTGATATTTCAGTGCACTGGGATCTGTTATCCAGATATGACTCCAAAAGTTAGGCAAGCTGCTTAGATCCAGCCGTCAGTCTGTCGGTAATTATGCCACTTCTGAAGTGATACAATTTGTATTTAGCCTCGCTTATTCTCCCAACTTCGGCGGAATATTTGAGGCTGGAATCAAATCAGCTAAATACCATTTAAAACGTGTAGCTGGAAAGGCTGCTTTGACGTTTGAGGAGCTAGCAACGCTGTTCACAAATGTTATTTGTGTAACATTTGTGAACAGCGTTGCTAGCTCCTCAAACGTCAAAGCAGCCTTATAAGTAAGCTATTCTAAATTGCCTGCTGACTCCTCTCTCGTCCAATTGTACTGATCCTTCTCCTCTGACTTAAAATTCATTTATTTCAGATAACAATTGATCCATAATTCCATAAAGTCCGACTTAAAATTAAAATACATAGATAATATACATACCTACATATACATAATCAGCCTATAATTTATGTTCCCACTGCTGGGACACAGGCCTCCTCTCTGTGAGAGGGAGTGGGCCGTAATCCACCACGCGGGCCCAGTGCGGGTTGGTAGATGTGACATGTCTTCGAATTTTTGGTTCTAGGACATGCCGGTTTCCTCACGATGTTTTCCTTCACCGTTTTGAGAGCAGTGGTGATGATATAATAATTTACACAAATTATAGCGCCGTAAGTCGCGGCCGTCACCACTTGGCCACCACAGTGTACGCTGCCTTAAACTAACGCAACCGAAAATACGCCAAAATGTCTATTGGATAAAACTCACGTAAAATAAAACTGTGACAGCAAGCCAGGGGGGGCACACTTATAACTGTTACAATTTCCATAGACGACAGCGACATCTGGAGTTTGGAGTGTTAAAAAAACTTGGCAGCCATTTTGTCTTGTTTGTCAAACAAATGTCATTGTCGCCGGCCGTCCAGTGTTACCAACTTAGTGGATTTTCCACTGGTGGTTTCGTAGACAGAGTCAACTATAGACTGCTGTATATCTTCTTTTTCATTCGCACAAGAAAAAGAGAAATATATTACCGTCACTAGCAAAGAAAAGAGACAGAGTAATTATATTTCTGTCCCTTACTGCGTGTCGGCTAAGCACATCAATGTACACAACAAGTTTGACGTTTATGCATGAAATCAAAATGAAATAATAAAAACTACACCGCGATTAAACGGAAAATAAGACCTTTTTCGTGCATAATTCAATAATAGTACATTTGCGCAACTGTGAAAATGGTAAGGTGCAGTGTAATAAGCTGTAAAAATGATAGTATGATGAAGATTGCCAGAATTTTTTGTCCCTTTCGGTGACACGGAAACCATGAGTCTATAGATTACTCTGTCTACGGGTGGTTTCGACCCCCCTTTTAGTGGCTGGTGGTTTTTCTAGTGGTTTAGTAGAATTCAGTTTCAATTACTGAAAATGCTATCACTCAACTACTAAGCCACTAAAACGTTACGAAATATATTATTTTTACTTCATTTAATTTTCAGAAGTATTTACTTTTACTGTATAGGTAAATTCTAATAAAAGTTCTTTAACAAATCAGTACCAAAGAATCATTTATTATAAATGTGAAACCGATGATGGTGCAGACAAAAATTCATCTGAAGAAGACTAATTTTAGAATATCAGTTTTTATCCTAGTTATTGTTCTTATTGAATAATGTTTATGTTCCTCATCTTGACTTGTTGATTTACTAATAATATTGCATGTTGATTTACTGATTTTTAATATTTTATTATAAATAATAACTAATAATAAAGAACATTTTTAACTAATATAACTACTTTAATTACTGTTTTCTTTCGCAAAAACCTAAAATTGTGTTAAGTGGAAATTTTAGCGAATTTTGGAGTAGGGCCGATTTTTTGTTAGTGGTTTTCGAAGTTGAATCTGGTGGAGAGCTAGTTTATCTGTTGGCAACACTGCGGCCATCCGCCATATTGTCAATTCCGGCTTTCCCGATGTTGATGCGCTTCCCGAAATTCCGAGTTTATCTCAGTTATTTCTGTTTTAATAGTTACTTGTTACTGTTATTGGTTTTGTTGCTACTCATAGTAAGTAAGTATGCATATTACTATGAGTAGCGAGTCAATATACGAGAGAATATTTGAGATAGTTAACTAATAAGCATTGCATATCTATAGGTAGGTGTATATTTATATCTATAGGTAGGTGTATAGCCTTAGTTCACTCGCCAAACTCAAGGTGGTAGCACTTTCCATACATGCAAATTTTACCACAGAGTTGTTACTCTTTTCCTATATAGTTACTTTACTCTTTGCAGCAAGCACGTTCCACCCCTCAGTATTTATTTTTTTGTGATTTTGTTTAGGGGAGTATTGCTTGCGTTCCATTTTCTTTAGTCGAGTGGTTAGATGTAGTACATGTGTGCCAAATGCCGTGTGGTTATATCGGCATTATGAAATAAGTTATCTGTAGTTGAAAATCATAAAAAAAACAAATGACGGCGATGACCCGTGCACAATACGATACTCGCGTGATATAAATGTTATTGTTTATAAAAACTTTGAAACTACAATGGTATGTATTATATGTCATTCGATTCGGTATGAATATATTTTTTAGGCAAATAAAAAAATAGGGTCATCGCTTTCGATTTTGAATGAAAATTATTTTAATTTTTAATTTTCGTAATGTAAACAAACATTAAAAATAAGCAATTATTAAAAAAAATCAAAGTCTCTTAAAGTTACGAAACAAGTTTTGTAATCTACCCTGGTCTATCCACTTGAAGAAACAGCCATTAGTTTAACAGCGGTCCGTAGATTTTTTTCTGTACGAGTCGTGTATAAGGGGCGAGGGCGCCCCGCGGCCCAAAATAAAAAATGTATGGGGACATAACGAATGACGTAATCACGTGGTGTCGGTCGGTTCAGTGGCTAATAAAGATAATATAAGATTAAAATAAATTAAAAATTACAAATGAATGATTACAAATAAAAAAAAAAATTAAATTAATATAAAAAAAATAATTAAAAATCATAAATTAAATTAAAATACATTCAAATTAAAAATCATAAATTAAATGCCAAGTTGTAATGCCAGTATTCTATAGTTTAAAATATAAAAAATGCATTTTTTTTACATCAGCTCATGGTTTTCTACTAGTGCAACAATTTCTTTCCAAAAAAGAGCCACTATTTTGGAAATACATACCTAAATATAAAACGCTCTACGTTTTCTACAGTGTGAGTCTTCATAATGTGCACATATCGAAATGAGGGAAACTAAGCTTAATTTTATCGACGGAAAAAATATTTAAAAAAATCTAAAATAAAAAAAAATGTTTAAACAATCAATAATCAATCAAAATCAATTGAGAATTATGGTTTTTTTTTAACAAAAATCTGATATTTTTTCATCAATTCTTACATTAATTGTAAAATTACTCAATAAAAGCCCCGATTACCTACCCTTTTTATTATTACTTTAAATTATTCTCCAACGTATCAGATTTCTAAACGTAAAAATACCATGTTTATACCTCAATCACAACATTTCCTATCAACTGTTAAAGAAAGGATTTACTATCACCATACTTTAGCAGGTAAAGATCCTTTTAAATATTTTTTTATTTTTTCAAATATTTTTCCGTCGATAAAATTAAGCTATCTTTCCCTCATTTCGTTATGTGCACATTATGAAGACACACTGAATAATAAAATAAAATTCAGAGGCCCTTAATTCGGAAACGGTGCGTCGTAGAGCCATACTTCTCAGAGCCTAAATAGTTTCTATAGTAAAGGTTAATCCGAAAACTGCAATGAAATTTACAGATTAAAAAAAAAAACGGAAAAATTTAGTCCCAAAAAAAATACCATTTTTTTTTTCTTTGCTGCTCATAGTGGCCAACACCAACATATACTGCAACTCTAACAAATCCACCTCTAAGACGACCCACTGACCTTGTTTTTATTTATTATTTCAGCATTACCTCACCATCTTGTAATTTAACATTTCACGGAAAATATAAATACGAATATTCCGCACCGTTGCCGCTTCCCGCTTCGTCTGGCTAACACTGTAATCTCTTTAGCACCTGCTCATTAGAATTCATTGAACCTTCCAAAAACATTATTATTATTAAACATTAAACACAACAAAGTACTTTCGTTTCTACAAGAGTTGCGTGCTGTTCTACTTTCTGCAAAGTTATTTTTAGGGTTCCGTACCCAACGGGTGCAAACGGAGCCCTATTACTTAGCCTCCGCTGTCCGTCCGTCCGTCTGACTGTCAGCGGGCTGTATCCCATGAACGGTACTATAGTCCGACTTTTAATTAGCTGCAGTAAAATGACACTTCTTACTGTCATTTCATTAGAAAATGTTGCCACACTATCTCTACTAGTGATGTGATTAAAACGCAATGAAACATCGCTTTAATTTAGATATTCGAAATTGACCAATTTTGATTTAAAATATTCTTTGTTTTGATCGGATAACAATATATGTTGTAGTTTCAAATCAGCGTAAATACTTAGTCTACTAAGAATAATTTTGTTTAAATTTTTACTCTAAAAATCCTAATAAATCGATCTAAGAAATCAATTTTTTTAAATAAATTAAAGTTTTCATTAAGAGTAACGTTTACTATACAGGATTATTTGCAAAACACCAAAAAACTCAAAAATACGAATATTTAAAATATGTTTGTGATTAGAATTAATGTTTTTTAGGGTTCCGTACTCAAAGGGTAAAAATGGAACCCTATTACTAAGACTTCGCTGTCCGTCCGTCCGTCCGTCCTGTATCTCAAGAACCGCGGTAGCTAGCCAGTTGAAATTTTCACAAATTATGTATTTCTGTTGCCGCTATAACAACAAATACTAAAAACAAAATAAAATAAATATTTAAGGGGGGCTCCCATACAACAAACGTGTTTTTTTCGGCGTTTTTGCCTTGTGGTACGGAACCCTTCGTGTGCGAGTCCGACTCGCACTTGGCCAGTTTTTTGTATATCCAATCCGATCAGTGATGTGATGACAAAACAGTAATTAAGTAGTCATTGCTCAATGTTTTTGTTGTAAACTTATAATCCTGTATTTCATTATAAATATCATCTTCTAATAATATTATCCTCTTTTATAAAATCAATTTAACATGGATCAATTTTGAACTGAATGTTACTTGAATGAATCGATTATTTTGTCACATCACTATTTAAATTTCGTTAAAAAGTTGTAACACATAGGCTCATTTTACTTCAGCTAATTAAAAGTCAAAATAATTAATTAATTAATAGGTACTTAGACAGTTGTAATTTTCACAGAGTGTGTATTTCTAACGCCACTTTAGCAATAAATAATAAAAATAAAATAAAGTTAATAATGATTAAAGGGGTATTCCCTAAAAGAAACGTGTCTGTTTTGTATTTTTTGCCTTGTGGTATGGAAACCTTCGTGTGCGTGTCCGACTCGCACTTGCCCGGTTTTTTTAACAATGACTACATTTGCCTGAGTCCTCTAAGGCGTCATTTCGAGGTATTTGTCTCTCATCACGTCTGCAACTAAATCATTAGTTACACACAATCATTTAAACAACATATACTTTGACATTCAAACTTGAAGCCTTTGACTCATTCTTGACAATGAAAATTAAACCTTGATGACATGAAATGAGGTACAGAATTGAGTGTCGTAAACAAATCAAAACTAACTTTGAAAGATAGTTGTATTTACGTACAAAATCAGCATTATTTACTCAACGTTAACAATTCATTGTTTTAGGAGTAGTCTGGTAGATAACGAAGATAATATGATAGGTTGGAACATATTTTTTTCAAGTAACAGTCGATGTAACAGTACGTTGTTGTAATTTGATGTTATTTTGTTGTCGCACAAAATGGACGTGGATTTTTTGAGATATAAATTTGAAGATGGGTATTATGGCGTTATTACTAAAAATGGTGAGTGATTTTTTATAATTATGTTACCAAGATGAATTTTGATGAATTCTGCAGGCCCATTATTCACGCTTGTAATTCCCGATGATGTCTCTCTTCGGAGATTACACCTCTGTGTACGGACACCCACATTTAGCCAGTTATGTTTAAGTCCCATGTAATAGGGGTCGAGCTTATTGCCATCAACCGGGCACAAATCCAGACTCCGGGCTGCTACTGAGAAATTATGATGGGGAAAACCCAATACCACTTCGTCCGACTGGACAATCTAACCGAAGACTGCAAGTTCAGCCACAGCGCTTGCGACCACTAGGCCAACGAAGCACTATGTTCTAGGCATTAAATAAAATCACAAATTAAAGCATGTGCCTCAATGTGAGAAGGTCTTGTCGAGGCCAGATGTGAAGCAGTTAGACAAGTGCCCTACGGTTTAAGACAAAGGGTATTTATAACAGACGTAGAACAAACGTTCTAAAAAAAAGAATTAATATCTGTCATACACCTTGCCCAGAATAAAATAATATCGATCATGTGCGAGTTGAATTGCGACTTAATGCTGCAATTAGAGTGTCACCTCTGTTAATTTACGTACCTGCGGTGCTATTCTGTAAAAATCTCACCGTGAAAACTTAGGTGAAGTGAGCGTGGAGTGAGCTGTTAATAGTGTCAATTCCTAGCAAAAACAAACTCACTTCACCTCAGTTTCTATGAGAGAGAGTTTCGATATAAAATTCATAGCATAAAAAGATGTTGAGAGACGGACTACTAAGAATCTTTGTAACAAACCAACAAACACACAATCAAGGTCTTTACCTTGCTGAAAAGATCTGCTGTTATCAGCTCACCTACATAAAGCTTTCTTTATGTAGGTGAGCTGATAAAAGCAGATCTTTTAACAACTCCGTAACAATGTTTGATCATAATAAAATGTCTCATTTACTTCCTGTTTATAGGGTTCAGGATTGGCGTCAGACACCTACAGATGATGTACATGCTGGCGAGTTCCATTACCATGGGTTTCATCAGAGGCAGCATGGGGGTTGCTGTACTGGCTTTGACCGATCAAACGAGAAGGGATGATACTTACATACAGGTAAAGAGAATACACATAATAAGGAAGTTGAAAAGTATATTTCAATAGATAAACAACCAAAAATAGAACAACAAAATCACTATCTACATGGGTGGCGAATAACAATAATTTGATTCACGAATTATTGCCTTTTAAGTCAAAATTTCAGATCATACCACGGGCCTACGTGTACAGAGAACAATTCCCAATCTGTGTGGCGTATGCCCTAACAATTCACAAGAGCCAAGGTCTAAGTCTAAAAAATACCCTCATGGACATTGGCACCTCCATATTCTCTTGTGGCCAACCTTGTGGTAACCAATATTCATGGGGTGCACATCATAAATGTTGACTTCAAGAGTATAAAAGCTCACAGCGATCACCGAATACAACCGGCTTAGGCGTAAATACCGCGCCGATCTTTCAGAAATTAAACCGTCTAAAAGAATAAATAATGAACGCGAATGGGCAATACGAAAAACTGTTGCTACTGTACAAGAATCAGAACCGGAAAAAAAGAAAATAAAGATTTGTAATAATAAAAAAACTACTCATAAAAAGAAAAAAACTGTGTCTTATAAGAAAATCTAATAAAATAAATCAATATACGTACAATAAGAATACGTACGTACGTATACGTTTCTACAAAAATAAGTGAAATCCCACCAAAAACATTCTGTAAAAAACTAGCCAAGTCTCAATGGAGCTGCTTGTTTATCTCTAAAAAGTAATGAAATCTAGACAAAGTCGTACCAAGTCTAAGGTTCCATATTGCGATTTCTTTATTATTATAGTTAATGTTGTGTGACTTGGCCGTTGAAGGGTACACAAGGGTACAAAACCAGGTGCTCCATGATACCATTGCACCAATCTGTCGCCAGAACCGCTACCCATTGACGATGGAAAATTGCCACTTGGAAAACGTTGATTCAATAACTAGTCAATTGTAGGCTTGATAAAGCTGCGTATTTCAATAATACTTATGTATAGGCGAGCCTGAAACAAACAGTATTAAAAATTACTTACTTATAATCATTGATAGAAGTCCGTCTGTACGTCTATTTTATGTTAGATCGGTGGTCGATTTGACGCTCCAAAAAGAAGAGAGCAGAAGTCAGCATTGTCAATGCTGAATGCATGTGTTGCACAATCAACAACAGCCTAAAATGAGACACTAGCGTCCAATTACCAATACCAGTATGGGCTGTTATCTCGCTTAACAAACATATGTAGTTACAACAGATATAACATTACGCGTGTAAACAAAATTGACTTGTACCCACTAACGTATAAAGAATGTTCAACGGCCAAGTCACACAACATTAACTATAATAATAAAGAAATCGCAGTAAGGAACCTTAGACTTGGTATGACTTTGTCTAGATTTCATTACTTTTTAGAGATAAACAAGCAGCTCCATTGAGACTTGGCTAGTTTTTTACAGAATGTTTTTGGTGGGATACAATATTACTGACCAATAATGATTGTTTCCAGATTCATAACTGGGATGGTAAAATCCAAGGAACAGTTCTGTCATCATTTTTTTTCGGCTACGCTGTGATGCTACTGCCTTCTGAACTCTTCCTGAGGAAGATCGGAGGAAAACTACTGACGACTATCATCCTTCTCATCAATGGGGCGTTTTGTGTTTTGATGCCGACTATTATCAATAAGGTATTTCAATATAATTTTTAATTTACTTATTTGAAGAAGAAAGATCCCACCAGCAACGTCTTCCCCTATCGTCTTCCCAAAGCGATGGAAAGATGTAGCTGGTTGATAGCTGATTGATTGAGTCATAATCTGCTTGATATTTTGATACTTTTTCTTCCGTCGATCCTATCCCCTTATTACTTGAAGTCACTACAACACACACACACCCCCACACACACAGTACACACACAGACACTACACACACTACAGTACAGTCACGAGCAAAAGTATGTATACACTTGGCTTTTTTCAAAGTCGATTTTCTCCTTTATTTTTGAATGAAATTTTACATTAGTAGGAACATAGTATTTTCGAACCCATAGGTATATGTAAAGTGTTGTATTTCAACGTTGCATTCGTTATTTCGTGAAAAAATCGCAATTTAAAGTTGCCAAGTGTTGACATATTGGTGCTCGTGACTGTACACACACCCCCCCCCACACACACTCACTACAGTAGTTACTTGAATCATTAAATATTTTTTTTATTCATATCATTCCTAACACAATCCTTTTAATTAACAGTGTCACTGCTAATTTATCACTTAAAACTAGCCTGATGACACAACAATTTAATCTCAGGGTGGTTGGGTAGCAGCGTGCAATGCTATGCTGTTCATGGGGATGAGCCACGCTTGCTTCTGCACCGTCAACCAGTCACTGTTCGAGCAATGGCTGCCACCCAATGAGAGGGAGATATTCAACTATTTAATTTACGGAGGTAAATATCTGACTTAAATTAATTAATTTTATAAATTTTTACATTTACGAGAGGTTAGTTCATCATTATTCTTTAGGCAGATGATGATCTTACCTCTTATCTCTTACTCACTAAAAATCTTAATCGACTACAATATTACATTCCTACATTATTCCAGAAATTAAGGCAATATTAAAATCAGTCCATGCATTATTATTCAGTATGCATGGCCCCGCACTTTAAGAAGACAATTCCTCTGTAATATTCCTGCACTCTCCGCTACCCTAAGCTATTGCTGCCACGCATACTAATTTAATTAACACGCTTAAGTAATGCTTCTTTATCTTCATTTTAATTTTCTATGGCTATATTATTTTATTGTAATATAAAAATCTTCTCTTTAATGTTTTATTCTCAAAAGATTTCATCGCAAAATTAATTACCCAAGTCTATAATTGCATTTACCTTCTTTACATAATTAGTTTAAATATGGACGAAATTAGCGTGGCCATCACTTCTAAGATTTTTATTACATTTTCTGCTAATAAAGAAAATTCCTAAACTCCTTAGCTGCCTGAGGCTTGTAGGAATTTCAAAGTATGATTTTGAATTTGGACAGGTCATGGGAAAGTTTTATAAAATTTAATGCTGCTGGTTCGTAATCCTTATTTCTGTAATGTAATGACTTCAAGACGTCAATACTTAGTATTGCGGTAGTTTGGTGCGGTGCGATGGTCATCCATATTCACCAATATCATCTGGCCAAAATAATATATCGGTATCGAAGCGGTGTAGCTGCCTACATGTCGCTATCGGATTGGTGTTGTTATCTAATAATGTAAAAACGCCCATTGGGCATACAGTACATTTTAAGTAATAATTTTAGTTCACTACACTAGGTAATATAAATATCGTAAATGTTTATGGAAAAAAAAACAAACCTAAGAAAAACAAATTCAGTTGATCAACTGCAAAAATGTTATACTGCGGCATGAATTTTCCGTGAAATGCTCGGCGTCGCATCGTAAATAAATACGTCACCCTGCATTTAGGGAGGCGGAGGTAGCTTTTGGAAGGCCTACAACAGGTGCGGAAAACCTCGCCTTAATATTAGTTGTTGGGGACCTTATATCCAGCAATCACCTCTGCCTCTTTTATTATTTCTGACTCACTAATTTAACTTCGTTTTCAGGTGTCCAAATAGGCATCATAGTAGCCCTACCAATATCTGGTCTGCTGTCATCAGCACCTTTAGGTTGGGAGCTGGTGTACTACTCTTTGGCCATGCTGGCATTATCCATGGCCATTATATCGGGAACTTTGACCGCCAACTCACCAGCAAACCATCATGCCGTTGGAGACGCTGAGAAAGAGTTTATTAAGGATACACTGAATAATTACAGAAAGGTAAGTAAAACTCTCAGTATTAAGCAAAATACTGAAGATGAAATGGATTAACTAAGTAACTAGCCTGTACTGTCCCACTGCAGGGCAAAGGCCTCCCCTCCCTTTTCCACACAATTCTGTCTTTTGCGATCCTATCGGTAGGAATGTATTAATTTAAAGGAAATATTCAGGGATTGTGAGCAGGAAAAAATAAGTTGAAATAATGTTTGTAAATGAAAATGTTCTATTGTGTGAAAACATTAAAATCTTCAAAGACTTTCAAATTCAAATTAATTTATTTGCTAGAAGAATGTAGGTATAAATCAAGAACTTAAGACTATCGTGGCCCAATTACATTTTACCATTGCATATGGTGTGCAAAACTTAAGTCAAGTTTGTTAGAACTAAATTTAATATAATGATAATTAAGATGATAATATTTTTGTTACAGAAAGAAATAAACAGACCTTGGCGTGATATTCTCAAATCGTCTCACTTTTGGGCTGTAACTGGCGTACACGCAGCGAGCAATGCCGTGTTTATTTTCTTCATAGCCTACGCGCCCGCTTACTTAATGATGTACGGAATATCTCTGGAAGATGTAAGTAACTATTTAAAAATAATGAACCAAGCCTCACGCCCCCAGCCGCCGCAGGAGACGCCCCGGGCGTCGGGAGTCGATAGCCGATTCCCGGCCACCGTAGGCGCGGGCTTGCGGGCGGCGAGCAATGGGCAGCTTGCCGTCCGGTAAGGACCAGGCCCGGGTCGACGGCGCGTTGTGTTCCACGCGCGCCTCAAGGAGATGTCAGCACCATCTGACGGGGTCCGCTAGGGCCGATGCCCGCCAGGGTCGCGGGTTGTTCGAAAGAGATACCGTGGCCCCTGGCACAGGCAAGTGAAGGAACACGGGTGGGTTTTAGTCAGTAAGAGTCTGACACTCCCTTCCGCGAGCGCAGAGCGGGAGGGGTCATTTGATGATTTCCAAAAAAAAAAAAAAAAGGTGGTTAAGACAGATTGGATGCGCAAGGCGGATTTTGTGACCAAACTTGGGAGAGATCTATGTCCTGTAGTGGATTGCCTTGATTGGTTCTAACGCTACCCACTGGTTCATGATTAAGAACAAAATTCCTACAATCTATATAAAATAACAAGTTATGTTTTATTTGTAATTCTTTTCCAATATTTAATTTCAGAGTGCTTGGTACTCCATGTTACCCTTCATATCGATGGCGTCAGTATACACCGTGTTGAGCCCGATCATCGACTGGTTTTACACAATACGATACATCCACTACATTTTCAGTGCAAGTTTCTACAGAAAAGTTATCAATGGTTTAGGTACGTATAGTTACATCCTATTTCTGCTTGAAGCGAAAAGGCCAGGGTAGTTCGCGAAATTAACATTTACTTACGCTTTTTGTAATTTGCAGGTCAGTGACAGGTTGTATGTTGATCGGAATATGAATCGCGAGTGTAACAAATATGTATTTACAGAATTATGATCATCACTACAACTCTCTCAGTTAGAATTGGCATTTAATGTCAAGATGTCATGAAACAGTTATTCCAAAGGACAGTGTAAACTTTTTTTTGTATTATTAGCCTACAACGTTCCCACTGCTGGGACAACATGCCTCACAGACTCGCTGTGAGAGGGAGTGGGCTATAATCCACCCCGCGGGCCTAGTGCGGGTTGGTGAATGTCTTCGAAGTTTTGGTTCTAGAACATGCCGATTTCCTACTCACGATGTTTTGTTTCAACGTTTTGAAAGCAGTGGTGATGAAATAATTTACACTACGTAAAGCGTCTGTCTGGGTTCGAACCTTCGATCTACTATACGTAAATCGCGGTCGTTAATATTGGCCACCACTGCTCTAATAATTATTACCTATTATAATTCTGTAAATACATATTTGGAAGGAGGCGCGAAAGTAGCCCACGCAATTCTTCTTTAATGCTTTGTTGGTGAATTATATTGTTCGTGAATGCCAGTTTGCTTATGTAGTTCAAAAACGTAAAAGTATAAGAAGCTTAGATTACTTCTCTTTTGTGCGTAAAAAAATAATATCCTCCAACTGTTGCAACTTGCAACGTGCATAATCTTTTTCATCATTAATCCAATTGCCACGAATTAATTCGCAGGTGCTTTGGGAATTGTAATGGGATTCACGATGCTTCCAAATTTTCCTCGTGAGTGGAGCAATCAGGCGATTATCACGTTATCAGCAATATTGGGGTTGCTGGGATTACAGTTTTGTGGATTTTTGGTAAGTTACTGAAGGTTTATTATGTTTGATTAGATTTTCACGTTTTCAACACTGCTTAATAATGTTAATTTATATAACGAGTAGTAAGTACGTTATCAATTTGGAGCCGTAGACAGTTACTACTACTCAACTAACTCAACTGTAGATACAAAATCTTTCTTTATTTTGAATTTACTTACTCATAACTTGAGACTTACAGTAACAGCAAAGCATAATAACTACATGACATATTACCAATAGGATATAGTAAAAAAAAAACTTTTTTTACACCATTCTTTGATAATGGAGGATTATGATTTGCTAACCAGACTGTAATTGATAATTATAGATTGAAATACCAGTTTTTTCTACATATGCGCCATTTCTAAGATTTTGAATGTATTATTTTTAGAGCACTTACAAGGACATGTCAGAGAATTACTCCGGAACTCTGATGATGATATCGTGCACCGTCAGCAGTGTTGTCGGAGCCGCTGTGCCTTTTGTGTCGGGACTCGTTCTTGGTGATGATATGGTTAGTAAAAGGTTCCTTCTACAGGAAATATTAAGTTGGCAGGCATAGCCGTTTTCCGGTTGACATAACCTGACTCAAATATTACCTCAATATGCGATAATACCTTACCAGTTAGGTACAATCACAGTTACTTTGCTTATAATTAACTATACATAAGTTTGTATGTCCTCTTTAATTTATTTATACATAATTTTACGAAAGCAGTTTCTTTCCGCAATCGCCTCACGAAGTTTGGCCTTACACAAAAATTTTATTCCTTTTTGGCCCCAAAAATAATCTGTTTCATTTATTATGTAATATTTTAGTTCTGTTTTGACTCAATTCGTTCAATATACCTACACCCCATTTTTTATGCATAATTTTATTGAAACACCTGGACTAGGAACACACGGAACCGGGAACAAAAAAAAACGAGAGGCCTATAAATGGGTGATTCCGGGCTGAAATTATGATGATGATGATAATTTCATTCTACTTGCTTATTACTTAAAAAATAAATAAATAAAATAAAATAGCCTTTTATTTCTTGCTGTTTGAATTAAAAATATAAATTTAGCATGCAATCCTAATTATACATTTCAATTCATAATAATTATAAAGTTGTTTTCATTTTTTCATTACAATGCCTATATTTTAATTTTCACAATAAAAAGTAAATAAATTAAATTAAATAATTATTTTAGAGATTATATAGATTAAAATTGTTTAATTGATTGGTAAATTACATTTTATAAATATTTAAACGATTACATAGACGATTACAGAGTTCGAATAGCAAGAACCCCTCTTATTCGAAGGTGAAGGCCTCCTCCAGAGATGACCAGCGGTCTCTATCGTCTGCTGTTCGCATCCAGCGAGTACCAGCGACTTTAACGATATCATCGCCCCAGCGAGCTGTGGGCCTGCCTCTTTTTCTTTGGCCGGATGGGCCTAGCCATGACGTTACTCTTGACTCGCTTATTACTTACTGTGACTTAATTTCCGCAGTAAACATTCACTTTTCTCTATTTCCAGTGTAACCGTGAAAGCTGGCGAGTGATAATGCTGACCCTGGCCAGCCTGTACATCGTGAGTACAGTCATCTACACCACGTGTGGCAGCAATGAGAGACAGAACTGGGACCACGTCAATAATAACGATAAGCGGCGACTGGGACACTACAATGGTTGTACAGGTGAGCACACAAATAATTTAATTTTTTTTTTAAGTTCCTTTGGTATTTCAAAACTATGCAGGTACAGTAGTAGCACGTCAGAGGAAATACTTTGACCTTGAGCTGGCCCAGCGTAGTACGGAGTTTCAATAGAATACGAGGCCAGCTTATACAGACTGGTTTTGCTACCACTGACGTGCGACCTTCCGTACCTAAAGACACATGAGCCCGAATACCCTAATATAAACTGACCTTAAACCTTTCGGGTATAAACTACAACTTTCAATTTTGGGACATATTGATATAAGCTTAGGTCTTAAAATGGTAGGACAGCTATAATTTGGCATTAGGTTTTAGTAAAGGCTGACCGCTTAACTGAGACGTTGCCTGACGTAGCAGCGTGGTGCGGGAGGAGTGTGGTGACGTGATGCGAGAGCTCAGTGATTCGTCAACTTGTGACAACTATCACCCCTCCCGCACCGCGCCGCTACCTCAGGCAACCTATAATTCGTAAAGAGAAGGGAGTCGCACCATGTCCGCTACCCGTTACGTCCATTTATGGCCCTATTGTATTCTCGAAGATGCATTTTTTCTCGGATCAGTCGCGTTACAGCTGTTCTAAAGTACACTCAACGCTAAAAGGGCACCAATTGTATCATTATAATACATTTAACCCCTATAAATTGTTACTTAAATTATTGTAGACATACAAGAATTGTTTAAATTCGCTAGAATTGTGTATTTAAGCACCTGAGCCAACCCTTTTCATACATCGTTTGCTAAATCCAAGTTTTATCATTTGTTTTTGTTCTTGGTAATTTACAATCTTGGGGTAGACAAATATTTATACAAGTATACTGTGCTCGGGGCCTTATCCGTCCTAATCCAAGATTCATTACATTGAATCTAGATGGATTTTGTACATAATTTGATGTTGTAAAGTTCAGAACACCTTTGTATTAAATTACAGCAAAATATTTTAAGTTAACAAAAGTTTTTTAACATATTACCACACCTATTTTATGAAGGGGTAAGCAGAGGATGTGAATTACGCCTTTCGCAAGTTATGTATAAGAACCATGTAGGTAATAGCCGGTGAGCTTATTGCCATAAACCGGGCACAAATCTAGACTTTGGATGCTACTGCAAATTTCCTAGGCATTAGTAAAACCAAATAAATCTTTGGCGTTCTTGGGGTTCGGTCCCAGGCTCAGTTATTACGCTTGCGACCAGTAGACCAATGAGAAAGTCCGTCAGATTATTACAAAGTTAATTATCTATAGAATTATTTTTCATTCTTTATTGCCTTACTACTGGGCAAGTCTCCCAGGTTGTCTTCCACAAGTACACATAGATCTGACACTTTGTATTTATTATAATTTTAAATTGTTTTTTTTTCAGTTGATGCTCCTCAAGTGCAGTTGGAAGTGTACGGCCGTACAAACTTAGCTCTTCAGAAAAATGAGTTCGATACAGCTTTGTGACAATGGATTAATTTTAACATAAACAATGTGATACTGACTATTTTTATACCAAGCAATTATAATATTTTGAAAATTTTACAAGGACTGTTATTTAATAATTAGAAGAGCACCTCCTGTTAAACCGCTTTTTAAATGATTGATTTATATTCATCACGATTCCCACAAATGGTGAACGCAGTGTGTTGTAACTGATACCAAATATTTTGTTACACTCCTAGAATTTACTTAGGACTCTCCATTATCTTTAAATAAGTAACTTTTTACCAAAAACAAAAAACAAACCATTTAGTAACAAAGGGCCAAAATACATAGGTACACACGATACGACATCGCATCGTGTCACGTTGCGACATCGCTTCGTGTCACTATATCGTGTTGTGTCTATGTGTTTTGGCCCAGCCGAGATAGTTAGGGACAATTTACGTCAAAAATATTTTCAAGTTTCTTAACAAAATTCTTATCCGCCTTACATAAACACCAAAGTTTCGAAAGAAACTGAAAATTTAACTTTTAGTTCTCATCAATGACAGCCAATCACAAGTTGACCGACTTAACCACGACGGAAAAGCAAACCTCTTCAAACATTTTAATAAACCGGCGCCATTTTGAAATTTTCCCGCACACTTTCCTGCGGCTGAATTTACTCTTTTAATTTCCAAGGTAAAGGCTGAACGGACAGGATATTTATAAATCCCGGCTATGAAGCTAATATTAATTACTGTTGCTTCAGGTAGATTTACTTTAATGAAAACCAGCAGATAGAAAGTTTATTTTTTATTTCTTGCGTGTTTGTGAATAATTATATTCATCAGGAAATGATTTTCGTCTCTAAAAAATTGGATGTTGACGATAAACAATGAAAATGGAGATTGGATAATACAAATATTAATAAGAGGTGTGAATTTATACGTTGGAAGGGGATCTTCGGAACTACTGATCCGATTCCAAAAAGTCTTTCACTATTCAAAGTCAAAGTCAAAGACCTTTATTGTGAGATAGTGGTTACAAAGTTGTTATTGAGTTATGTTGGTGTGCGTTTCCACTGCTCCACTATGTTAGGCATAGAATAGTTTGAACAATTTTTTATGACCTAAGTTTATGTGATTATATTAAATCAAATAGACATTTTAATTGAAATTAGCTATTATTAACGGTCAGCGGGATTGTCCGAAAGGGTTACCGCTGGCCCGGAACAACAACAGCTATTATTAACTATTGAAAGGGTTACCGCTGGCCCGGAACAACAACAGCTATTATTAACTCTTGAAAGCTACAATATTAGCAAGTGTCATAGAATATACTAATTTTGTTAAATCTCGAAACGTCACGCGGGCGAAGTCGCGGACATAAGTTAGTCTTCATACAAAGGAGGCTGGTTTTTATTCTGTTGCATATTTTTCATATAGAGCAGTGGTGGCCCAGTGGTAACGGCACCGACTTACGAGTCGGAGGTTGTGGGTTCAAACCCAGCCAGGCGTTTAACTTTGTGTAAACAATTTCATCACCACTGCTTTCAAAACGGTTAAGGAAAACATCGTGAGGAAACCGGCATGTCTCAAAAATTCGAAGACATTAGACATCATTCAAAGTAAACATTATTACCATCCGGTAAGATTTAATGCCATCAAAAACATAACTTGTAAAAAAAGCCAAGTCTCGCAACTCAGTTCTTCTACCGTAAAAAGTTGTGAGATCCATGAAATACCAAGTCGGTTAATTTATTCACTCCCTACTTAAGGAACCTTCTGTCTTAAGTTATTACATAATTAGCTAACCTAACAACATCTTGTAGTGACCATCAATATTAAAAATCTTCTATGTTTTAAATAAATAAATTGACTTGGCCATCGCCATCACATGAAAACACAATGTATCTCACAGTGCGATTGCCAAGTCAATTTATTTATTTAAAACATAGAAGATTTTTAATATTGATGGTCACTACAAGATGTTGTTAGGTTAGCTAATTATGTAATAACTTAAGACAGAAGGTTCCTTAAGTAGGGAGTGAATAAATTAACCGACTTGGTATTTCATGGATCTCACAACTTTTTACGGTAGAAGAACTGAGTTGCGAGACTTGGCTTTTTTTACAAGTTATGTTTTTGATGGCATCTCACTTCTTTTTGTAGATAGTCCTACTTTTTTTCCTTTCCGGTACCTTTTTAACTTTTTATTTTTAACATAATCCGTTGACCATTTTACAAGTTACCTTTGAACATAATTATATCTAGGTGTAGGTACCTATATACACCTATTATTCCATTATATTATATACTAGCTTCCGCCCGCTTCTTCGCTTGATAAAAAAACTACCGCAAGTCCTTCCCCGGGATGCAATCTATCTCTCTGCCAAATTTTATCGAAATCCGTTCAGTGGTTTAGGCGTGAAAAGGTAACATACAGACAGACAGACAGAGTTACTTTCGAGTTTATAACATTAATATGGATAATTGTTATTTTCCTCGCTAGAGAGCTCTGATAAACGCGTGCGATCGCTGCTAATCTTAAAGTGCTAATAGGGCGAAGCGCGTTTTTGTTTTTTGACTATGGCATCTCGTAGTTGACCTTATTCTTCTTCTTAGCGTGTCGATAGCAATCTAAATGGACTTGGCCCAGAATTCGGCTACTTGTTTGGCGCCTTCACCAGCGTCCATCAGTTCCTGTAACGTGCAGCTCACAGGACACGCAGGACACGATATTAAGTGTCCCATCGTTCGTGGGACAGCACCACATTTACACTCCAAGGCGGAGTCGTCTATGAATCTCCACCTGAACAGGTTTTCCTTGCTTCGGCCAACCTGGGTCCGGAGTCTGTTTAAAGACTTCCAGGTTACCCAAGGTAACTCATGTCCAGCTGGGAGGTCTTCAGCAGGTGGGAGGTCTTCAGCGGGTGGGACGAACGGTTTGGGTAAGGAAGCACTGTCTCGCCACAGCTTCAGTCTCTCTTGTGATGGTTCGCCAGTGAGTGGGACGACACACTTTAAAAAACTGTTTTAACTTTTCAGCCTTTGTGGCACAAGGATGTTGTCGTGTGTCGGAAACCATTTGGCTCTTTCGCTGGAGCTTGCCACCGCTCTGCAAAGCACTGGTGGCGCTATTCCTGCTAGTGGATACAGCATTTGTACCGGGGTTGGTTTTAGGCAGGCAGTGATGATCCGGCACGTTTCATTCAAAGCTGTATCCACCAGCTTTGCATGGGCAGAACGGCTCCACATGGGGCACGCGAATTCTCCCGCAGAAAAAGATAGCGCCAGTCCAGTAGTCCGCATAACTTCAGGCGAAGCACCCCATTTCGATGAGACCAGTCGACGAAGAAGACTGTTGCGAGTGTGCACCTTCTGCTTGATATTTTTGCAGATTTTGCTGAATGTTAAAGACCTGTCCAGGGTAATACCAAGATATTTAGGGGAGTTGCTGAGCTCGAGGTACACCCCACCCCAAACGATGAGAGGTCGTGAGTTCGTGACTACTTAACCGTACTATCCTGTCGTTGCCTTAGGTAAACTCACCAGCGCAACCACTATGTCCCTACATTTTAAATCTGTAATATCTTCAAAAATATTCATTTAAATTACATGCTTCAAAGGGCCAAATTGATCTATAGTAATGGCACAATGTATTTAAGGTACTTAATTGGATATAGATTAATGCTATATTGTTTAAAATCGCTTCGTAAACAAGCCACTATTTCTCGTAAAAAGTAAAGGATAAAAAATGGTTATTGTGGGTTATCCATAACAGATAGACATATACCATCGCGGACTTCTTTGTAGACCTTTTTAAGGTGTGCAATACTGTAGTACATTATTTTGATCTATCTCGTAGGGTTCAGCTAGCTTTTGCAATATAAGCGCAAGAAAATCTGTTTATTTACGACATCACATTAGAAACCTCTAAAATTATCAGTTTTTCTCTACTATATTATGCATGTATTATACAAATAAACCATCCTTTTGAATCATTCTATCTATTAAAAAAAACTGCATCAAAATCCGTTGCGCAGTTTTAAAGATCTAAGCATCCATAGGGACAGACAGACAGCGGGAAGCGACTTTGTTCAGGTACACTGATTCATTAACTGCAAATGTAACTTTGTAATTCTATATATTTATATGGGATTACAAAGTTATTTATGCAGTTGGTGAATCTAGAAAACTGGAACGAAATTGCAAAATATTTTAGTTTTTCCTTGATTTATACACTAAACGCTAATTGTGTTCTAAATTTGAAGCTTCTATGTCTGCTAGAAGTGCCTTAGAATTTTGATGATCGGTCAGTCAGTCAGTCAGTCAGTGAGTGACAAAATTAAGAAACTTTGACTAGTTATAATTCTTAAACTACTGGTTCAAATTGAATGAAATTTGAAATATACCGTGTTTATACAATACCTGCTTGATTACTGAAAATTCAGGTCTCTAGTTTTATCCACAACGAAGTTATAGGGGGTCGAAAATGGCCTGAACTGCTTCGAGAAAAGGATGGTACGGCCGTGCCGCTTTTTGCTCGACTTGGCGGGGGCACTGCCGTGCCCCCCGAACTATGGTAGCAGCGAATGGTCTACGTTTAGATTAATATTTTGCGGGGTCCATGTACTATGTCCTTAGGGATTTGGTCTTTAATCCCCAATAAAGTCAAGATCCTAATCATTAGTGTTATGAAGAATACCGTAACATCATGATAAATATATTTATAGAACGTTTATTAACGATCAAGGTAATTAATTAGTTTGTCAAATTGACTAAGTAGGTAGGTACCAACTTATATTGTCCTAACTTTCAAACTCAATTGTCATTCTATAACAGTTGTATGAGCCACTACGCCAATTTTCCGTATGTGCCTTACACACGGAAAATTGGCGTAGTGTAATTGGCGTAGTGTATTTACACAATAATTGCCTTTCCAATTCTTGATAAATAATTTATTTTCCTGGCGGTATTAAAGATTCCCTGTGTTTTAGGACAAGTGCTTAACTACCAAGACAAAAAATACATAACATAAATAGTTCATACATTATGTAAATGTAAGGTTTGAGCTTCAAAAACAGATAAAAAAGCTGGTCCTGACTGTAAATTCCGTTACTGTGAAAAATATTTCCGACAGTTGAATTGCTGCAGTAGTTATTGGAAACATCATTCAACCGTGAACGATTGGATGATGTGACCGTATCCAAACACTGAAAAAAACGGGTGTGCTTATACTGTGCCTTCTCCATCCAGTCGGTTAGGAACGAGTCTAAATCGTCACGCTAGCGTTTCTTAGGCCTGCCTCGGTGGCGACGCCCGTCTTCAGGCACCCACTGTGTGACGACTTTGGCCCATCTGTCTGGTTGCATCCTATAAGTGTGACCCGCCCAGTCCCACTTCAGCTTCGCAGACCTGCCGCCAACATCGGCGATACCTGTCTTGGAGCGTATTGTGGTGTTGCGAATTTGGTCGGTGAGTTTAATCTTTAAGATACTACGCTCCATCGCTCTTTGGCAGACCTTGAGTTTGGACTTCTGAGCCTCTGTCAAAGACCAAGTCTGCGCGCCATAGGTGAGGAAAGGCAGGATACACATGTCGACGAGCTTACGCTTTAGTGAAATATTTCCATTTTGTTAAACCTTTTCTTGGTAAATATGAAGTATCAAAGTTTGACAATGGTACAAAATGCGCGCCATTTGTTTTTTTTTTCACCAAGTCGGTTTTATTCCATCAGTGCAAAAAACAGTGCATTAATGAAAAACTGTGCAACCATGAGATCTCATACATTTCTGCACTGTTTTGGTTCTACGCAAACAATACGTCCTTTGTGATCGGTTTTGTAGTGATTAATGATAATATTACTACGTAGTTGAATGAAAAAATATTTTTTATTACATCTTATGCATAATAGGTATTATCTTATTATATAAGTAGGTATTATTAAGTATTCTTGTCAAGAATATCTTGGTTATTGAAATTCCATGAATATTGTTGTGTTTGACTTAGTCATGATAAGCATAGTTTTCACAGCAAACACTGTTTTATTGTGTACAGAGCGTTAACAGTGGCGCTACTGTATTTAGACTAGAATTTGCTCCTGACTTTACTTGTTTAATTTTTGTACTGTTCATCCACTGAGCATGGACATGATTCACTTTTCATACAAACCAAGCGTGTCACTTATTTTCTCGCTCTATGATAATGACACATAGAAACTGACAGCTTTCAATGGCGGCCCGTGAGTTCCGTGACAGTACGCTCAACGCACTTTCGGCGCCACGTATTTTTTATGGTTCCGTACCCAAAGTGTAAAAACGGGACCCTATTACTAAGACTTCACTGTCCGTTTGTCTGTCTGTCTGTCTGTCACCAGGCTGTATCTCATGAACCGTGATAGCTAGACAGTTGAAATTTTCACAGATGATGTATTTCTGTTGCCGCTATACCAACAAATAATAAAAATAAAATAAAGGTAAAACATAAAGGGGTATAAAATAAACGTTTTTTTCGGCGTTTTTAGTACTGCCGTCCCTCGACGCTGCCGGAGCGGCGATTCCATGCTCTGTGGATAGCCGCGTGATATACAAAAAAAAACTGGCCAAGTGCGAGTCGGACTCGCACACGAAGGGTTCCGTACCACAAGGCAAAATCAGCATCGCTGTCAACAGGAAACGTGCCCAAAAGACTGGCAGCATACATATTATTATTATTATTTTAATACTGTCAGCTTTTAAAATTATGTTCTAATGTACCTTGATGTAAATCATATAATTGTATTTCATTAATTGGAATTGCTAAATTATGAAGTTGTGTACATTATTTACAAGAGTTATATTTATTATTAACATAAAATATTATAAAAGAACCGCAGTACTGTAATAGATTACAATGTTTACATTTATACAGGTTGTTCATTAAATTTCAAATCCTTGTTCAAATGTAACTATCTCGGACGGGGGGCTGATGGCTCCGTAGGTAGCTTGCATTGGCAGCAGCTATGGCTGGCGATAAGGTTGTGTACGAACCTGTGTCCAAACACGAGAAACATGAAGGTGAGTGGAATAATGGAATATCTATTATGTGTCAAAATTAAGACAATTCTATAATGCAACCTGGAGTCGGGACTCGTGCCCAGTTTATGGCAATGAGCTCGCCCCCTACTACATGGGACTTAAAAATAACTGACGAAATGTGGGTTGGTCCATTCGGGATTACTGACAGGTGTTATGTTATTTGTATAAAGCCATTGATTTGGGAGCACTAATTTAACAGGATGAAGAAAAGTTTGTATCGGAGAACCAAAGTGACTATTTATATTGATCGACAAAAAGGACGAAATAATAGAAACAATGAAACTACTGCACCTTTGAATAATGTATCTATAAGAAAATTATAAATGTGTGTTCGTTACAAACATTAATGTATTCCCTTAGAATGTCCATCGACCACACAGAAGTCTTTAGAAAAGCAGCCAAGATAGTAATCTACCTACATTTAGATTGTTACCACAAGCGGCTAATACATTATTGATCTCTGACCTGGAGCAGCTATCGCAAACTGTCGCGCTATCGAAAGAGATCAATGCTTTTTGTGTTCATGATATTGTTATGCTATCGACCACACATAATTTTATCAGTCCAGTGTGCAGTGCAGTTCAAACACAACAAACACCGTCTGACTAAGAACGCTTTTTATCAACAACAGTATTAAAAATGCAACTTTATTCCTTCAAAATTTTAGAGCCAGCGAAATCACCGCAACGTCCGAAAGGTTTTGGAATTCGACACCTACAAACGTTAATTCTGTTCATATGCCTAACCATTGCGTACACAATCAGGTCCCAACTCAGTGTCCTCATGGTTGCTATGGTCAGGGTACCAGACCCTCGCTGCACAGAAGTTAATGGAACTGGGAATTATTCTGAAGGTTGTGATGATATTAATGCGAATATCAGCAGATGGAACATTTATCGTGTGAGTTGTTGGTTTTGTTTTATTATTAGCATCGCGTGAGGTTAAACATAATAATTATGTATTTGTTATCATCAACCTGTTTGAAAAGCTTATGTCTAAATGGCTGGAATGTTCGATGGGCTTTATCGATAACTTAGACATCCCTAAGATGCTTTTTGTTAATGAAAAAATCAGTCCAGAATAGCGGATAATAAACACAGTGTTCACCCAAAGCAATAAACGCCCATAATTATTTCTACATTTCTCACTAGACTTATGGCGCGTGACCATGCTATATTTGCAAGTCCCAGCAGGAAGAAAATATTTTTTTTATCAAATTCAACATGTTTCAAAAAATATTTTTACTGTTTCAGACGTATGAATGGAACAAGTCGACTCAGGAGATGATCACGTTTTCCTTTTTCGTGGGATACACAAGTATGATGCTGCCCATGGGACTCCTAGCGCAGAAGTATGGCGGCAAACTACCGATAATGTTTGCTTTGGCTGTCAATGGAGTGATTTCTATTTGTACTCCTTGGATAGCATTAGTAGTAAGTACATTACTTTTTTTGTATTTGTGTTAATAAAACTGAGCAAAGATATTAATGTTACCTACTCGTTAAGAGGTATGGTATTTCAAATTAAGGTTTATTGCCCTTTACCTACTATCTACATAAGAATGAGCTCAATATAATTTCATCAGATCATTCTGTAAAAGCCCAGTGGTATTACAAAAAAAGCACTTGTAGATTGCAATCGTGAACAAAAATACATTTGTAGTAATACACGAAACTAACAAACAAATTGATCATTAGTAGCATTTTGCAGTTTAATCTGAAAAAAATCGCTACAATATCTACAGAGTTAGCAAGAATAAGAGCAGTAGTGTCCCAGTGGTAACGGCCACGACTTACGAATTGTAGGGCGTGGGTAAGAACTGAGACAGGTGGTTTACTTTGTGTAAATTATTTCTTCACCACTGTTTTCAATACGGTACAGGAAAACATCGTGAGGAAACCGGCATATCCTAGAACCAAACATTCGCACACATGTGATATCTATCAACTCGCACTGGGCCCGTATGGTGGATTACAGCCCACCCCCGCTCACCGAGAGGAGGCCCGTGTCTCACCAATGGGAACTCTCTAAGCTGATTATACTGAAGCAAGAATCAAGTCAACAAATGATTTATTATTTCAATCTTCTTTCAGGGTGGATGGATAGCTGTATCAGCTAGCAGATTGGTACTGGGTATGACGCAAGCAGCCATGTACCCAAGCATACACACAATCCTGGCTAAGTGGGCCCCACTATGTGAGAGGGGCAGACTCAGCACATACATTTATACAGGTAGGTTAAGTAGACATTACATTGCAGTTTTTATGAAGGTCGAAAACCTCTGTCTCGTCTCGATACTTATCAACGCCAACGTATATTGTAATTAGTTACTGTGAATATCGGGACATTTTTTGTTCTGGAGATTACTGTTTTGTTCATCTATATGACATAGTTACTTTAAAAAAATATTCGCATTGGCTTTGGAAGAATCTTAAAAGCAACTTTATGTTGTTACCATCATTGGTGACTATTGATATTACTATTACCTACTTCATTCTTCTCTCTTCATTTCATACTTTTTATTATTTATTATTCATAACCATTTTAAGTATCAAGTATTAGATAGACAGAATACTCTGTTATTATGTACACCATAATAATATATAAACATTACAGATTTAAATGTAGAACATTTTACATAAAGTGACACAGTGCGCGGTCTTATCGCTAAAACGAATGCCATCAAAAACATAACTTGTAAAAAAAGCCAAGTCTCGCAACTCAGTTCTTCTACCGTAAAAAGTTGTGAGATCCATGAAATACCAAGTCGGTTAATTTATTCACTCCCTACTTAAGGAACCTTCTGTCTTAAGTTATTACATAATTAGCTAACCTAACAACATCTTGTAGTGACCATCAATATTAAAAATCTTCTATGTTTTAAATAAATAAATTGACTTGGCCATCGCCATCACATGAAAACACAATGTATCTCACAGTGCGATTGCCAAGTCAATTTATTTATTTAAAACATAGAAGATTTTTAATATTGATGGTCACTACAAGATGTTGTTAGGTTAGCTAATTATGTAATAACTTAAGACAGAAGGTTCCTTAAGTAGGGAGTGAATAAATTAACCGACTTGGTATTTCATGGATCTCACAACTTTTTACGGTAGAAGAACTGAGTTGCGAGACTTGGCTTTTTTTACAAGTTATGTTTTTGATGGCATCTCACTTCTTTTTGTAGATAGTCCTACTTTTTTTCCTTTCCGGTACCTTTTTAACTTTTTATTTTTAACATAATCCGTTGACCATTTTACAAGTTACCTTTGAACATAATTATATCTCGGTGTAGGTACCTATATACACCTATTATTCCATTATATTATATACTAGCTTCCGCCCGCTTCTTCGCTTGATAAAAAAACTACCGCAAGTCCTTCCCCGGGATGCAATCTATCTCTCTGCCAAATTTTATCGAAATCCGTTCAGTGGTTTAGGCGTGAAAAGGTAACATACAGACAGACAGACAGAGTTACTTTCGAGTTTATAGCATTAATATGGATAATTGTTATTTTCCTCGCTAGAGAGCTCCGATAAACGCGTGCGATCGCTGCTAATCTTAAAGTGCTAATAGGGCGAAGCGCGTTTTTGTTTTTTGACTATGGCATCTCGTAGTTGACCTTATTCTTCTTCTTAGCGTGTCGATAGCAATCTAAATGGACTTGGCCCAGAATTCGGCTACTTGTTTGGCGCCTTCACCAGCGTCCATCAGTTCCTGTAACGTGCAGCTCACAGGACACGCAGGACACGATATTAAGTGTCCCATCGTTCGTGGGACAGCACCACATTTACACTCCAAGGCGGAGTCGTCTATGAATCTCCACCTGAACAGGTTTTCCTTGCTTCGGCCAACCTGGGTCCGGAGTCTGTTTAAAGACTTCCAGGTTACCCAAGGTAACTCATGTCCAGCTGGGAGGTCTTTAGCAGGTGGGAGGTCTTCAACGGGTGGGACGAACGGTTTGGGTAAGGAAGCACTGTCTCGCCACAGCTTCAGTCTCTCTTGTGATGGTTCGCCAGTGAGTGGGACGACACACTTTAAAAAACTGTTTCAACTTTTCAGCCTTTGTGGCACAAGGATGTTGTCGTGTGTCGGAGACCATTTGGCTCTTTCGCTGGAGCTTGCCACCGCTCTGCAAAGCACTGGTGGCGCTATTCCTGCTAGTGGATACAGCATTTGTACCGGGGTTGGTTTTAGGCAGGCAGTGATGATCCGGCACGTTTCATTCAAAGCTGTATCCACCAGCTTTGCATGGGCAGAACGGCTCCACATGGGGCACGCGAATTCTCCCGCAGAAAAAGATAGCGCCAGTCCAGTAGTCCGCATAACTTCAGGCGAAGCACCCCATTTCGATGAGACCAGTCGACGAAGAAGACTGTTGCGAGTGTGCACCTTCTGCTTGATATTTTTGCAGATTTTGCTGAATGTTAAAGACCTGTCCAGGGTAATACCAAGATATTTAGGGGAGTTGCTGAGCTCGAGGTACACCCCACCCCAAACGATGAGAGGTCGTGAGTTCGTGACTACTTAACCGTACTATCCTGTCGTTGCCTTAGGTAAACTCACCAGCGCAACCACTATGTCCCTACATTTTAAATCTGTAATATCTTCAAAAATATTCATTTAAATTACATGCTTCAAAGGGCCAAATTGATCTATAGTAATGGCACAATGTATTTAAGGTACTTAATTGGATATAGATTAATGCTGTATTGTTTAAAATCGCTTCGTAAACAAGCCACTATTTCTCGTAAAAAGTAAAGGATAAAAAATGGTTATTGTGGGTTATCCCTAACAGATAGACATATACCATCGCGGACTTTTTTGTAGACCTTTTTAAGGTGTGCAATACTGTAGTACATTATTTTGATCTATCTCGTAGGGTTCAGCTAGCTTTTGCAATATAAGCGCAAGAAAATCTGTTTATTTACGACATCACATTAGAAACCTCTAAAATTATCAGTTTTTCTCTACTATATTATGCATGTATTATACAAATAAACCATCCTTTTGAATCATTCTATCTATTAAAAAAAACTGCATCAAAATCCGTTGCGCAGTTTTAAAGATCTAAGCATCCATAGGGACAGACAGACAGCGGGAAGCGACTTTGTTCAGGTACACTGATTCATTAACTGCAAATGTAACTTTGTAATTCTATATATTTATATGGGATTACAAAGTTATTTATGCAGTTGGTGAATCTAGAAAACTGGAACGAAATTGCAAAATATTTTAGTTTTTCCTTGATTTATACACTAAACGCTAATTGTGTTCTAAATTTGAAGCTTCTATGTCTGCTAGAAGTGCCTTAGAATTTTGATGATCGGTCAGTCAGTCAGTCAGTCAGTGAGTGACAAAATTAAGAAACTTTGACTAGTTATAATTCTTAAACTACTGGTTCAAATTGAATGAAATTTGAAATATACCGTGTTTATACAATACCTGCTTGATTACTGAAAATTCAGGTCTCTAGTTTTATCCACAACGAAGTTATAGGGGGTCGAAAATGGCCTGAACTGCTTCGAGAAAAGGATGGTACGGCCGTGCCGCTTTTTGCTCGACTTGGCGGGGGCACTGCCGTGCCCCCCGATCTTTTAAAGACAAACCCCCGCAATATAATTGATTAAAGAAATCAAAACAATCTGGAAATGATTAAACCTGCTAAACTTTCATTTTACACGAGCTTTGCATATAGCTGCACTGTTTCCTTTTAAAGTTAACATTGTCATCAGATTACAAGTAAAAGTTACTACGTAGTAAAACATTAACTGTGTCGGAGGGAAGCAATCCGGTCGAGAGTGGTTGGAACAGCGGCGAAGTGAGTTAGCAACGTGCTGCCACTATACACATCATTATGTATATCTTGCTGATATACAGTAGGTACTTGTTTGAGTACGAGCTTCTGTCTTTCGTCTTGTCTTGTCTGATCTGGGTACAGAAGAAATCTTATTGGGACTTAACCTGCAGGCCATGCCTTTAATTCAACAATACTTTTGGTTGTAATATTAGGAAGAATAAATGTGGGTTTCTTATAAACATCTAGCTATGCTTTTAATTAGCTTAGCAGTGTAGAAAATACGCATCTATCTTGACTAAAATGTTTACCCATGCATAACTTAAAAGCTTTGCTTTGTATACTTTTTTTAGTATCTGTCATATCCCATCACCTTTTTTAAACAAAGTGCATCTTTTACTTTTTCAAGTCCAGCATCCTCATTGCTTAGCACCCCTAATCTTTCCACCAACCTTTTATCTCCAGCGGTCCCGTCCACATTACTCTCCCGTATAATGTATGCAAGGTTAACATCTCATAAGCTTACATCGTCGGTCCCTTTCGCCTCGTCACGAGCTAAAATTACATAACTTTTATGACGCACCGTTTCATATACCCCGAATGTAATCTTTTTGACGTGTATATCAAAATTAATTTATCTTTTGACGAGTTCGTGTTGATGTTGATTTAGTTGTGTTTGTGCACGTCGGCGGAGATCGCTAAAATATGAAATGTATATGGAAGCACAGATTTGTTTATTAAAGTTAAATGAGTTTGAAATTATTGTGTTGTTAATTAAAGCAGATAGGTACATTATTTATTATTTTGTCTGCGGTTGCACTTTTGCTGTAGATTCTGAAACAGAACGATGACATGCATTTGTGATTTTAAGAAATACCCACAAATTACAGTTTGTAAATTCAATTTAGTACTCAACTTTTCGCATTACTACCCAAGTCTTTTGTTTTGTTTTTCCAGGGTCACAAGTAGGAACAATAATAGCCTTCCAACTGTCTGGCCTCTTTGCCGGCAGTCCAGTCCTAGGTTGGCCTGTATCATTCTGGTTATTTGGAGTCCTGAGTCTGGTCAGCTGTGGTTTACTCGGATGGTTGGGAGTCGCGAGTCCTCATGACCATCCTACTATCAAGACTGAGGAGCTGGCGTATATTATGGAGAATATAGCTGTTGATATTGTCCCTAAAGTAGGTTCGAAGTTTTATAATATTGGTTATACAGTATGGAAACCACTTATATGCAATAAATTATACCACATACTTGTTATCACCTTTTCTGACGATAATATAACATAACTTGTCAAAATGTAGGGAACAGCAGATTTTTTTTTGCGAACGATTTCGTTCATTTTTTGTTTATCGTCAAAAAAGGCGCTAACAAGTATGTGGTAGGTATAATTTATTGCAATGTGGTTTCCATAATATGCTATCTGCTTAACTTTCATAAGTACTTAGGCAATTTTTAGTATACGAATAATTTCATCTATCTGCTTATTTTGTTTCACCATTTTGTCCTTTGTCACGTATGTCCCAATTCAATCAAGTAAATGTATTTTGCTAAACAAAGACAAAGCTCGTGTTTTACTCATCTTTTCCTTTTATTACCAGAAACGCAAGACTCCTTGGAAGCACATCCTCACGTCCAAACCCGTTTGGGGTCTGATCGCGACACACGCCGGCAGTGCTGCTAGTTATTTGCTTATCCTGACCGAGATACCTTTGTACATGAACCATATACTGCATGTAGACCTAAAAAGGGTACGTTACAATTACAGACTTTCAACAGATATATATCTTTTGATGTTCGAAGCAAGAATGGCTACCTAAATTGAACCTAAGTAATAAGAAGTCATTAGGAGACCTGTGCTAGCGCTTTATGAAAAAATATATTGATATTTAGCTTGACCTTTTAGAAAGAAAGCTGACTTCTACCAAGATAGGAAAAGACCATCTACATAGATGATGATGTTTTTATTTATATAGCTGTGTTCATCACTTCATTTCACTTTTCTTTTCAGAACGGAGTGTATTCGTCTCTGCCATACATAGCCTTGTATGTCATGGCTATTATGTTTGGTTATGCTTCTGACTTTGCCGCAAACAGGAAGATTATGTCTGTAGTCAATATCAGGAGAACAGCTAATAGCATTGGTAAAGATTTACATGTCTTTTCTAGATTTTATCAAACTTTATTTTTTAATCGACTGGCTGGGATAAAATTGGTGTACTTTTTGGATCTTTTCTCCTTTCGGAATCTTTTGTTTTGTTGTTATTGTTAGTTAAAAAAATATACTTTGTTTTATTTCAGCTATGGCGGGCTCCGGGGTGTTTCTATTCGCGTTCAGTTTTGTGAACGACACAACGTTGGCAGTATCACTGCTTATCATAGCGCATGGTCTACATGCTGGGATCCATGTCGGATTCCATGTAAGTCCACAAATTGTGTCCCTGCCTTTATAAATATCATGACTATTGCATGAACGTTGAAAGATCATCATCGGCTTAACCTTTTCCCAACTATTTTTGGGGTCGGCTTCCAGTCTAACCGGATGCAGCTGAATAATAAAAAAAACATATAAAATGTGTAACTGAATTGATGCACATTATGTAAGTGGTTTGTTCAGAATCGTTTACTAAATTGATTTCTGTAATTTTTAATATAGGTATATTTTTTATTCCGAATATAATTAAAACTACGTAAATTACAGTAGATAATTTACGTAGTTAATTAATAATTTTTGATTTTTTTTCGTATTTTTTTTTGACTGTACTTCCGCAGTACAGTCAAAAAAAAACAAAATGAACAAAGTACCCTTAAGCATGTGCGACTGTGTGCGTGCGTAGATTTGTAATGTGACCACAATTTTCTCCCACATCAGTATTACTAATTTGATAAATAAACAATATTTTATAAATAGTAAAAATTCGTATTATGATTTTAACTTATTATTCTAATTGGGGTGTTTGGTGGTGAGCGTTAATTTCGGGACATGTTGTATACCATTTTTTTTTGCAACTAATTTTTTATAGTATTTCGAGCGACTGAGGTACATACACTAAACGCTCATAATCGTAATAAAAATAAAATAAAACTTCTACTGTGCCTCGTTCAGTCTCCTTTAATTGTTTTTTTTCGACAAGTATATTATATACAACGTGTAACGTTAAATGCACAAAACCTCTTAAGAGGTCATTGTACTCATCATTATGAACAACTTTTATTATGGGACCGAAATCGCTAAAAAAATCTGCTGTTTAGTACATTTTGACGAGTTATGCGAGCATAAAAGTAGGGAACAACAAATTTTTTCTTCGCGATTTCTGATGGGTCCCATAGTAAAAATTAATCATAATTATGAATACAATGACCCCTTAAGAGGTTTTGCGCATTTAACGTTACACCTTGTATTTGTGATTTTTTATTTGTAATCTGTGTTTGTTCATGTTTTGTTGAGGGTCCATAATAAAACAAGTAAAGAAAAAGGTCGCTTACATTTGTGTGGTCCGTTTCCGGGTAATTTTATTCGAAAACAATAAAATTCACAATATTTTTTGGCTCATTCTCACACATAACAACGTTAGATCCGTTGCCAAGCGATTCAGAACCTACGTTACCATTATTAAGTTTGGTTCTATTCGTAACATGGATCATATAAGCAAAGGAGATGATACTAAACCAATTTCTTGGAATTTCATCAGAAACATTTGACCTTCCGTGGTTTACATGTAACTTCTGTTATTTGTTTCTATATAGCCAAATAACACAGAGGCTAACATTATTTATTTATATACTTACATGTACCTTTACCCAATGCGGTAAATGCGCTTATCCTAACTTAAATTATACTAAAATCTATAACTTATTATAAATAACGCATTCCTTATTACGAAACAGTGTCTATCTAAAAGCTATCCAGTCATGGACCCTTTGTGTTTCAATATCTAAAAGCTATCCAGTCATGGACCCTTTGTGTTTCAATATCTAAAAGCTATCCAGTCATGGACCCTTTGTGTTTCAATATCTAAAAGCTATCCAGTCATGGACCCTTTGTGTTTCAATATCTAAAAGCTATCCAGTCATGGACCCTTTGTGTTTTAATATCAGTCCGAAACTGTGGCATAGGCATTGATTATTATAATTAAGTACCATTAACACGCTTGTTTGCAATATGGTGGTTTTAACTGGCCATTAAGAGAGACATATTAATAAAGGGACCTAATGGTATCCGAAACCAACTTCGCATGAAAATAGCTTAATAACATAATCACCCTATAATGTTCCCACTGCTGGGACACAGGCCTCCACCGAGATCCATCACGCGGGCACAGGGTAGATGTCACGTCATGTCTTCGAATTTTTGGTTCTAGGACATGCCGGTTTCCTCACAATGTTTTCGTTCACCGTTTTGAGAGCAGTGGTGATTAAATAATTTACACAAAGTAAAGTAAAAAGGCATGAAATAGTCACACTTTTTACTTGAGAGATCGTAAATGCTGCGGCCACTGCAAACTGCAACATTTTGATCTCAAGCATATTGAGACATTTTGCACTGAGCCTTATCCCTTGATTCTACGCTCCAACATTTGAGACACAGAACTCGCGCACCAATACCATCTATTTGTTACAGATAAACCATATAGACTTGGCTCCCAACTTTGCCGGGCCAATAATGGCGCTCGGCAATATGATCGCCAATCTAACCAGTCTACTGGTGCCCGTGATCGTGTCCAATGTCGTGAAGGATGACGTGGTAAGATGGGCTTTTCTAACCAAGTTTTGATAGGGAGTGACGGGTGGTATTTTATAAATTTGATGTACGAGTAGATAAATGTGATTAAAATAGAAAATAGCCATTTCGCTCATATTATTTAAGTATCTAGCGGAAGGTTGCTATGAATGGACCACATAACTTTACGACCTCATACCTCAAAAAGTGTAAGAGTTAAAATGAAAGCAATTTATTATTTTTATTTCGTAAGACCCTTATTTATAATAATCAAACGCACAAACATTTCGGGCTTACACTTTTTGATATAAATGAAGAAAACAAAATTTTGGGCTGTTGCCTTCTTTGGACCATGGGCACCTTCAATGAACCACCAGGTTGCCATCAATGGACTTCGAGAAATATGTTCTAGAGGTCCAATCGAGGCAACTAATTATAATTATCAATATAACAAAATTGTGACATACGAGGGCAGACAAACATTACCCATACACATACGACAGGCAAACAAACTATAGTTATAGGCTACATTTATTAGTAATACAATTTTACATTTGGCACATTTAGTGAGATAAACAAGTCATCAAAACTAAGATACAGTCTAAAGGTTTACATTAAGAGTGATTTAATGATATTTTCTACTAAATATTTAATTTCATAAATATAAAAATCAACAAAATAGAAGCTAAGGTCACTTGTCGTAATAGCAAAGTTAACATAACTAATTATAACCAGAAAAATACAGTAAAAAGTTGCTATGATTGGACCGGTCCAACGGTGGAACTCTTTTGGGGTCCATTGATGGCAACAAGGTACTCGTTATGAAAAAATAAAATAAAATATACATGGTCGTGATTAGACAAAATGGAATAACACTCATGGAATCACAATTAAATTGTCTAATAGTTAGTATGTACCATATAGTTTTTTTTGGAAGTTAAAAATGCTATACTTGTAGTACATAATTGCATAACGCACTCTCAGTCGCAACAGGTTTTATTTTGACAATAGAATTAAAATTACAACGCTGATTTAATTGTTAATGGATTTTTAAAACATGATTGTAATAATAAATATTTATGGGCCGTTTCTTTCTTACAATTCAATAGGTAGGTACCTACTGTTCTTTGCATAAATTGCGTTTTTAAGCAGACGATTTTTCAAACTAGAAGCCAAAAGTAATTTCCTTCTTTTAAAATGCTTCGGATTTTAGCCCTTAATTGAACCCTTAATGGAAGTGACAGAAAGTGTGTTCTTAATCTAAACATTTATATTTACAGACGAGCCACCGCAAGTGGCAGTACGTATTCGTCATATTCGTGGCCATCATGTTTATATCAAACACTATTTTCGTCGTGTTTGCCAAGGGGACAGTGCAGCCGTGGAACTTCTATGGAGAAGAGACAAATGGTAAATCAAATGTCAAGTTCTATATATTTTTCTTATATAAGTACCTCATAATACAAAGCATTTATTTTCAAGTATTAATGAAACAAGTCAAGTCTAAAATAAACGTTTATTGTTGTACTTAGTAAGGAAGCATTATAAACTTACCTAAGTATTGGTAACAAGATAGTGCAACTATAGATTATCCAAATATGAGACTATAGTAGGTACCTATTTAAATTTTAAAAACTTGTTCAACCTATACAGACATTCGGAAATCGGTGTCATAAACGAAAATGCGGAACCAAAGACACCGACTTCCGAAATTAAAGTTATTTTTCAATTTGTAGTGTTTTTTTTGGAAGTCGGTTGTTTTTTTTTTTGTAAAAAGTTTTTATTTTTCACTTTTTAGTTGGTCACTTTGTAATTTATCTAAGTTACATTAGCCTACTGTAAGCTGCTCATCACATGTTACAAAATATTGCTTTTCCCGATGCTGGGACGTTAATTGTTGAGGAGTTCTCCTGGTAAGAACCAGGAAAACTCCTCAACAACCACTCACCATACGCATTGTGACGAGCATAAATTGCTTAGCAACCATATTAAAGTAATCGAATTGCAACCCGTGAAATATTTGTCATTGAGTAGTTCCGATGGCCATCTGTGGTCTTCATCATCAGCTCCAGCTTACCAAATGACGATTTCCGAGAGTAAATGCTCAAGTTACTTTAAAAAATACCCAAATCGCTGTAGGTTTGCCTATAAAATTTGAGGGTTTCCCTCGATTTCCATGGGATCCTCTCATCAGATTTCAACTTGATGATAATAGGACCACCTCGAGAGTATACCCTTTCAAACAAAAAAATAATTTTGAAAATCGGTCTACAATTGGCGGAGTAATCGCGTAACAAACACACAAAAAAAAAAAAAACATACCGTCGAATTGAGAACCTCCTCCTTTTTTGAAGTCGGTTAAAAAGAAGTCTGAACCAAACCAAAAGAATTTAAATAAATTCTCAATTCCATAATAATCTCTTTTCCAGACGCTGTCAAGGAACCGACTACGGTTGAAAAGGAGAATAAAACCAACAAGGACAAAGAAAGTCTACAAAATGTGATACGTAATTGATATTAGAATAAAATTGTGTAAATACTAAGCTTTTTAAGAAATAAATTATGTAATAGCAAATATTGCAATAAATGACTTCCACAAACTGTGTAGGCTCTCTCCATTGCATCTCCGCTCCACTCATAAATAATTTATAATAATTCAGAGAGAAGAGATGGTGATGTTTTATTTCGTAAAAAAAAAAACCCAGTGTATATCACCTGCTGAATCTATTGTATCTCCGAAAATAACTGCTCAGAAATTGATAGATGGAGAACACATTACTTAATGAAGTACTTACTATATTTATGCTGAGAGATACGAGAAATTAGTTTGTTATTACTAGTAAAACCAAGTCATTTATTCAAATAAGCCTGAGAATGGGCACTTCTCGAACGTCAAAATTACATAAGGCAGTCCACCACTTCATAGTGCTTTAGCTGGTAAGAAAAAGTGGCGCAACACACTCCACAGCAGCACAGAAAGCAGAAACCATCAACAAAAAGGACCTTAATTTTATTGAATTTTTACGAAGAGATGACTTTTTACCTGGACATGACGGCGAATGTAGTATTATTTTCCATAATAGAACGACTAATATCTTTCTACTGTTTGGTCGGTAACTTTGCAACAATGGCTACTCGATTACATATTAATAAATTGATCGTCAACATCTTCAAAAACTACTAATTGTATGCACTCACTATCAAAATACAGTACCTACTAAACTTCTGCCCACGACTTCGTCAGCGTGAAATTCCTTCACCCGGACCCACCCCGTCGCATCGCATCGCCTACCCGTGCTATTACTTCGTTTTCACTTAGCGTTCTCGACTTTTTTTCATTTTACTCAGTTTATAAAGGACCCAGCTAGATTTTAAATAGCATTCCTCAAGAATTGGGTTATCAAATCCAAAAAGAATTCCAGATATTAGCGCATTCAAACAAACTCTTCAGCGTTATTATTACTAAATATTATATAGATTTGAGATAATGTTATGGTACCCAACCTCAATAATTATATAATTCTTATTATTACACCATGTTATAATTGCGTAGACTTTTTGAAACACAATGTATCTCACAAGTAATACATTTATATCAAATTAGATGGTTTAGTGCTGATATATCAACGCACAGCCGAAACAGCTGGCACTAGAGACATGAAATTTGGAGGGTGTGTTCTTTGTGAAGAGTAGGTATCCACTAGGAAAGGGTTTTTCAAAATTCCACCCCTAAGAGGGTGAATGGGGGGAAAGTGAAATTTCACGCGGACAAAGTCGCGGGCCGAAGCTATAATATAGTATTGCTATAATATTCCTATCTTTTACTATTACTGCATCATCCCACTGCTGGGCAAAGGTCTTTCCCCATGACATCTAGCTCTGTCGATCCAGGACGAATGTGGACCATTGGTTGTTTGTTTTCTCCAGCTCGTCCCGCCATTTTCTACGGGGTCTGCCATATCTCAATATACCTGTTTTAAGTCTTCCCGGAGATCAGGAATAGACAGTTTCAAACCCAGGTTACGTACATAATGCCGTTATCGTTATACTGGCATTGAACATATATTTTCTGCATCGTCATTGAATACGCACATAATTATTATCTGTGCAAAGATTTCCTAGTTATACTGCAAAACACGACAACTCGGTACTCAATATTTGGTTGAAAGGTTTATCTTTAAAGTTTATAGCAATTCAAATAAGTTATACAACTGAGGTAGTCAAATTTAACTTAGATAAGATACCGTCTCGGTGAAGACTATAAAAGGCACAGATTGGGCATAATATTATTGCGTAGAAAATATTTCGATTTTCGGAGACTGGGTTTTACTAAGAGCGCTAACACACTAGGACGCCATACCGTAACCAAATGAGGTTGCCAAATAAATAGCCAGTCGCTACTAACTCTCATTACTGGCGATCAGTTGGCCACTGAGAGAGGGAGGCATAACTTACTTGTATACAAACAAAACACTGACGACTTGGCTACGCGTCGCCAGGTCGCCAGAATATGCAATCTCCACCGCGTAGGGGCCGGTCGGTGGTGGGTACGCTACCAAATTGGCGACGTCGCCAGACCGTAGCTGTCATACATATCAATACGAATTGTTTGGATACGTAGCCGGTGACGATGACGTCGCCATGGCGTCCCAGTGTGTTAGCGCTCTTAAGTTTGTTCGCAATTCGCTTTCAATCCTAATCTCGCTCAGGGATTGATTTGGAATGATTGTTATGGCTGTAACCCAATAAAAAAAAACAAGAAAGTAGATATTTTATCCGAATAATATGACGCGTTTTGCCATTAGGTAACAATGTATCTATACATCGAGTTAGGGTAATCTCTTATAGCAAACCTTTGTATGGGCTTAACAGATAAGAAAACAAAAGAGACACTTCAAGTCTTTGATTGTGCATCTTTGTAAATATTATAAATAAAAATAAATTATAGCATTAAGACTACCGTTATGAAAATAATCATTGATTTAATTTGAAAACATACCGTTTTAAAGTAGTTATAGTATCATCTTAATTCACTAACTACTATTAACCACTACACTTGACATAACTATTATATAAAATTCAAAGTGCTGATTGACTGATATATTATCAACGCACAGCTTAAACCGCTGGTCATAGAGACGTGAAATTTGGAGGGTGTATTCTTTGTGAAGAGTAGGTATCCAATAAGAAAGGATTTTTCGAAATTCCACGCCTAAGAGGGTGAATAGGGGAGGGTGAAATTTCACGCGGACGAAGTCGCGGGCAGAAGCTAGTAAATACATAAATATGTATCTTGATGATAGAAAGAAGAAAAGAAAGAAAGATTAATTTGCGGCAAACATGACGCAGAAAAGTAACACAAACTCAAAAAAAATAACAAGTTGGGGGAAAACATGCGTTGATCCACGCAAAAACGGCCATCAGCGCTCAGCATAATGCTAAGAACTACCCTATGCGAGACAGAACCCCAGCGCTGGTTTTCAGTGACCACTGGCGTTGATACTTTAATTACTTGCTCTAACTAGCTATAGTCAAAATTATTTAAAACAAGCTCTTTACTAGTCAATGATGAACTTATGAGCGTAAGTAATTAACACCGATCTTCTATATATTTCTCTTGTAACTAGTGTTCCCACAAAAAAGATCTGTGAATAAACTGCAATATCTTTAGAGCGGTATGTCTATTCGATTATGTAGTCTATGTCACCAAAACGTTTCGACGAACAATATAAATTATATTGTATTATTTCTATACTATTAATACTTGCATTTCACTTCTAACTTCGATTCAACAATAACTAGTGTTAGTGAAATTAGTGGCAAAATGGGAAAAGATGAAAAAATACCGGAATATGAATACAGTAAAGTTCCTACACAACAGATTATTGCGGGTAAGTTTTGAATCCTAAGTTAAACAGAATGGCTCCCTGAACTTCGGTAGGTTCCCGCATTGTCGAGGAGGGGGGCTCAGTAGCTGTGGCTTGGTCACCCACGTACAAGCGAAGAGGAACCCGAGGGGGGGCCGCTCGTCAGGGCTTTTGCCAGTAAGCCGACAACGTAGCGGCCAACAAGTCCGCTTGGGCGACATCACAACTGAGGCGGGCGGCGATGTCGTATGGGAGGCATCGCGGCTGAGGGTTGGAGGCAGGAGAGGAGTGCCTTCTGCGCCCTTGACGGGGTCGCCACCGTCTGATGGCGGACGCGGTGGCGCCACAGGGGAGGAGGAGTGTTGGTATGACGTTGGCCGGTCACCCTATCCTCTGTGGCCGTAAATTGGCTGGTGGCGGGGTCAATGACCTGACCCGTCGCAGGGGGACCAAGGGTGCCCAGACACGAGGTCGTCTGGTGCCCATGTGCTGGTTTGGTCCCTGGGGTGGCTTCCTACTTCGAAGATTTGATTGATCCCAAAGAGGTGATGAAAATGAAGAGACATGCAACAACTTATCTCTCTGCCCGGAATAAACGCATCTGGCGCCTGCGAGTTCTGACCACCACAGAAAGCCATTATGGTGGAGAGCCCACCGTCTGAACAGCTTTAACCGAAAGCTTAATTTTTCCAAGGACATCTCATCATCATCGTCATACCATCCGACCCATTGGACTAAGAGAGTGAGGGAAGAGAGCATGCACCTGTACTTATCTAATTGCGCACACGCTTGTGCACTATAATATTGCCCGCTGTCTCGGTTGAGATCGCCCGCCATGGCCAAAATACGGTCTGGAGGAATATAAAATTATTATCATGTCGTCTTTATCAGATATTAAAACCCTCGCCCAAAGTTTCCCCTCGTAGCCCGAAAAATTTTTTGAAACAAGTTTTTTTTTTTCTGATATGTTTTTTTTGTTCCAGAAAAGCAAGAAATACCTTCACATTATGGCTACGGGGTCAGGCATGTTCAACTCTTAATATGTTTCCTTTGCATATTGGTGAACTTTATAGGTAGAGGTCATATGGGTGTCACGGTGGTATCTATGACTAGCCCTGCTAAACATAATGCAGTTTTAGATACAGACCTCACAGAACAAACTAATAACACGAATATTCAAGATGTAGCAGTTGAAAATATGACTATAGAAGATATTTATAGCAACGTCACAGGCAATAATAGTATTGATGGAGAGGCATTAGTGAATTCCACTGAGAATTTTCATAAAGTAAGTATTCATTTACCGAAAATAAAAAGCTTTCATATAAGCTCGCCTTTGACAGGGACTATTTATTACTAGGTATGTAAAATATTATGCATGGTATACATTTTTACCATAAAGAATTACGAAAGCCTTTTAATAAATTATAAATGGCTATACAGATTACAGAACCGTTAATGTTCCAGTGGTTCGAAAATTTTATACATATATTAACTTTAATATTTTTTCTAGACATATGATTGGCCAAAATCGACACAAGAAATGGTGTTAGGATCATTCTTCCTAGGATACTGCATTATGACATTACCCATGGGACTAGTAGCGCAACGATGGGGTGGAAAAATACCGTTGCAAATTGCTTTATTTGTCAATGGCGTAATCTCTATTTTGACACCATGGCTTATTAATTGGGTACGTATTTATAATAAGTAAATAATTGTATATTGCTGGTCATAGGCCTCAATTAAGAATTAGCATTGCCACAACTACCGATCCTGTGCTTTCCGCATTCTTCACATTCCCGCGTCATCATTATTATACATAGGCTATGCTTTGGGGAGTCCAACTATAATGATAATGATTTATTTTATTGTTTTTTAAGGGTGGTTGGAAGGCTGTCTGCGCATGTCGCATTGCGCAGGGTCTGTCTCAAGCAGGAGTCTATCCTAGCATACAAACCCTGTTGGCGAATTGGGTGCCAGTGAATGAACGTGGAACTCTTTCCAGCTATGTTTATACAGGTACCTACGCAGGCAAATATTTTCTTTAGATCCCGTTAATGCAAGTCGCTACTAAAAAGGTTCAATAAAAATATACATAGACGAATAAAAATACAAATCGAATTACATCACAATACAAGTAACACCTTATATGATTGTTCTCCGTTTACATAAATATATGCACAGTGTGGAGTCGGTAGTCGGGAGATAATAATCATAATTGAGAAATCAATTGTCACAATGTTAAGACTTTAAATAAGAGCACATTGTTGTTATAATGATAAGGAACACGTGTCATTTTTGAGATGCAGATAGAGGCCTATAATGTTCCCACTGCTGGGATACAAGCTTTCTCTCTGTGAGCGGGCACATGTCTAAGAATTTTTGGTTCTAGGACATGCTGGTTTCCCAACCATGTTTTCCTTCACCGAAATTGAGAGAAGTGGTGATGAAATGAAATACACACAGTAAAGTCTCTGCCTGGGTTTGGACTCATGACCTATGTAACTCGTAATTACGGACCGATACCACTGCGCCACCACTGCTCTCGCTCAGCGACCACTGCTGCTCTGTCTACGATTTATACCAAACTAGCAGCGCCCCGTGGTTTTACCCGCATAAGTGTTGATCCCGTGAGAATATCAGGATAAAAACTTCTTCTGTCCTTTCCCGGGACTCAAACTATCTCTATACCAAATTTCATCTAAATCGGTTCAGCTGTTTAAGCGTGAAGAGGTAACATAGTGACAGACGGACCCACTTTCGCATTTATAATATTAGTATGGATTAGAAAAACTTTGAAAAGTATATTGCACATAGTTATCAATATGCACTAATTTTTTTTTTTATTACTTTCCAGGTTCAACTACAGGCACTGTAGTAGCTTTCCAGCTATCTGGATACCTGAGTGAAAGCAGATGGGGATGGCCATCTACCTTTTGGGCTGTTGGGCTAATATGCCTCGGCTTGTTCGCCATTCTGAGCTTATTCGGAGCAGCAACACCTTCAGACCATAAGACTATAAGTGAGGAGGAAAAGTCTTATATTATGGGCCGACTTGATACTGGCAAGGTCAAGGTTAGTCATTCTCTTACCGTATCTTAATAAATGGAAGAATTTCGAACATGAACAAAGTTATAGGAAAGCTCGTGTGGGTATACCGGTGTTATTACTGCCGCATGAGATATTCCAGCTTTGTTTTAGGGGTCGCAACGCATATGCGATGTATTTCTTAAGGCTTCGCTGACCACTTTAATATTAGGTGAAAGCAACAATTTTACAAGTTTCTTCCATACATTTTCTGCTTTATTAAACACGACTTGTCGTGAAAATGGGACACTATTGTAATTTTTCATTTGTCAGGTATATAAATAGGACCCTGCTTGTTTGCCACTCGCGTATTTAAAAAAACTTCAGGTTTTAACAGTAAGTTGAAAGTGAATATTAAATGCATTACGTATCTTTCAAAAACTTGTTAATTCTTAATCATTTCCACTAACGTTTGCTTCATTCATTTTCAGAGACTAAAGACTCCATGGAAGGCGATCATCTGTTCAAGGCCAATGTGGGGTATTCTGGCCACCCACATCGGTAGTGGCACCGCCTTTGTGTTCTTCTTCACCCAAGTCCCTTCGTATATCCACTACATCCTTGGCGTCAATGTTAGAGGCGTAAGTATGTTTTAAAAATTGCCATGTCTTATTTGTATAGTGTTTTGTTTATTTCACTTGCATCTTCTGGCACATGATGTTACGAATCTTGGGATAAACAAATAAAAATAATTAATTGATCATACACAATTAATTCATATAGATATTAATGTTTATGGAACTTTTGATTCCATAAAAAAAACTTGGTGAGAATTCAATACAATTAATGATAGTAAGTGCTTATGCAGTAGGACGAAGAGTTGACGGAAGCCAATTAAAAGGGTTGATATCTCTCCAGGATACTAATACTTAGCTTTCATTTCAGAGTGGCTTTCTGTCATCTTTGCCGTACCTGATCAGTTTCTTCACAAGCATTTCTTTTGGAACGTTATCAGACTTCTTGACAAACAGAAAAATTGTTAGTATAAAGACTGCACGAAGAATATTTAATAGTATATGTGAGTATATCTGAAAATTACTATTACAGCTTCAATGATAAACCAGAGGTTTTATGTAAAGTTTGTGCAATATCCTTATCAGAAACACTGAAATCGTTTACAATTATATCAAAATCAATCTTTAACTATAGTCCATATTAGTACCCCTTAAGTTACAGATGGAATTTCAATACTTTAGAGTTGCTACTTTTATAAAACTTACCCCAGTTATAACTGATTCTTTATCACGCATCACGTTATGGTCGCAAGACTTTTCCACGATGTTCAAAATCAGGGCGCGCTGGAATTCAGAGCAGAACTAGTTTAAGAAGAACTAAACTGCAATTTGATTTATGAGGTTAGAGTGAAGTGGATACGAATGGAAATAACATACAAGATTAGTTTTTGTTTAGACTAAACCCGAAAAGGGGCCATTGTAGGTACTCATCATTTTGAAACACTTTTTCTATGGGACCAACCATCCATACATTTTGTCGATTTAAGTGAACACAAATGTATGGAACAGCTGTTTTTTTTTTCGCGATTTTAAGGTTGGTCCCACAGAAAAAGTTGTTCAAAATTATGAGTACAATGAACCCTTTTCGGGTTTAGTATAAACAAAAACTAATGTTGTATATATTGCTCTTAATATGAATAGATAGCTATAGCTCTCAATTTTACCGCGCTTTAATTAATATCGTAATAGTACGGGCGGCGGTGTGGTTCGCTTAAAAAAGTGATTTTATACCGGCTGAAAATTGTATCATTATTAGTTTTCCCTTAGTGCATATGGGATCTAAGCGTCAGCTGCTCCAGGAGTGTGGGAGTCCAAAGTTAGAGAATGTCAAAGTTGTACAAAAAACTTTTTAAAAAAATGCTGTATTTACCTTCAAAATTTAATTTCATACCGCGCCAAAACCTTATGGGACCGTTGTTGGGATCATTTTCTAACCAAAAAAGATAATCAGTTGCACGGAAGTGGGGCGAATATACGTCAGACAACTAAATGAACATGATAGTTGCGATGGCACATCAGGATAAATTCGAAACGGTAATAGGGTAAAGTTGTCAATCTAATCTAATCTAACTAGCCTGTACTGTCCCACTGCAGGGCAAAGGCCTCCCTCTCCCTTTATTTCCATTTTGAAGGAAAATAAAGCTGCATTTTTAATATGTTTTATTACAACTTTGACATGCTGTAACTTTGGTTTCCCCTTTGAGTGGTGCGGTGACTGACTCTCACATTCATAATTATTAAATGTTAAACAATCACAAGAAATGTTTAACCGGTATAAAATTGTTCGCAAAAATCGAGCAGTAGGTACCTCGTACCTCATCCATACGTTATTAAAAATATAACTTTCAGCTCAAGTTGGAGTAGCTGTGGCACTAGTTTGTACTACGTTTACTACGAGCACGGTTGTGGCTGTTATGTGCCTGGTCATTGCCATGGGATGCCATATGGGCATTCACGTTGGATGGATGGTAAGAATTAAACATTTATAATATGTATTTAGATTTGTAAAGATCCCAAATAGCAGGAAACGACCACGCGGCCGGTCCAAAAAGAGATGGTGGGTTGAGCTGGACTACTTCATAAAGGATTCGCCCACATCGCTGCAGTAGACCGATAAAAGTGGAAAGAGGGAAGGCAGGCCTTTGCTCTGCAGTGGGACAACACAGGCTTATAATAACGTTTGCCACTGACGTGAGGTCGTGACTTCACCTCAGTTTTCATGGATATAAATCCAATTCTATTTAATAGCACATAACGATTGAGGTTACAAATGCCAGGCTTCTTTCGTTTACAGTTAAAGCATTTATTTTTAGCATTTCTGAACTACCACGCAATCTGGCAATTAATTAGAAATGAATAAATTGCTTGGCTTTATTTACACTCATATTTATTTTCGTCTCTTCAAGGTGAACCACATCGACCTGGCGCCGAACTTCAGCGGCACCCTCATGATGATGGGCAACACAATGATGAACCTCTGCAGTGTGCTGCTACCTGTGCTCGTCTCATACGTTGTCACTGATGTGGTGTGTATCTACAATCTGCTTTATTTTAATAATTTTATATGCATTAAAAATAAATAATTATATCGAAAAACATTTACTATACAAGGATTGGCGCGTGGCTAAAACTGGAACTAATGCCGCCATCTTGGTTCTTCGTTACATTCCACAAAACAATTGCACATGTCAATGTCATTCAAATGCCAAAAGATAACTAGCATGTGTAAGCTTTGTGATTTTTGCGTATAGCTAGAAAATGCCTATGACATTATGTCCGCCTCTGTATAGACGCCAGCACATCAAGCTACTACAATCTGTCAGAATTCTTTAATAGATTTCAACTTTATATGCTTTAGCATAAGGTTCAAAGTTGATTGGGAAAATTTGACAATTGCGGGTAGCTTGATGTGCTGGCGTCTGTACATTTCTGTGTTTGAAATATTAGGTAATTAAATAAATAAGCAATAAGCATATAATAATAATAATTGATAACAATAAAGAAAAAAATTTGTGATATTGTGCATAACTCACTGCTTAGGCTATAAAATACAGTATACCTATGTGATGCATACCAAGTGGCGACACATAGTGGTTTTAAGTCTAAGTTATATTGATTTTCATTGTTTATTTTCGCAATTAAAAGTAGTTGAAGGAAAGATTACTAGATGACACATTATATTAACTACAAGGAAATTCAGTATACTTTTACCAAACGTAACGCCCTTCAGCCTATGGTAAATATCAAATAGTTTATCCCAACAGACTACAATGCAGTTTGACCTACAAATAACAATTTAACAACACCTAATTTGAGTAAGTTCAGTTAAGTGTTCCCTCTCATCCATGGCAGTAAAATGTTTTAAAACTATGTTGTTTTTATTCCGCAATAAATAGGTCCGGGTTTCGATGCTACACCCACCGCCCTCTCGCCCGCAAAACTATGCATACCTATGTGGACGTAGCGGTTATTGTGTTGCAACATGCAAACCCAAACCTACGGAGTAATAGCGTAACACACATAGAATGGCACCCGAACACAATACCTTTCATTTTGACAGTTCAACCACGTTCATTGCTTTATTTACGTTGTTGAGCAGACGAACTTTTTAAACCTATAAAGCAATGAATTAGGAAATTCCTTCAAAACCCTCGGATTGTGAATGAAAGTGTGTTACACAATTGTTGTTTTTGGTTGTTTTGTGTGACATGTTGCATACAATACTAATTCATTATTGATTGATTGATTAATTTGTACCTACTTATTAATTAAAATATTTTTACTCCCTTTTTTGTTACAGTATAACCAGACACAATGGCGGACTATATTCCTCACAATAGCGGGGATGGCCATGGCAACAAACGCTCTCTACGTTATTCTGATGACAGCTGACTTACAACCTTGGAATGCTGGTCATCAGGAAGGTTAATAATTAAAGTTCTTAACTTTGAGTAATATAATAGTATTCACAGGCCTCGGTTTAATGCGGCAACATGACTTTATCACGGAGAAATCGGTGTACATTCATGAAAAAAAGCCGCCTAATATAAACCTCCACCCTTTTTTGAAGTCGATTAAATCTATACATATAATAAATCTGTAGACGAGGCGTTTCTGTACATTGAAAATAAAAATAAAAAAAATAGTTGGGCTGTTATAGGATAACCAACAGATGCAATTTCTTCAATTTTTGTCTGTTTGTCTGTTTGGATGTGACAGATTTTGAACAGGCTCAACGTAAAAAGTAACAAACCAATATGGTTCATATTTATACTCAAATATAGTCTAGAACTCGGAGCAGTGATTAGTCTTTGTTTCATCGCAATCGCTTCAGTCTATCAAAAGATATAATCAATTTAAAGCATTCTATAACAATTTTTATTGCAATAAATGGAAACATGTAACGACATCTATTGGCGCGATATAGTACTAACGAAATCATATTGTTATCTTTAAAACATTATTATGTGTTTAATCACTTGCCTTTATGACGAAATAATTCTGATCCTTATGTCTGTGTTATTTAAAAAAAAAATAATGATAATGTTTAAATAAATAATATAAACACATATATAATAAAATCGTATATAATAAAATCGTAGGAAAGGCAAAACTGTACATAGAATATATAAAAAAAAAATACTTGGGGCGTGATCTACAATCGATATCGAAGCAAAAATATAGTTTTTAGAATTTTTGTCTGTTTGTCTGTATATATGTCCGGGCTAAACTCAAAAAGTACTGCATGGATTTACTTCAAATTTTGCATGAATATTACTAAGAGGTCGGGTCAATATATAGGCTACATATTATCACGCTATCACCTACGAGGAGGAGCTGTGAATCTTTAATTTTCTTACGCATTCTGTGACAGCGTGTAATCTAACGACGCATATTTAAATGTTGTTTTTGAGTAAGTCATGCTATTATCTAGCTTTACACTATAAAATACGCCATTAAAGTAACTTGGGCAGAGAAACAAAGTTTAATGAATGTTAGTAGTATAAGACAATTTTGAAGCAGCGCCATCTATGAGATTTCATAAAAATCAAATCAAGTTACATGTCAACACTTTTTGGAAATTAATAATTTTTTGATCATGTTGGTGAGGTTAGTAGTTAGTTATTCTTAAAATTCATAGATGGTAATGTGCATTTTCTTCATAAAAGTTGTATAATTCGTTTTGACAAATTCAAGTTCCAACAAAACCCTCAAAATCTTGAGCAGAGTTGAGGAAGACAATTTAAAAAAAATGCGGTGTTAAGTATTACAAAAAAGTTATGTTCATTGATGATGATCATTTCTTCATCAATTTCATGTTGTTAGTACAAAATAAACATTGACTGTTAATACTTTTGTTCGGTATTTATCTGTGTGATTATTGCTTGGTAATTAATATATTTTCATGTCGTATACCTAATTATAAACTTAAATTATACCGTGCATCCGAATAATGGCGAATGCGATTTTCTGCGGTTGTTACTTCACACTGTCCGAGGCAAAGTCTTTCGCCTTTCTGAGGACATTTGATGGCGTGGAGTTTCCCACTTACCGCGCAGCCTGCGTAGCACGTCACCTTCTCGACGGTGACCAAAATTGGGCTGACACCCTCGCGGATACGAGCGTCAGTGACAGTCCCAGCCGCATGCGTCATCTGTTTGCCGTCATCTTGGTGTTTTGTGGAGTCGCGAACCCGGTAGCTTTGTGGGAGAAGTATCGCCATCATCTGTCTGAAGATTTTCTACGAGTCGGAAGTCGGAGATGGCGAAATGACCACCATACGAAATGACCATGTCGCTTTGTTCTCTACAGAGCAAAAACAAATTTATGACACCGTCCTTGAAAGCGTTTGGCAAAACCAGGGTAAAATGTTTTTCTCTGGTGGTACAGGAAAAACATTTGTTACCACTGGCATACTTGCAGAGGTCAGGAGGCAAGGCAAATTGCTATTGCTGTAGCGTCGTCGGGAATCGCTGCCACACTGCTTCCGGGACTGCAAGACAGCACATGCCATGTTTAAAATTCCCATCGATTTACAGAGCGCCGAAACACCTGTTTGTGGTGTGTCACGTAACAGCGATAAGGGACACGTGCTCAAGGATTGCTCTGTGATCGTATGGGATGAGTGTACGATGGCCGAGGATCGAGGGCTGACGAGGTGAATGCTTCGTTGAAACGATCTTCGTTGTGGTCACGAGTTCGTACGCTGCGCTTGACCATTAATATGAAAGCTCGGCTCGGCGGCAATGCACGCGCTCAAGAATTCTCCGATGTCCTTCTAAGTCTTGGCGAAGGCACTCTACCAGAAGAGAGAGGTAGACAGGTGGTGCTTCCAGAGTCTCTCGGTAGAGTGGTTTCCAGCTTAGAAGGAACTCATTCGCTGTGTGTACGGGGACATTCAGTCGTATACCGCACCAGCAGAATTCTTGGGTGTGTGAGCGGGCCATTTTGACGCCCAAAAATGATCAGGCTGCAGCAATTAACGAATGCATTCTCTCGGAAATTGAGGGGAATGAAGTGGTCTACACCTCGATAAACACTGTTGTCAAGCAAGATGACGCCACACATTATCCCGTGGAATTTCTGAACTCCCTGTCAGCAAGTGGACTTCCAGCGCATTCAAGCTGAAGCGGTGTCCCGGTTATGCTTCTTCGGAACCTATCTCCTCCGAAGTTGTGTAACGGGACCGGCCTTAAAGTCATCTCGCTCCACAGACACACCATTGAGGCGGAAATTCTTCCGGGTTATGGCGTAGGCGAGGCAGTATTTATACCACGCATTCCCCTCATACCTCAAAACTTCCCGTTCCAGTTCAAGCGCGTACAGCTCCCCGTGAGTGTTTGCTTTGCGATGACCATCAATAAGTCGCAGGGGCAGACACTGAGGGCAGTGGGTGTCGACGTCAGGACGAGTTGCTTCTCACACGGGCAACTGTACGTCGTCGCTTGCTCCCGCGTCATCACACATTTTGGCTCCTGGCAGCATAACTACCAACGTAGTTTATAGGGAAGTGTTGTAAGGTATATATGATACCTTTGAACGTATTTTTACTCTTTTGTGTCCTGGAATGTATTCCTGCATTATTTCCTCTATTTCCTTCAGTCACCTCTTATGACTGAAATCAGCAGGATTCCCATATAACTCTCTTCACTTGCTTCGCTTGCAAAAAAAAACTTATATTTTAATGCTATTTTAAAAGTTGTTTACTTTATAATGCTATAGCGACACTGGCATCTTAGGTATTTTTGGTGCTGTAGAGCCTTCACGCAGACGACGTCGCGGGCAGCAGCTAGTATAAAATAATAATGATAGTCATCAGAAACAATTAGAAACTATTTGATCATCAGGATGGCTTGACGATTAAAAAGCCAATTATTTCTAACTAGCTGACCCGGCGAACTTTGTACCGCCTCAGATTCAATAAAAACTAATTTATGAGAAAATTAATCTTCTTCAAAGATATTCCCACAGGATCGTAACTTACGCGGGTGAATCCGCGGGGCGCTGCTAGTAAACAATATATATTACTGCTCCAACGGTTTAAAGACAAAATCGGAGAAATAACTATAATTTAGAATAATTCCTCCCAGCCTCCCTACTATTATCCTACTCCACTCATATTTAGTTAACTAGCTAACCCGGCGAACTTCGTACCGCCTCAAAATCATTAAGAAGGAATGTGTGAGGAAATTAATTATTTCCATATTTTTTTCGAAAAAAAATCCCATGTTTTAATACTTATTCTGCTATTCGGGGCGGAGAAAAATCCAACAAATCAAAGATCATCAAAATCGGTCCAGCCGATCTTGAGTTATAAATGGTGTAGGTAACTAACCCGACTTTGTTTTATTTATATAGATTAGATTAGTAGAGAGGTTAAACCGCGTTAGGCTTATTTTAACTTACCTATAATAAGACTGGGAAGAGTAGACCAAGTAATTGTTATCTTATTTCCAGATAAACCTATTGAAGACGCAGAATCCAAAGATGAAAAAGATAAGGAAGCAAACAAATAATACAATTAAGAAAAATAGTTTTACCAAATAAATCAATAAGTTTCAATATTAATGAACTAAGTTTTATTTCTGTACCTACTGCTTTTATTATACCTCTCCTGTGTACGAGTCTGCATGACATCCGGAAATCTTCTCCATACGAAAACTACCCTTTGGAATGGGCGACTAGAATCAATTCTATTTTATCGTAATTTTTGACGTTCAAAAGTGCCTTTTATGTGCCTATTTGAAATAAATGCTTTGACTTTGACTTTGAAAATAAATGTACTTAGTTTGTAAAAATAAATATTATGTTGTTGAAAGTAGACAGGATATAAGTTGAAACATAATAAATGGAACAATGGAATGGTTCGTTTATGTGATCAGTAATATTTTATTCTACTCTGATGCTACCTATAATAAGGGCAAAGGTGAATAATCATTCTAGGGTTAGCTGAATGAACATGCAGACAAGGTACTAATTAATAGTAGCCACTCTGTTAAATCACGAACATATTATGTACTAGATGCGCCCCGCGGTTTCACCCACATAAGTTTCGATCCCATGGGAATATCGGGATAAAATGTATCCTATATGTTAATCCTGGTTATAAACTATATGTGTGCCAAATTTCATCGAAATCCGTTGAGTAGTTTTTGCGTGAAAGAGTAACAAACATAACAAACATCCATCCGTCCTTACAAACTTTCGCGTTTATAATAGTAGGAAGTAGGAATAGGAAATAGGATAAGCAAAATCAGCCTATAATGTTCCCACTGCTAGGACACAGGCCTCCTCTCTTCGAGAGGGAGTGGGCTGTCATCTACCACGCGAGCCTAGTGCGGATTGATAGATGTCATATGTCTTGGAATTTTTTTTCTAGGACATGCCGGTTTTCTCATGATGTTTTCCTTCACCGTTTTGTAAGCAAAGTCAAAGTCAAATCATTTATTTCAAATAGGCACATTAAAGGCACTTTTGAACGTCAAAAAAAAACTAAATAGAAATGATTCTAGTCGCCCATTCCAATAGGTAGTTTTCGTATGGAGAAGAATGGGCAAGAAACTCCACCGTTACTCTTTTAAAATGTTTTACAAGGTCTTGTATACATAATATAATTATAATTATGTGAACACGATGCACCCATAATAAAATTAGTCTATCACAAAAGGTAAAAAGAATTAAAATTTAAGCAATGACAGGTAAATCAAATAAGTGATAGATACATGGTGCTCACATATTTACAAATTATTTAAAAAAAAATGCAAAAGTAGTTGATTTTTCTAGAATTTTAACAAGTGTGTGAGCCAGTGTAGTCGCAGATTGTAAAAATGAAATAAAATAAGATGTCATAATTAAAATTGAGGAGGTGGGGATAAAATTGTTTACACAGTAAAGCGCCTGCCTGGGTTCGAACCCAGGACCTACAACTCGTAAGTCCGGACCGCTACCACTGGGCCACGACTGCTCTCGGATAATTTGACTAATTTTTGTAATTATTTGAAATTTTATACCCAACCTCTTACCAAGTAATCGCGTTGAAACCATCACTAAATGAAGTAATTAAACAAAACAGTAAAAAACTTTGTAATTTCCTTGAGTAGGCTTAGGTAGTGACTCGTAAACGCAGCTCATAAAAACAAATAACTTCCATCGTTATTCCGGAAGGTAAACTTTGGATCCAATCAATTACTATGAAGCTTTAACTTTATTAATCAACAATCATCATTCTCATCGTCATCGTCCTCTTGTATGTTAATTAACAATTACTTTAAAATTTTCACGCTTTGATTAATGATTTTATTTCTGTAAGTAGGTCTGTACAAACATTTTTACAAGTCAATCATATTTTTTTAAACTAGTTGAGGTCGGCGTTTCCCATCTGTCTGACTACTCTGAGAAGAAAGGGCGAAACAAACTCAAAGATTACAGTCTTCTTCTAGGACAGACATATTAATCTTGGTCATTAAAATTAGATGTGGTCTAGCGTAGATGTAGCGTAGACCTCCCATAGATAGGTACTTCGCGACGCATCGTCGTGGCCATTGGATACCACAAGTTTTCTCACTGAAACAAACTGATGGTGAAGTAAAAGATCTTAAGGAAACCTGTACTTAAAAAACCGGCCAAGTGCAAGTCGGACTCACACATGAAGGGTTCCATACGATAAATGCTCGTTTGTTCTCGGAGTCGAGGCCGCGGTCGAAATGTATGGAAAAACGAATCTTTTATTTTATGATCGACAAAAAAATTCTTGCTGATTCATGGTTACAGTTTGCGTACTGGTTATTTTTTTTTCCTGTACGCATCAAAACTAATACTCGAACAATCACTTTCTTCTGGTGAAACATGAACCGTAGATTTTAAGCACTTGCAAACAAACTACACTTTATTAGTGATTAGCGCGTTTTTCTTTAATAGATTTTCAACTTTATCACTAAGGCATTAGGGTAGGTTCAAAGTTGATTGGGAAAATTTGACAGTTTCGGGTAGCTTGATGTATTTTTTCTTTATTTGTCCGTGTATTACAAAGCGAATACACGGACAAATAAAGGAATTTAAAAATATACGGTCGAATTGAGAAACCTCCTCCTTTTTTTGAAGTCGGTTAAAAAAATTAAACCGACTTCAACAAGAAATAACTCAAAATTATGAAATAAGTCGGTGTCTTGGGATCTGTATTTTAGTTTTAGTTTTATGCCATCGACTTCCGAAATTAAAGTTATTTCATAATATTGAGTTAATTTCTTGTTGAAGTCGTAAATTACTTTTTATTTCGTAATTTTTAGTTAGTAAAAACTGGAATATTTGTTTGTAATAAGTACGTAATAGTTTTTTTGTAAATATTGCACTAGAATTTGACCAAGGTTTTGAGATGTTCTCCCTTTGACACTACACCCGTAGCTCGTATCAATAAGCCAGGCCGTCACAGGAACTCACGGAGCGATTTTCGCCCGCGTCCGCTGCGGTTGCGGGCCCGCAGCTTCTGTAGAATGCAAATATTTATATAAAAAATTAAAGCACATTTCACGACGCGTTTTACGCCCGCGGTGTTCGCGGTTGTATGCGGCTCCCGCTGTACCGGCGGGCAACTAGTAGAATCGCGCGGGCCGCGGTTACCCGCAGCCTCGGCGGGTGGCGCCCGCGCGCTTTGCGATCGGTTGGCGGGCGACCGCGGGGGCCAGCGGGCGGCGCGGCGGGAGGTACGGCCGGCCGGCCGGTACGGAGGTAGGGAGGCGGCGGCCGCGTAACCGCGCGAATAACCGGTCTCGTGAGTTTTGAAATAAAACCGCAGATCCACGACCGCGGCGGTTGCGGGCGAAAATCGCTCCGTGAGTTCCTATTTGAAAATTACTGAATCGATTTTGATGAAACTTGCACTGTTCCCTAAGTTGAAGTAAATGTGGCTTACATTTACAAATAAAAGTGCAAAGGACTTTGTTTTGTACTATTTAGAGATAGTGATGTAGTAAGTTGACATAATAAATATGGAAACGAGTTGAATTAGATAAAATCAGTCATGCAACACTGTAACTAATATTTCTTTATTTACATTATGTACAATTATCTTGAATATTTTGTACGCAAGATAATTTATGAATGCGATCTTCTGACTAATCTAATCATTTCTTCTTATTGCGCAATTTTCAGTACCTTTATTCCAATGAACGTGGTGTACTAAGTTTTGTCATCTACCTGTTTGTCAATCGTTAGTAAATAAATTGGGGTTTTTGTTGAAAGTTACGAATAAAGTTCGACATTACAAATTGATGTTCATGAAAAAGTGAAAATTGTATTTATTCATTTATTTTATTTTAAAAGAAGGCTTACTAACTAATGTCGTGATTTCATCGATTTAATTTAAAAAACATACATTATTTTAATACCACATTATAATATCCACTGTGGCAACACTATCAACAAACTTTTAAAATGTATTTCCACTGTGGTAACTAAATGTATTATTCCACTTGGGCAACACTTAGAAATAACAGTTATGATATTCGTTATTTCTGGGTGGGGCAAATGTCGTTTTAAATGGTAAAATGTAGTGCAAAGCCAGTCGTTGTTGGATTGTGAACAAGTGCAGTTGTGCGATTAAAAAGTATTAGCAAGAAAACTGTCTATTTCATTACAATTCAGAAGTCCCATGGACCACGAGCCATGTCTCGGTAAAATCGTAAGTAGGCTTATGAACTGTATACATTATTAATTTTTGCTGCAAGATAAGTTCAGTGGGCGGTGGGTGTTTAAATTATGTAGTTTCATGATTCTGTAGCAATAACTGTGGCGTATTTCCCAGACGGTTAATATTTAAATCATAGTTAATAGTAATTGGGCCGATGCACGTGCTACCTTTGGTCGAGGCAACTCCTCGATAAGGTTATCATTGCGTTGGACTAATTATAATAATATAATTAGTAAATAGTTGGGCCTATGCACGTGCTGCCTTTGGTCGAGGCAACTCCTCGATAAGGTTGTGGTTGTGTTGGCATAACTATATAATAAGTAAATAGTTAGGCCGATGCACGTGGTACCTTTGGTCGAGGCAACTCCTCGATAGGGTTATCATTGCGTTGGACTAATTATAAACAATAAGTCAATGCCTTTACCTAGTTGAGCCAGTGTGCGTGGTACTCTTGGTCGAGGCAACTCCTCGATAGAGTTACCATTGCACTGGACAACTTGAAAAATAAAAATCGTGCGAGTAAATGTTGGGAATTTCGCTACAAGATTTCACTCTGAACAATAGTATTTTTAAGTCTGTTCCGTTCACTGAATTTTCGGAGTAGCTATAAAGTGTGATTGGTAAGCAGCTTACATTTTGTTTATTGCGGCAATGTTTAGTGACTGTACGGACTATTATATAATAAAATGTATAGGTTAGACTTCTATGCGGCGTGCACTCTGGTCCAGCCACGAGGTGAGCTGTTCAGAGATGTACGAGTATAGTTTAGACATTAGACTTTGACCTCTATCTATGCGGCGTGCACTCGGGTCCAGCCACGAGGTGAGCTGTTCAGAGATGTACGAGTATAGTTTAGACTTTTGACTTTGACCTCTATCTATGCGGCGTGCACTCGGGTCCAGCCACGAGGTGAGCTGTTCAGAGATGTACGAGTATAGTTTAGACTTTTGACTTTGATTTCTATCTATGCGGCGTGCACTCGGGTCCAGCCACGAGGTGAGCTGTTCAGAGATGTACGAGTATAGTTTAGACCTCTATGCGGCGTGCACTCGGGTCCAGCCACGAGGTGAGCTGTTCAGAGATGTACGAGTATAGTTTAGACCTCTATGCTGCATGCACTCGGGTCCAGCCACGAGGTGAGCTGGTCAGAGATGTATGAGTATAGTTTAGACTTCTATGCGGCTTACACACTAGTTCAGCCATGTAAGTGAGCTTTATGGAGATGTATGCGTATAATTTATTACAGCCATGTAGGCCAGATGTAGTTCAGATTTAATGACGAAGATGTACGAGTATAGTTTAGTTCTATGCGGCTTACACTCTAGTTCAGCCATGTAAGTGAGCTTTATGGAGATGTATGCGTGTAGTTTATTGCAGCCATGTAGGCCATCTGTAGTTCAGATTTAAAGATGAAGATGTACGAGTATAGTTTAGTTCTATGCGGCTTACACTCTAGTTCAGCCATGTAAGTGAGCTTTATGGAGATGTATGCGTGTAGTTTATTGCAGCCATGTAGGCCAGCTGTAGTTCAGATTTAAAGATGAAGATGTACGAGTATAGTTTAGTTCTATGCGGCTTACACTCTAGTTCAGCCATGTAAGTGAGCTTTTTGGAGATTTATGCGTATAGTTTATTGCAGCTATGTAGGCCAGCTTTAGTTCAAATTTAAAGATGAAGATGTAAGAGTATAGTTTAGTTCTATGCGGCTTACACTCTAATTCAGCCATGTAAGTGAGCTTTATGGAGATGTATGCGTAGAGTTTATCGCAGCCATGTAGGCCAGCTGTAGTTCAGATTTAAAGATGAAGATGTAAGAGTATAGTTTAGTTCTATGCCGCTTACACTCTAGTTCAACCGCGTAAGTGAGCTTTATGGAGATGTATGCGTATAGTTTGTAGCAGCCACATAAGCGAGCTGTTTAGAGTTTAAAAATAAAGATAAAGATATAAGTACGAGTATAGTTTAGAGTTCTATGCAGCTTACTCTAGTTCAGTCATGGGAGATGTATGCGTATAGATTGTTGCAACCATATGAGTGAGCTGCAGTTCAAAGTTTAACGTAGGTACTTATGTGATCTTATGCAGCCATGTAGGTGTGCTGCAGTTCAAAGTTTAACGTAGGTACTTATGTGATCTTATGCAGCCATGTAGGTGAGCTGCAGTTCAAATTTTAACGTAGGTACTTATGTGATGTAACGCAGCCATGGTAGGTGAGCTGTAGTTCAAAGTTTAACTTGGGCACTTATTATTTTATACAGCCATGTGAGTGAACTGTAGTTCTGAATTTAACGTAGGCATTAATGAGATCTTATGCAACCATGTAGATATGCTGCAATGAGTCCCAGATTTTGGCCCTGATAGTAGATCCTAAGATATTGAGCGATAGCTAAGAAAGATAGTTGATACACCAATGTTTATGATTGGGATGAAAACAAATAAAACACTATGCCCTTAAAAACCTTTTTGGATGACCAAAAAGCGGTATGAAACTTTGCTAACCAGTAACGTGTACGCTGCCATAAACTAACGCAACCGAAAATACGCCATAATGTGTATTGGATAATTTTTTATGATAAGTTAGCATTGCACAGTAGGTATGAAATTGATGGCCGATAGGCAGTAGGTTATATTACTTAATGGAATCAATGATAATTCTATTAGAAACTGTGCGCAGGAACTTACGGATGGTTAGTTAAATTATTTAGCTTCCCAGCAACCTAGCATATCTAAATAAATTTCCAAAATATAGAATCAAATAGGGCTGCGAACAGGCTTCGCCCTAACAAGGTTAATACCAGACAGATGCTGTCTGACGGTGGTGTTCTAATGATCTCATTCCACCCTTTCTGCTACTGATGCCAATGATAAATTTTCAAGAATATTGGCGTCAACTGAACTATGACCGATGCATATATGGATTTCGGTAGCAACTGTACCTTGATTAAATGCTCGAAAGCAAAAGAACTTAGTAGTCATAATAAAAAAATATATAAATATATATTAGATACATATTTGCCAATTAGGTAATAGGTAATATAAAAGGTTTTAAATGTTCTATTACCAAACCGAATTACTTGTTCTGGCGATTGGTGACGAGTTTTTACCTCTCAGCAATGTTAAGTAAAGTAAAGTGACCGATATATCAATTGGAACTTTACGTCCATGTTAGGGAAGACACGACCATAGTCAGGGGTGGTTTGGTAGGTATACAAAAGAGTATTAATTGAGCTATCTCTGTCTTGACGGATATACACGAATGAATCCAAATCAAGAATATCACTTGCGTCAAGTCTGATAAAAAAATAATTAACAGTAAATCAGTTGTATTATAAGTTACGTTTTTAATCAGCAGTCCCTTTAAAACTCCAAGCAGATACTTTAATAGCGAGGGCAAATCCCGTCGAGGTAAAAACTAAAACCATGTCTATCAGTAAAGATTTTCTCATTTCGCAAGAACGAATTTTATTAATTTTGCTAGATTTTGGTATAAGTGTTTATGGACGCCTCCATGAACCTGATATAAATCTGACAAGATATGAAATATATAGGAAATGTTTGCTCCGAGTTAGATTGGTTGCACAAAGCAAAGTGCAAAGTCAAAGTTTTTGTTTGTTAAACATAGGTGTCATTAAATTAAATAGGTACAGAGATCGGTTTTGCCGTTAACGGCGTACAAATATCAATTTATACAAATTACAATCCAACAGGTTCTTGTTAAATTTAAATGATATAGATATATATATTAAATGATAGAAAAGTCATGATGACACACACTTTGTAATTTCCAAAAATGCTAGGTGGCAATTTTTTTAGGCTAACCATGACGATTTGGGCCATTGGCCAAAACACGTTTGAAGTTAATAAACGGGTTTCTTTCTCTCAATATCCATGCCTATTTGTTTTTAATTGTTTGTTCCAACTGAAGTAAGTCGAACTAATTATTGCCGAACGAATTAATTCTGCAATACATGCAAGGCGGAAAGTAGCTTGTCGTCGAAATGTTTATGAACCACAAAATAGAGGATCGTTTTTTTTAATAAATCGTTTTTATGGATATATAAAGCACATAGGGTTGGTTGTTTTTGATAGAAATTTTGGAAAATCATATCCAAGATATATAATAGAAATACTCAAAAATACTCTCGCAAAGTACCTACATCGGAGAAATGTCATGTCAAAGACTAGCAAATATAGCTTATTGTTCAAAACACTTTAAATTCAATTACGGGATAAAAAGAATGTCAAAACATCTAAGCACTTCGTTATAAACATGGCAAGATGGAAGGTATTTTGTCACGTATTTTTTTTATTTTTGAATATCGTTACGAAAGTATGGCAGGATTAACAAATCCATAGTAATTTAGAAATTAATTTTAAAATATACTGTAAATCCCGCAATCCTGAACATTACACTAGAAACTGGACATGTACTCTATTCAGTGATTTTGAAGCACAGCTCAGACTAGAATAATAGGATGCCTATGTGTACCTACATATATTTTACTCCTGTTTCATGTTTGTTTATTAGATTAATATAATATACTTTACTAGCAGCGCCCTGCGGTTTCGCCCGCGTGAGTTTCGATCCCGTGGGAGTGTCGGGATAAAAATTATCCTATGTCCTTTCCCGAGACTCAAGCTATCTCTAAACCAGGTTTCATCTTGATCGATTCAGCGGTTTGGGCTTGAAGAGGTAACATACAGACAGACAGACGTCTCGCGTTTATAATAACAATATGGATGTATGTAGTTATTGTATAATGCAAATGGTAGGTACACCACAGACTACCTACAGCATTTGTCTCTCCTTCCCCTTTTGAATCCAGCCAATTAATGGTTGTCCTTAAAATATCGCTCTTGGCGGTGGGACCGTCCATTGTGTCGCCCTTTGTAGGATTTATATATTTATATCTGTAATTTATATGGTGTACATAATAAATAATATTCAATTCTATTCCTATGATTCTAAAATATCGGGGAACCTTTTAGAGCCTGCAGTTTCTTATTCAGTAGGTGATTAAGTAAAAATTACTAAAACTAATTTCAACAATGTCAAATGTAAGAAATTACTCGCAAAACTTACAAAGTAGCATGAAGTAGCAAAATATTTAGGTAATGATAGATACTAGTTTTGACCATGGATTCAATCGTTAGGGATTTGAAAAATCCTCTGGTTTGAAATCCGATTCGTCCAACTTTAGATAATAATTATAATTTAGAATCTGACAAATAACTGCAAACACGAATTGCTATCAATGTATTTAGAAAACGGTATTTAACTTTAGTTAACCCCGTTGGTCTCGTGGTCGCAGGCGCGGCTGAGCGTGGGGTCCTGGGTTCGATTCCCGGGTTGGGTAGGGTGTCGTTTGATTTTTCCATTAGGAATTTCTCGGTGGCAGCCTGAGGATTGGAACTTGGAGGTGGACACCCCGTGCCTCGGAAAGCACGTGAAGCCGTTCGTCCTGCGCCTGATCTGTGCCCGGTCGTGTCGAGTCGCCGTCCCGTCGGGCTGTGGCAGTGTGGGAGCATAGAGTGCGCCTGTGGTTTGCGGACACCACACCATAACGTCTCCTGCGTGCTTGCCTGGTCTCCGTTGAAATTGGCCGCCGTCAGCGTCGCCGGGATCCCGTCGGCAGGATTTATATTTTAATAAGTGCATAGTGCATACTAGTTTCTCTTTTCGTCAGGTACTAGTTATGCATTGCCTGTCATGAATGTATACAAGGTGTAACGGGATAAACGCAAGTCCTGAAAGTAGTTTGTTCATAATTGACTAGTGAATCGATTTCAGTAACTTTTAATAAAGATATTTTTTCAAAAATGATGTATTTTGCCGTAGGTAATGCTAGCCGATTGAGCCAAAGAAAATTAAATCTTATTTCAAAACAATAAGACTCGATTTTAAATGCATACAGTAATGTTAGGGTCAACACGACTTTCTTATTAACAGTTCATTGTATTATGCTTTTAACTCAATACTCTAATTGGGGTGTATGAGGTCTTGCGTTGATTATGTTACATGTTGCAGTATCTTGATTAGATTATTGTCTTTTTGTATAGTTATTTATTGTTGCTATTTGATGTATTGCCTCAGTGGTCGTGATTAGCGCGTGCTCCGGAGTTAGCACGCCGTCGGATGGCCGAGTGTCGTGATTTCATCGATTTAATTTAAAAAACATACATTATTTTAATACCACATTATAATATCCACTGTGGCAACACTATCAACAAACTTTTAAAATGTATTTCCACTGTGGTAACTAAATGTATTATTCCACTTGGGCAACACTTAGAAATAACAGTTATGATATTCGTTATTTCTGGGTGGGGCAAATGTCGTTTTAAATGGTAAAATGTAGTGCAAAGCCAGTCGTTGTTGGATTGTGAACAAGTGCAGTTGTGCGATTAAAAAGTATTAGCAAGAAAACTGTCTATTTCATTACACTAACAAACCAATGACATACAGAAAGAATATTAAATTCCAGTGTAAACAGGATAAAATACGAATGTTAGCTAATTACGTAAAAGTAAACCGACAAACGTAAGACTAGTAATTACACAGTAGCATTGACTTTGCCGTGGTATTTGTGTTGCGATAGCGCCGACAGATGAGCACATTATAATGATGCTTTTTGAGATAATTTTCCATTAACACCTGAGAATTTCAGTTTAAAAGAGAAGCTGCCACTAATTATTTGCAAGCGAGAAATTAAGAGTGACCGGTGTTTAATCACTGATTTGATTTACTAGCTTAGTAAAATAATTTAAAGATTTTTTTAGTGACTACCAATATAATAGCTAATTATAAATAGTAACTGTCGCCTTCAATGTTACTCAGTGGAAAATAAACTTGATAGTTTAAAAAAATATATCTGAAGGCTTTTAAATTACAAGAATTGTCTCGAAATTTAAATGTTCAAAATCTAGTCACAGTCTCATCTCGGCGACAAACAAAATGTCAAAAATGTACGGAAATTAGAGGTCTTTTTGACAGATTGAGACTGAGACAGACTGTGAACGTTCACAACACAACAGAATAATAATATTATGTTCAAAAGTATCGTACCGTGCACATTTTCTAAATAATTGTTTTAATTTTGAAATTTTTGCTCGTAAAACCACCAAAAACAATAATATCTAATATGGAAGAAAAAAAAGATCTCGCAAATATGGGTCCGGAACCCGATTTCAAGGGTGAGTGAAAGAAATATATTTTTCCTTGTAGCATAATATTATTTTTATTATCTTCTGTTTTAATGCCATCATAGTACAAAAGATAACTATGTGATACAGGAATAAGGATCCTCTAACTATACAAATAAATTACTTGATAGTAGGTACATACATTCATCAAATTTCACTTGCGTGATGCAGGATCGAATCCTGCATCACGCAAGCGAAATTTGATGAATGACGTCAGTCAAGCTCACTAGTGCCATCTATTGGTTTTCGATATTTGTGGATCGCTGTTTGAGAGCGCAGTTCCTGTGTAGAATCATAGATGTCGCCATTATTTTATTTATGTTTATGCACAAATTCATCGAATTTGAAGTTAAATTTTAATCTATAATTATTTATCTTACAAGACGTCCTCCTAAATCAAATGAAATCATTGAATATAGGTAATACATGAGGTGTTACAACACAAAAGTAGTTCTTTAAACCATATAATGTGAAATATGTCATATTTTATTAGATATTATTACAAATATTCTATATTCTTAATCACGTGTTCATTCGTCGATGCAGCGTACTAACGTCACTACTAAACAAAATGTGTCAACCTCGACGGAAATGAGTTGTTTGAATATCGTTACTGCTTCAGATACACGGAAATACGCGGTGCGTGGGCGTCAGCAGCCTTGGAATAAGCAGCGCAAACAGCTCCCTAGGGGACACCTAGTTATAACATGGAGCAAAATTTAACACGCTATAATATTTCTAAATGTTTTATTTGTTTAGTAACCAATGCGTTTGGGGAAATTGCAGTCTTGTGTTTTATTTCAAAATGGAACTAACATTGGCTAAGCAAATATTGACTGAAAACTGTATAAACTGTCCTAAGGACGCAATTAAAATTATTTATCTTTTCAAAGTTAAAGAATATTTATTAGATTAAAGTTAAATTAGAAACAGGTAACGATAGTAATTAGGTATTCACATTTCAGTTTCAGGATGGGGCTACAGACATCAACAATGTTTCATACTATTCTGCACCCTGACTATAGCTTACAGCATGAGGTCCTGCATGGGGGTGTCACTGGTAGCTATGACATACCATGGCAGTCAAGGAAATGAAAGCAATGCAGATAATGTTACAGAATTTAAAATTGAAGGAATTATGAACGCTCTTATGTTGGTACCACCGGTAAGTATTTTTGAAGCAAAAGATTTTTGTTTGTTTTAAGATGCTGAGCATTAGCAATGCCTGCTTGTTACCTTTGATGTTGGTTTACTAGACTTTATTATGGATTCATGAATTTGGTGATTTGAACTATTTCTTAATCACAATATAATTTATGTTTAACTTTATTCTTCTGCTTAGTGTCTATGGCACGACAGTGTATTGAATTGAGTTATCAAGTTGAAATTTATTATCTAATACTCAGGGCCGCAATCCCTTGAAGCATTGTAAAAATCAAACTTCTAAGTCAATACAATCCAAAGATACGGGCGTTTATGTCCGTTTATGCCGCATATTTTGACACTCGCAAGGGAATCAAAACCTATAGGGTACTTCTCGTTGATCTAGAATCATGAAATTTGGCAAGAAGCGATGTCGTGTGTGTAGCACAAGTAAAGGAAAAAATCCGAAAACCGTTAATTTGTAGTTACGTAGCTACAAATTTGTACGGGACCCTCGGTGCGCGAGTCCGACTCGCACTTGACCGGTTTATAATTTCAGTATCCTGTCTTCAATTGGGCCAAAAAAGTGCAAGACATAGTGATAGCATCTTTCTTCTGGGGCTACATGCTGCTACAGATCCCTGCAGGTCAACTGGCTCACAGGTTCGGTACCAGGTACCTGCTGTCTGGTGCCATGTTGATCAACTGTCTGGTCTCCATCTTCTTCCCAAACGCTTCTTATCACGTGAGTCTGACCAATTTTATTGATTGTTTCCTTAACATTTTCGTAATGTAGTTTATGTTTAACGTTAAATCGTTTCATTTCACATTCATAAGTTAGTTTATCGTAGCAAACATTATAAATGTGAAAGTGAATTTGTTGGTTTGTTACGTTTCATCGATCATCATGAAATTTTGCATAGACGTTGTCAGGGGTACAGAAAAGGACGAACGCGAGCGAAGCCGCGAGCAAAAGCTAGTTTCAGATATTAACATTAAATGATTATTTTCCTTATTGAATTTAAATTGTTATCACGAGAATGTAAGTGGTTTTGGAAGTATTTTATTCACTACTAGTATTGCAAAATTATCATTCTTTTTTACGGTCAATTAAATCAATGAAAGCAATTTGACATTGATAGCGCTTTTATGTCGTACCAGTAAGGATGATTTTCGTGGCGCAAGTGATACCACTCATGTGCGGTTGACAGAACCATCAATATTGTACTATTTATATTTGTGTAAAGCAACAATAAATCATAATTTTTTTTTACTTGTCAGGGTGGTTGGATATTCTCAGCAATATGCAGAATGGTGCAAGGTCTGAGTCAAGCTTGCATTCTGCCTGCACTGCACACAGCTCTTGGAAAGTGGGCACCTCTACATGAGAGGGGAAGAATGTCTGCTTACGTTTATGGAGGTACCTTGCAAATATAGATATACTTTTATTAGACTTATCGTTTTTATTAAAGTCTTGAATGAGTATATTTTGTATGCGAGTGCCTGTATCTATCATGTGTCGAAGGCTATATGCTAGAAACATGTACATATTCAAATCAATAAATAGAAGGACTGCGAAAATATATTTTTTTTCAGTTTTGTTTATTTTGGTTTATATTACAAAATATGTACAAACACCATAGACATGACACCATGACACCATGTACATAATAAAGAGTATTCTATTCTATTCTATTCTATTCTAAAAACTTTTATGCTATAAAAATGTGTTTTTTTTTTAATTTAGTTTGTTACCATTTAGTCAGAACTTCATTCTCAGTAAAAATGTCGTGTTACATTTCAGGTCAAGCTCTAGGCACAGTATTGGGACTACCAATGTCAGGCTTCATAGCAGCTTCTCCGATGGGTTGGCCTGGCATCTTCAGGTTCTATGGAATCTTATCCGGTCTGCTTGGAGTCTTGATATGGTTCATGGCTGCTGATGCACCAGCACAGCATCCCAAGATTTCAGATGACGAGAGAAAATACATTGAAGATGAATTAGGAAACGGGATTAAGACTAAGGTTGATCATTATATACAATTTTTTATTACAAAAATGCACTAATTAATACATAGCGTGACACTTCAACAAAAACTAAGAAATAAATTAAAAAGAAAAACTTCTACTAAAATCCGCCACACACAGAGGTCACTGTATATTAACCTAGTTTTACAGAAAACACCATTAAAAAAAATCCTACAAAGCTAATCCACAAAATCTAGCTTTGTGGTCAAAAAGCTAATAGCGCAAAAAAATCCTTAGAGACAAAATTATTTATATTTTGGTTGCCGTAATTAAAAGAGAAGGCCTCCCACAAGGTGGACTGATGACCTGGTCAAGACTGCAGGAATGTGTTGGATGCGAGAAGCGCAGTACCAGTTGAAGTGGCGGTGCTTGGGAGAGGCCTATGTCCAGCAGTGGACGTGTCTTTCAGCTGAAATGATGATGATGATTATGATAAGAAAATTATTAAAATAATCATTATCTTTACAGCGAATGACGGTGCCTTGGGGTAAGATACTCCGTCACCCGGGCATGTACGCCATTATAATCTCACACATCGGACAGACGTGGGGACAAGTGACTCTGTACTCCGAAGTACCTGCCTTCATGGACAAGATTATGGGCGTCAATATCAAAGCAGTAAATATGGTTTTGATTTAATTATGAGAGAGTGAATTTGAAAGTAAGCATATGTTTAATATATAAATTATTAATCAGAGCCTGAGGTAAAGCCTTTGAAGGTAACTGCTCGAGACACAATAGAACCTTTATTGTTATTACGTCTGGAGGCATTTAGGGCCCAACAAAGTGTTAACTTTCGCCTCATTGAAGAATTGGTAGCAATAAATGTTGATCTAGACACGCGGGAGCGCGTCAAGCCAAGTTCATGCCAAGAATTCATACATATTTCAAAATACTTTATAAAAACAAAAGAGGACTGTTCATATTTATTCATTTAATTTTATTATCGTTACGTAACTGTCTGGAAATATCTACTAATTATTATACTCGTACCTAGATGAACGTTACTGTCTTCATTTCATGATAAATAATAATAATCAATGATTTTTATTGATAGAATGGACTGCTGACTGCTCTGCCGTTCTTGGTGATGTGGTTCACAAACTTCTTCTTCAGCTGGTTGACTGATATGCTGATTGTGAAGAAAATACTCAGTGTTACAAATACAAGAAAATTAGCCAATTCACTAGGTTTGTAATTTGAAAATACTTTCCAATAATGTAGTAGATAATAATTGTAATGGAAATGTGACCTTTCGTGTTTATCTTATTTTTTATAAAAACAGGGAACGTACCAGCAGCCATTGGACTCGTTGCGTTAGCCTTCGCACCTAGAAACATCTATGTCGTGGAAACAATTCTGGTCATTATCTGCGGTTTCAAAGTATCCGCTCATTTGGGATTCCACGTAAGAATGTTTCTTTCTAGTTTACTGTTCTTAGTAACTTACATCACGCCGTGAAGTTTGCTCAGTTTATGTTACTTATTTCTTTTTAACAGATAAACCACATTGATATTTCTCCAAACTTCGCTGGGACTATGATGAGCATCAGTAACTTTGTCTCGAACTTCGCAGGATCAATGTCGCCCATGGTGGTCGGTTTTATTCTTACTGATGTTGTAAGTATAATTTATATCTTACTTGATTTTATACTAGCTGCGCCCCGCGGTTGCACCCGCATAAGTCTCGGTCCCGTGAGAATATCGGAATAAAAATGAAAAGTCGTGGTTACCCATGTGTCAAATTAGATCTAAATCCAATCAGCCATTTTAGCGTGCAAACAAATATACAAAAAATCAAATCTTTTCTCTATAGATATTATTATAATATTAGTTTGTTTAGATCACAATTTTAGGAAAACTAACAACTAGACATGTTCAATAGTGCATTTACTTCATTACTGTCAATAGTTTTAGGGTTACGTACAAAATGGTAAAACGGAACCCTTATGGTGAAACTCTGTCTGTCTGTCTGTCACAGTTGGATATCTCAAGAACTACTAATGCTATCAGCATAAAATTTGAAATAGTTTTAGATGATGTTTGCCCAACTATTTTGCAAATAAGAAAGAAATAATAATATATGTATATTTTTTGCAACAGGGACTGAAAGGGGGTCTGTAAAATTTTTAGTGGGGATTACTAGGGCATGTGGGGTATCATATCGATGCCTTAGTTCACAATTGCACTAACTACAAAATTGACAATTTTGAGGAGAGCGTTTTAAAGTTTAGACGTGAACAGTACGAAAACAAAGTAAAATAATAAAACAATTGTGCATCTATTCACAAGACTAGTCCTTTAACTCCATCTTAACTCAATATTCTAATATTAGTATATCCAAAACATTTAAAAAATAGCTAAATAAACATACAACCCCCCATTTATTACATTTGTGCACTAAAATTGATTATGTTGATGTGCATTAAGTGAAAAACTCAAAATATTTAACAGTTTTATCAGGCTGGTTCAAGGTCCAACAACTAATAATAAATCAGTGATTCATATTCATAATGTTATTTTTTTTGTGTATAATACAAACATTTTTCAAACTACAATCACGAAATATTTTTTCGAACTTGCAATCAAAATTTTAAGAGGACTAAGCCCAATTTTATGTTATTTCTCATAAAAATTATACGCGTTTTCTGTTCGTATTCATTCTAATTACAAAGGGCCCTGCTGGAAAGACAAAAATTTCATGCTGAATTTCTCCTGTTCTATCAAAAATTCCTTAAATTTAATACATGAATCGAGAAGAGAATAGAGAATAAAGGAGAGAATAGAGGAGTAGATGCGATCAATATTTTTTTTTATGTTACGAGTGCAATACAGCCGGGGGCCTCGCTGGATCGCCCATTTATCGTGATTTCTATCAAAATGATCGAGGTACATTGGACCTTGTTGATAAATTCATGAGGTAAATTGAACAAACAAAGTATTGCTACTAGTTTTATGAGCATAGCTCACGGGGCCCCGCTGGATAGAAACACATGCTCATTTTTTGCTAATCCCTTCAAATCACAGAATTCCCCGTGTTTCATAATAATAACATCGTAGGGTTTCACTTTGATTTTAGCAGACCCACCAAAGCATATTCACGCAAAGTGAATATGCTTATAAGTTTTCGCGCTCTTTCTATACAGATTTCAGATAGAGATTTCAGTTGAACCTTTTTTTGCCATTACATTCGTCCCATAACAGTGTTGTCATGAGAAAAAAAATCCCAAATCCCTTCAAGTAAATAGTACTAAGCACACTTGTACAAATGGGACTATATCTTTTTTTTTTTTTTTTTTTTTTTTTTTTTTTTGGGTGGGAAATCATCAAATGACCCCTCCCGTTCTGGGCGGAGCGGAAGGGAGTGTCAGACTCTTACTGACTAAAACCCACCCGTGTTCCTTCACTTGCCTGTGCCAGGGGCCACGGTATCTCTTTCGAACAACCCGCGACCCCGGCGGGCATCGGCCCTAGCGGACCCCGTCAGTTGGTGCTGACATCTCCTTGAGGCGCGCGTGGAACACAACGCGCCGTCGACCCGGGCCTGGTCCTTACCGGACGGCGAGCTGCCCATTGCTCGCCGCCCGCAAGCCCGCGCCTACGGTGGCCGGGAATCGGCTATCGACTCCCGACGCCCGGTGCGTCTTCTGCGGCGGCTGGGGGCGTAAGGGCTGCAGTATTACTAATTACTGCATATTATGTTTTCAACATTCCATCCTTCTTTAAGATTTTATGCAACCTTTTTTGGTCGTTTTTCTGATTTAAAAAATCAAACTTTTGAATTTTGAACTGATGCTGTCAAAATGAAATTTTTCTCTTGAAGTTTGGCAGAGGTTTTTTGGTGTTCATTGCTGAAGGTTGCAATTTTTTTTTTTCTTTGCTGATAATCGTAAAGATATTATGAAAAATACGTCCTTAATCATCTAAATTGGATTTATGTGAAGTCTTCGACATATAGTTATATGTTGATCTTTTGATCTTATCAGGTATGTGTATTTCTACTCGTTACCTATTTTTTTTGGTAGGGTAAGGCCGAAAACTCGGCTTGTTACGTCTTATATTTTCAGGCGTATCCTAAACAAAATAACGCACATTAAGAATGCTGTAACAAGCTGAACCACTTTTACCAAAAAAATAGGTAACGAGTAGAAATACACATACCTGATAAGATCAAAAGATCAACATATAACTATATGTCGAAGACTTCACATAAATCCAATTTAGATGATTAAGGACGTATTTTTCATAATATCTTTACGATTATCAGCAAAGAAAAAAAAATTGCAACCTTCAGCAATGAACACCAAAAAACCTCTGCCAAACTTCAAGAGAAAAATTTCATTTTGACAGCATCAGTTCAAAATTCAAAAGTTTGATTTTTTAAATCAGAAAAACGACCAAAAAAAGGTTGCATAAAATCTTAAAGAAGGATGGAATGTTGAAAACATAATATGCAGTAATTAGTAATACTGCAGGGCGCAGGGATTGCCGCTCCCTCACGCGCTCCGCCTCCTCCTTCGCGAGCATCACTGCTTCGCAGAAGGAGGCGATAGCCTCCCATGCACTCTCGCTCCGTACCATGGCCCGGACTAGGGCCGGACGCGAGAGATCGCCGCCGCCGATCGCCGCCGTGAGGACACGGCGGTGCTCTGCCCAAGCTGGGCAGATCTCCACCGTATGCTCCACCGTGTCCTCCGGGCGATCCACACAATGGTGACACCCGGGCGTTTCCTCCCGCCTTATTCGGAACAGGAACCTCCCGAAGCAGCCGTGTCCGGTGAGGACCTGCGTTAGGCGGAAGGTGAGGACGCCGTGGCGTCTCTCTAGCCACTCCTCAAAGAGGGGACTTATCGCCGCAATTGTGGCGTGCCCAAATGGGACTATATCTCAAAACGATTTAATGCATTTGTGCACTTTCAAAAATTCCAAAACCCTTAAAGTAAAAGTGATTCTTTTGTACTATCAACACATAGTTCACTAATAAAGCACTGCTAAAAAGTATGAGCAGATATTGCAAGTGTATATAATACGTTTGTGTTTTGAAATTTTCTGCAGTTGAGAAACTTAAAATCAGTTAAAGTATGTCTTGTTTGGATTTATAAAAATAAAGGTCATTAGTATAGTAGAGCATTCATAAGGCATCAGCGGGATTGTCCGAAAGGGTTACATAAAGGGCTAAGGAAGGAACACGGGTGGGTTTTAGTCAGTAAGAGTCTGACACTCCCTTCCGCTCCACCCAGAGCGGGAGGGGTCATTTGATGATTTCCCATCCGCAAAAAAAAAAAAAAAAAAAAAAAAAAAAAAAAAAAAAAAGGCATTCATGGAACTTATTTAATACAACTGTGAACTGCGTTTTTGGTAGAAAGAGACGGATTATCGGTATTTCGATACGCGCAAACGAAAGAGCACGACATTTATTGTATTTGGCACTAAAAAAGTGAAAATTTAAAATTTTGTAGTTAGTACAATTGTGAACTAAGGCATCGATATGAAAGAACGAAGTTTGCACATTCTCAAACATTACATTAGTTCCACTATCGGTCAAGAGATGGCGCTGACATAGAACTGCAATATTCTACACCGCAGTGCAGTGTTAAAATTCTCTGACGAATATAGGCCTCGCTGATGAAAATTTAAAAACATAATATGATGGTGCGGAACCCTCGGTGCGCGAGTCCGACTCGCTCTTGCCCGGTTTTTTTATTCTCATCTAATCCTGTCTGTATCCTTCAGAAATTTATAGCTATAGTTTGTGTATTTAGTAGTTATACCTACATAATTCCCTGAATTCTATTACCGTATAAAAAAATCTCCCTCGCATATTTTAGAAATAATAAATGAAACAGGATATTAATTTATGTTAATATTATTATCATAAATAGCCAAATTGAAATAAATGTTTACAGACCGATCCATTTCTCTGGAGGCAGATATTCTTCGTGGCAGCTGGAATCTACTTCTTCACGAATCTAGTGTACGTGATCCTTGGAACAGCTGTAAAGGCTGAATGGAATGACCCGCCTCGAGAGGAAACAGCTGATGAGGAGAGTCAACCAATGATGGAGAAACCTGAAGTGTAAATTATGAAAACTATGAAGCAATGAACTAAGAAAAGCTTTGAAAGCTTCTAGGGACTGCTTGAAGTCGTTCAGTTTTTGGCTCATCAAATAACATCAATGAAAAGTCAGTCGACTTCAAACTATGAATATTCACAACCTAATGATGGCAAACGGTGTGATTAAAATATTCATTGAGGTTTTAATTATTTTAATTTACATAATACCTAAGTAGGTACTTATATTAATATCGTAAGGAATCAGAGAATTTCGTGATGAACTAGACTTGACAGAACTGCTTCTCAAGAACCAGATTGAGGGTTTGAACCTGGCAAGTTTAATTTGAAGGTATCGGTGAAGGAAATCATCGAGAGGAAACCGGGACTTGTAATGGTTTCAAATCGCTCTGAGAAAGCATGGTGATGAGTCTGTTCAACAGTGGTATAATTAATAGAAGTTGTCGTGTTACTATCCTATAGTAAACATCGAAACTCGAGTTAAAATCTAACTTATGCTTTATGTGCACAGTCATTCAATGAATGGATTACGTCACTGGCATACACATCTAATTTGACAACACGACAATTTATTCTGGGGTTGTGATCAAGATGGTGATCAATGAGAGATAAGAGGTACTTACATCTAAAGAAAAGGAGTTTTTTTTTTATAATAAATCGTTTTAAGATTGTACAATGCAGATACATAATAATATTAATTATATATTATATTAATTATTTTTTATATTTTTCTAAAACTACTTTCTAATATAATTAAAATATGTCAATAGATCCCTGTTTTATTGTACATATTCCCACTGGTTTCAAATACACTCCCGGACTCTCTAAGTCGAACCACCGTGCATTGTTCTGTTTTAAGGCCTACAACATCAAAATATGATTAGTCAGAGAATAATTACCTGATCATTTCAGTATCACTATTGTCCTAAATTTGAATTTACGAACTTGAGAAAGAGAAAAAACTGGCCAAGTGCGAGTCGGACTCGCATACGAAGGGTTCCGTACCACAAGGCAAAAACGCCGAAAAAAACACGTTTGTTGTATGGGAGCCCCCCTTAAATATTTATTATATTTTGTTTTTAGTATTTGTTGTTATAGCGGCAACAGAAATACATCATCTGTGAAAATTTCAACCGCGGTTCTTGAGATACAGCCTGGTGACAGACAGACGGACGGACGGACGGACGGACAGCGAAGTCTTAGTAATAGGGTTCCGTTTTTACCCTTTGGGTACGGAACCCTAAAAAAAACGAAGTTTGGTCGCTCTTGAAGAAGCAACAGAGCATATAAACGTCAATAGTTATTTCGTAATTTATTCATTTGTTTTGCATAAAAAAGTATAGAAATTGTAATGCCTCGAGGCTTACGTGATGTTATGTGATGATTTTGTGGACCAGGATTTAATTTTTATACATAACAATGCAAGGGGGCTCACTGCAAGAATTGTTCGAGAATACCTGCGTGACGATTGTGTCGCAATAATGGGATGGCCAGCCCTGATATGAATCCAATAGAGCACTTATGGAATGAGTTGAAGGGGCGTATTCGAAATAACCAAACAGCTCCAGAAAATTTGGAGGAGCTGAAAACTACAATCTTGCAAGCCTGGGAGAATATTCCACAGCACGTCATAGTCATCATCTGCCTAGCCTTTTCCCAACTATGTTGGGGTCGGCTTCCAGTCTAACCGGATGCAGCTGAATACCAGTATTTTACATGGAGTGACTGCCTATTTCACCTCCACAACTCAGTGACTGGGTAATACGATACCCCTTGGTAAGACTGGTTGTCAGACTTTCGGGCTTTGAATACCCGTAACGACTGTCAAAGATCCACGAATGACAGCCGGGACCAACAGCTTAACGTGCTTTCCGAGCACGTCATAGTAACATTAATTAATTCCATGCCAAACCACATGACGGCCGTAAAATGCTCTTGGAGTTATCACAAGTTCAATAATTCCATGCTAATTTTGCCTCTGCGAAACATGAAAAGGCGACTTAAACAGCGTTTATCCCGCGCGGGCTGGCAACGTCGCATTTCTTGTGGTTTTTCGTGAATATTTTATTAAATTTAAACTAAAGTATCAACAATTTTTAACAGCCAAATATTAGTTCGTTGGTATTTATGAAAATATTGTTTGCCAAGAGAGCAAACAACTATTTTGAAGGCGAGGGATTCAAAGTACGTCACTCGAGCTTAAAAAAATAGCGTTGCTCCCGAGGTGGACACTCTACTTTTTATCACCCTCTATGAGAAAATAAGTAAGTGCAACTTATGCTTATGAATAGTACGTTTCATTAACACTACTTAAGGAATACATACTTACTCATCACACTAACATTATAAAGGCGAAAGTTTGTGAGTGTGTGTATGTGTATATGTTTGTTACTTCTTCACGCTCAAACGGCTATACCAATTTTGATAAAATTTTGTACGGAGGTAGCTGATACCCTGGATTAACATATAGACTTTTTATCCAGATATTCCCACGGCATCGAAACTTATGCGGGTGAAACCGCGGGGCGCAGCTAGTCATAATATAAATATCAAAGATTTCACTAACAGTGGAGTCAGTCACTCCTATATACAGTAGCAATGAAGTTGGTAGGTATATTATTTGCATAAGATAACATTGATACTAATGCATACAAACATATTATAAGACAATTAGGTAATTGTTCGACTAGCGTGAAAGACGCATTCAAAGACATTGTGCGTCAGTTTCATATCTCGAAACAAATTGCAGTTGCAGCAATACGGGAATGGAAAAGTGATGATAAATTAAAGCAAGTTATTACCAAAGCTGATGTATAGCTGATTGTACTGCATCAGAATCAGTTTTTTTTGGTATTTTTGAAGTTTTGTATGCTGAAGTTAATGATGCAGAGCTAAGCGAAGAAACATTACAAAATAACAGCGTAAATTCACAAATTCGTTCAAAAAACGATTTCAAACTTTAAGCTGTTAATGTTGTGAATGAAAATCAAATGCAAATAAATGAAATAAATATGGTGGAGAAACAAAAGGTTACAGAGAAAGGCTCCGAAAGTGATTTCAAAGGTGAGTGAAAACTTTTTTATTAATTGAGATTGTGTCTGAAAAGTTTAGTGTCACAGGTTTGTGAAATGTTTTATCATCTGATGGATTAATTACATTTTATAGTTGATCCATATTATAGAACTTCAATGTTTGTGAAATTCCTCTGTGAGCGGGAGTGGGCCATAATCCACCACGCGGGCCCAGTGCGGGTTGGTGGATGGGATGTCACATGTCTTCGAGTTTGTGGTTCTAGGACATGCGGGTTTCCTCACGATGTTTTCCTTTACCGTTTTTGAGAGCAATGGTTATGAAATAATTTACACAAAGTAAACCGCCTGCCTGGATTTGACCTCACGACCTACAACTCATAAGTTACGGCCGTATCCACTGGGCCACCACTGCTCTCATAGTTATTAAATAGATGTTATTAACTTATTATTCTCAATACGTACGCATGGCTACACATCAAGCTATACATAACCAGTATAAGCTGACTTCTGATTGTATGAAAAACCTATACAATGCGAGGTCAGCTAAAACTAGTAACACAGCAGCACAACAGCTTTATGTGTAGCCGTGTGTACGTGTATACGTTTGTGTGTGTGAGTTGTTTTTCATTATGATTCGGTCTTTTCTAAAAGTTGTAATTTTTAATCCACGAGAATAACGCTTTTGAATTTTGTTTTAGTGTATGATATTTATAAAAAATAATTATTGATTATCATTTTGACAACAGTGATGGTACTTATAACATCTTGGAAAACCGACACGAATTCATCGGGTCGCAGAAATTCGCTGGATGCGAGAAGGAACACACACAGGAATGGTAGCGATGCTTGGAGGAGGCCTATGTCCAGCAGTGGACGTCTTTCGGCTGAAATAATGATAATGGTATAACCATAACTTGGATAACAAAATCTCTATTTTCAGTTTCAGGATGGGGCTACAGGCATCAGCAATGTTTCATATTATTCTGTACCCTGACCATAGCCTACAGCATGAGATCCTGCATGGGAGTGTCGCTGGTGGCCATGACGAAATATGGAGAACCAGTCACAAATTCTACAGCAAATAGCTTAGCTGCAGAAAACCAGTTTAAACCAGAAGGGATATTAAATGCTTTAATGTTGGTACCGCCAGTAAGTTTTTTTCCACCCTTTTTGGTAATTTAAACATATAATTAACATGTCATTTTACACTAAGAGATTAGCTTTTTTATTTGCATAACTACTCGTATGGCTCTTATCATAATTCTTGTGCTACTGTTTATTACGCAACAGTTGTAATAGGATATTACGATTTTGCGCAATAAACATAGAATAGTCCCAATATTAATGAATGAAAGTATATTTGGTTTCGCGTGTAATGGTCGCAGGAGTTACTGCTGAGCATAAGGTTCTGGGTTCGATTCCCAGGTCGAGCAAATTGTTATTGGGTTTTTTCATGTGGAATTTCTCAGCAGCCAGGAGTCTGGACTCGTGCCCGGCTAATGGCAATAGGCTCGCCCCCTATTACATGGGACTTCAACATAACTGGCGACATGTGGATACCTGGTATAGGTGTTCCTCTGCCTGTCCTTCGAGCTGTTGTGATATTATTTTATGTTAAATGTATATTTTTAACCTAAAAACCACATTATAATATGAAGTAACTTCACTGGTGCAGTAAGTACGGAATACACATAATTTCCGGATCGAAGGAGTTGAACAAAGTTTTTAATCTGTTTCGAAACAGGAAATCGTTTGAGCAAAACAAAGACAATTTCCTTCTGCCAGATGCAACCTTGACTGTAATCTTGTAAGCGGTTACTGTCTTCATTCCGTCTGGGGTTTTAATATAATTAGTATAATTTTATTTTATAAAAAAATGTATCTCAATTGTATTTTAATCTTAATTACGAAATAAAAATACAATTTATTGTACCTACACAATATTCGTATACGCACATTGTAGGTATATGCCTCCGAAACCATAACAATTTATCTGCAGTCCATACAATAATGTTTTCCATGTAAAATTCACCCGCATATTACAAGGCTAATGCTTAACCGATGTGCCAATCAACCCTCTCATTTTCGTGTATATCAATTCAGATAAGTCATGAAAAAGATTTTTTAGGAAATTAGTAATCTGTGAAATTGTTAAAACCATTGAAAATTGTCAAAGAAAGACAGCTGTCTTTTGAATATACGAACTACTTGAGTTGGTAATCAATTTGCTGAACAACTAACCCTGGCTTTATTTACGCTTTCCTGTCCAGGATATATAGATACAATATTTGTAAACTCGGTATGAGCTAAGCAAGACACCGAACAATGAAAGTATTAATCAATCATTTCGATGTTCCAGTACCCAACATTCAACTGGAACAAGAAGACCCAAGACGCGGTGATAGCCTCATTCTTCTGGGGGTACATGACGCTGCAGATACCTGGTGGGCAGTTGGCCCATAGGTTCGGAGCCAGATACCTGCTGACTGGTGCCATGATGATCAACTGTGTGGTGTCCATACTGCTGCCGCTGGCTGCTTACTATGTAAGTTGAAAGTTGTTGAAGAGAATGGTAATATTTAGAAATGACTATAACAAATTAAACCAACCTCCTGTATAACTTTATCGAGGACTAGTAGCGCCCCACGGTTTCATCCGCATAAGTGTCGATACCGTGGGAATATCGGGATAAAGAGTATCCTACATATTATTCTAATGTAAAGCGATATTACTGTAAAATTTCATCAAAATCCGTTCAGTAGTTTTTGCGTGAAAGAGTAACAAACATCCATCCATCCTCACAAACTTTCGCGTTTATAATATTACTAGCTGCGCCCCGTGGTTTCACCCGCGTAAATGTCAATCCCGTGGGAATTTCGGGATAAAATGTAGCATAATATGTTAATCCAGGGTGTCAGCTATCTCCATACAAAATTTTATCCAAATTGGTCAAGCCGTTTGAGCGTGAAGAAGTAACAAACATATAAACTCAAACTCAAACTCAAACTCAAATCATTTATTTCAATTAAACCTTGTACAGGCACTTTTGAATTGTCCAAATTAAATAGTCTGTCAGTTAGTCAGAAAGTTGAAGCTAGTTACCCATTCCAAAGCGTAGATCTCTATGGAGAAGAACGGGCAAGAAACTCCATGGACACTCTTTTAAATCAAGATATTACAAAATCCTGGGTACATTATTCTTGTTGCTTCTATATGTGAGAACAATGTTAAAAAGACAGAAATGAAGAAACAATTCAAGACATAAGATTAAAAATAAGCCTTGGCAGTTAAGAGATGACCAGTCTCAACCGACGGCGCCCGTTCACGAACATGACGCGTGGATCAGCACCATCCAGCTCAACCATTTTGTAGGGAACCGAATGATCCAACACACGCGCCACCATCGGTGAGACATTTAAGTGAGCATGACACGTTCTCAACTGCCATGCTATTTCAAGTCAACATCAAAAATCATAATAAACGGAAACATGGTTCTTACATTTACAAAATTAAAAAAAAAAAGATTCTAAATTATACAAAACTAAAATTAAAAAAGTTATGTTCGTAATGTCAGAAACACAAAAAAAGAAAAAGGGAAGCACCTCTTCCAAATATTGAAATTAACTACAAAGATAGTCTTACAATCTTCAGCAGCTCCAACAATACTTTCAAGTGTCAATCAATTAGTTGTGGTTGTGGAGCAGGACCAGCATTGAGCCAGGCATTTTTATCAGCGATGTAATCCCCTAACTTATAATATGCCTGACTGCATAGTGTGCGTTTTATACAAGACTTGAATTTTGTCTCATTCAGTTGAAGAATGTGGGGAGGTATTTTATTATAACATTTTAAACAGTACCCCATAAAAGATGAATCTACTTTAGCCAGTCTGAAACCTGGTTGAACTAATAGGTCCCTATTTCTAGTACTATAATTATGTCTTTCACCTCTTTTACTAAAAAGATGTAAGTTTTTCCTTACATACATGATGTTTTCGTAGATATATTGACAAGGCACCGTCATGATGTTAATTTCCTTAAACAGTTCCCTTAGAGAATCGCGCCTGCGGAGATTATATATAGCTCTGATGGCTCTTTTCTGCAGAATAAAAATAGAATCGATGTCTGCAGCCCGTCCCCAAAGTAAAATACCGTAAGACATGATACTATGAAAGTAACTAAAATAGACTAGTCTCGCGGTATCTACATCAGTAAATTGACGGATTTTTCTGACAGCATAAGCTGCTGAACTTAGCCGTCCTGCAAGAGATGTTAAATGAGGACCCCATTGTAGCCTTGAGTCGAGCGTGATCCCCAGGAAAACAGTTTTATCGACGAATTCCAGTTTCTCTTGATTCAATATTATCTCACAATCACTACTCTTGACATTTGGTAAAGAAAATCTTATGCACTTAGTTTTATTTCCATTTAATACTAAATTATTAGCAGTGAACCAATTTTGAACCTGCAGTAGGGCATTATTTACGTCGTCAAAATTTGTAGCACGTCTATTTACCTTAAAAATTAAGGAAGTGTCATCAGCAAATAACACCATTTGGGGTTGATTTTTTAATAAATGGAGAAGATCATTAATATACACTAAAAAGAGGAAAGGACCCAATATTGAGCCTTGTGGCACACCAATTTTTACTATTAAACCAAGTGAATTGACACCATTTATTTGAACTTGTTGTTGCCTATCATTTAAATAAGAACTAACTAAACTGAGCGCAAGTTTTCCAAGTCCGTAATGCTCAAGTTTCAAAAGCAAGGTTTCGTGATCGACGCAATCAAATGCCTTGGAGAGGTCACAAAAGATTCCTATTGCGTCTTGGGCCTCTTCCCACGCGTTAAAAATGTGTTTTAATAAAGTTACACCGGCGTCGGTCGTACAACGCCCTTTGGTGAAACCATACTGTTGATCGTGTAAGATTTTATTCGTGTTAAAATGATTGAGCATTTGATTAAGCATTATCTTTTCAAACACCTTGCTGAAAACCGGCAAAACGGATACGGGTCTATAATTATTGGTGTCTTTACTATCCCCGGATTTGTAAAGTGGTATTACCTTACTGTATTTCATTAAATCGGGGAAGACTCCTTGATCCACGCACGAATTAAATACTAAGGCTAAGTAAGGCGCAATAGTCTCAATTATGGAGGTACAGACCTTAATGGACATTCCCCAAAGATCTTCTGTCAATTTGATCTTAATTTGCTTAAAAGCTTTAATTACTGTTAAGGGGTTAATATGCCTAAAGTTAAATTCAACCGAGCAGGCTGAAACGTTCGCCCTTACTAAATCAAAAGCGAGGGAGGGCGAGGAATTTAAAGTTTCAGTTGTTTTGAGTGGGATACTAGTAAAGAAATTTACAAATTCTTGAGCCACTTCTTTGTTATCGGAAATGAGACCGCTTGACGTCTGTAGTGTGTAATCAGAATTATGCTTTTTATTCCTGTTCGTTTCATTATTTATAATTTTCCAAACCGTCTTTATTTTATTGTCTGCTGATTTAACCTTGTTGCTAATGAATAAGGCTTTAGCTGCTTTACAAGCGTTCTTAAAAGTTCTAGAGTAAGTAGCAACATACTTATTAAAAGTTTCCGTGTTAATATAAGGCTTAAGGCCATACAGCTCGAAAAGTCTTTCCCTACTTTTCCTAAGTCCTTTAGTTGCCCAGTCACAAAATAAAAACTTAGGGCTGATACTTTTAGTGATCTTCTTAAAAGAATTATTGAACTCGGTTTGGACTACCGAAAAGAATTCATTATACAAAATATTAACATTGTTCACTGTAAGGTTCTGATTACTTAATTTACAAGATAAAGTGCTATTAAATTTATTTAAATTACCTGATGATATTGGTCTGGATTGGATCTGCACTTTTTGTATTGGCATGTTGGACTCAAAACTTACAGTTTGACCACTGTGATCGGACGGGAGATAATTAACAACGGCTTTATCTAAATAGTCGCAGCAACAAAACACATTATCAATACATGTAGCAGTAGTTGTAGTTGTTCGGGTTGGTTCTACAAACACATTTGACAGATTGAACGATTTAAACAAATTTAATAATCTACTGGTATTTAAATTATTTTCTAAAATATTAATATTAAAGTCACCACAGATAATTACTGACCTATTACCAGTTGCAAGTTTTGCCAAAACATCTTCCATTCATCAACAACATCCAGGTATTGTTGATGTAGGTCTACCAGCTCTTGTTTTAAGCTAGTGTTTTTGAAAACGACCTTCTCGATTTCCTTCTCACTATCATCTATTTCCTGTAACAGCTGTTGACATTTGTTGTTTGAAACCTTAAGAGCTTCAGTGGTTGTTCTCAATTTAAGCTCCAACTCCTGAGCAGCAGCCTTACGGGTCATCACAGGCATGGTTTCAGGAATTAGTACTGAAAGTAGAATTAAAGGAACGGTGAGAACTAATAAGACAGACAAACAAAAAAGGAAAGCTAGAAATGAAAGGAGAAAAAAAAAAAAAAAAAAAAAAAAATGGGAGAACTTAGTGTTGCTTTATAGAGAAATGAGGTAGGCTCCTGAATCTAATCGAAATGCAACTAGATCAAATCAAGTACAAAGTTACATTTATTCTATTGACTTAAAATTTTACTTTTCCTTAAGTGGGTAGGATGCCTAGATTAAAAAGTTTTTTTTCTAATTTTAGTTTTACAAACAGTTAACAATGCAATAAACGATAATCAACGTTCTTGTTGTTAAGTATTCAAATATATTATACCTACTATGGATCAATAATATACGATATTTCACTACTTTATTTTCGTTAAATAATTATGTACTTATATGTATTTTAAGGTGCCAAATCCACCAAGAAAAGTGATTCAAGGACTCAATGAAAGCGTGTTACAGAGTCTAAGATACGACTATGTGGTAATTAAATAATAAAAGTAACAATACTCCCCGTTTAGATCCGTGGGTCGAACATCAGCTGTTCGTAATAGGTTACCGGTAACGGTGGGCAACCAAACACTGCGTTTTATGAATATTTGCAGGAAAACAATAATCCTGAGTAATTATGCACTTATTTTACATTTAGTTATATTAAATCACCTTAATTACACTTAAAAATAATTAAAATTAATTTTTAAAATACGGAACAAAATTTTGACATTTTAGTCAGGCAGTGTTGCCAGCCACCGATCCCGAAACACACACACACACCCCCACACACTCACAAACTTTCGCCTTTATAATATTAGTGTGAAACTAGCTGCGCCCCGCGGTTTCACCCACGTAAATGTCGATCCCGTGGGAATATCAAGATAAAAAGTAGCCTGTATATTAATCCAGGGTGTCAGCTACCTCCATACAAAATTTTATCAAAATTGGTCCAGCCGTTTGAGCGTGAAGAAGTAACAAACATAGAAACACACACACACACCCCCACACACTCACAAACTTTGGCCTTTATAATATTACTGATATTAGTGTGATTGTTTTTAGGGTGGTTGGATTTGCACAGCAATGTGCAGAGTACTGCAAGGCCTAAGTCAGGCCTGCATAGTCCCTGGGCTGCACACGTCTCTTGGCAAATGGGCACCTCTGCAAGAAAGAGGAAGAATGGCCGCTTTTGTATATGGAGGTAAGATTTAAACAAATTACCTATCGCCTGTTCACTCGAAATCCTACTTAATGTTAAAATGTGAAAGTTTGTGAAGATGTTTGGATGTTTGTTACACAATCACGCGGTTGAACAGATTTGGATGAAAATTGGCACATAGATAGACATTTCCTGGATTATAGCATAGGATACTTTTTATCCCGATATTTCCACGGGATCGTAACTTACGCGGGTGATGCTAGTAAACAATATAAATTACTGCTCCAACGTTTTATAGACAAAATCGGAGAAATAACTATAATTTGGAATAATACCTCCCTAATATTATCCTACTCCAGGGCAGACACCTCGTCTCATATATACTAACCCGGCGAACTTCGTACCGCTTCAAAATCATTAAGAACGAATGTGTGAAAAAAAATATTATTTCAATATTTTTTTTCGTGATTTTTTCCATATTTTAATAGTTATTCTACTATACGAGGCGGAGACAAATCAATGATCACAAAAATCGGACCAGACACTTGAGTTGTAAATGGTGTAACTAATCCGACTTCGTTTTATTTATATAGATGATTAGAAATAACGTTATGTTTACAGTTTAACTCAATTCGCAAGCTTTTCCCTTACAAACTAAGATTCCTTCTAGTCTGATAAACTTTCATAAAATAGGTATCTGTTAATTCATGGAACCATATTATTGTTTTTAGGGCAAGCTCTAGGCACAGTTTTCGGACTACCAATGACAGGTTTCATATCTGCATCAGCTCTGGGCTGGCCTGGTATATTTAGATTCTACGGGATACTGTCGGGAATCATTGGAGTTCTACTATTTTGGCTTGCAGCCGATACTCCAGCAAAACATTCTAAGATATCTGAAGGTGAAAGGAGATATGTAGAAGAAGAACTGGGAACAGGCGATGAAACAAAGGTAACATGAGATGCAGTTTACTCACACATTGACATTGACGACCACTTTAAATATACATTGAAATTGATGAAGTCGAGCAAAAAGTACATCCGTACCATCCTTTTCTCAGAGCAGTTCAGGCCATTTTCGACCCCCTATAACTTCGTTATGGATAAAACTAGAAGCCTGAATTTTCAGTATCCAAGTAGATATTGTATAAGCACGGTATATTTCAAATTTCATTTAATTTGGACCAGTAGTGGATCAGTGTATAAATCAAGGAAAAACTAAAATATTTAGCCAATTTTTTTCTGTAAAATCGGGATACACCTTAAATTTTAAATATAAGACTGTAATTTGACTTGAAATAAAGACATTACAGCCTATGTAATCCAATACTTTATGTTGCAGAAAATGCCCGTGCCCTGGAGGAAGATCTTTAGCCACAAAGGAGTTTGGGCCATTATAATAGCACACTTTGGTCAAACTTGGGGACAACTCACTCTGTACTCAGAAGTGCCAGCCTATTTGGATAAAATCATGGGAGTCAACATTAAAGCGGTAAGGTACAAGTTTGAAAAAAAAACATGATAAATAGTGATGGCCATAATTAAGCAAAGCTATTGGCTTACAACGATCAATTTCGACATATAATATACTATTTTTGTCTTCCTGTCCATCCAAATGTAGTATGGTAGACACCGCCCATATACCTTTAAAATTAATAGTTTTGTATACTATGCCGCATTATAATTTTTGGTGTGTAATAAAACACATTGTATCTATCTATTAATTTATCTGGTTTTCTAAAGCTAGTAACATTAGTCTTCATTCATATTATAAATTATGGTTTATCCAAATAAAAAAAAAATTTAAAACTTATAGAATGGGCTGCTGACTGCTCTGCCGTTCTTGGTGATGTGGTTCACAAACTTCTTCTTCAGCTGGATGACTGATATGTTGATTGTGAAAAATATTCTCAGCCCTACAAACACCAGGAAATTCGCAAACTCACTAGGTAAGTGTTTAAATGGATTTACTTGGATAACCCTGCCTAGCAATGCCACCTTGAACTCTGTAAACCTAATCAAGTTTTAGCGGTGATTTTATTGCTTAGAAAATTCCTAAATGTAGTTATTCAAAGCCTTGTTAGCTTCATTAGCATACGTATAGGTACATATATAAATACATATACACTTAACCTCACATTCTTCCCATGGGAGTAGGTAGAAACTACAGAACACCACCTGCTACGATCATTACATACTTACTCCTTTTGCCTCGTTTAGGGCGTACTGTGTGACTTGAAATACTGAATTAAGTGTTATTAATCTTCATGATTTTATTTTATATAATTTCCGTTGTTTCCAGGAAACGTGCCAGCAGCTATTGGGTTGATAGCTCTAGCATTTGCACCTAAAAATATCTACATTGTGGAATCCATACTAGTATTCACATGCAGTTTCAAAATATCTGCTCACTTAGGATTTCAGGTTGGAATGATAATATTATGTTAAACGCCTACACTTTTTCTCTTGTTTATTTCTCACAACAAATTGCTCTTTTTTATATAAGTATCAATGAACTCGGCCTATCGCAGTCCACTGCTGCGCATAGGCCTCTCCTAGTTTACATACGTATGACGGTAGGGACACGTAAAGGACATCTTCCAAATTTTGTAAGATCAACTTTATTATTAAGATTGTTGTTATCTCAGGCCATGACATCCTAGCAGTAATTTTGATTCCACCAATAAATGTCATTTTTTCCTTTTGTTTCAGATTAACCACATCGACATATCTCCAAACTTTGCCGGAACATTGATTAGTATCAGCAACTTCATGTCAAACATCGGAGCGTCGATCGCTCCGTTAATTATTGGGTTTATCCTTACTGACGTTGTAAGTAAACGATTACCTACTTTTATTAATAACTACAAACCCTGACCAATGTTTTGGCTATTTTGGGTTTACTATTATAACGATGGACTTCGCCGCCGAGGCCGGCCCAGAAAGAGATGGCGAGATGACCTAGACGAGTACCGCGAAAGCTGGTTCGAAGTGACCCAGGAAAAGAGTTCTTGGAAGGATTTGGTCTTTGCCCAGTAGTGGGACAGTATAGGTTAACAAAAAAATATATATAACAAGTCCAATTTATATGTATGTATTATACTTGTTTTAATGGCAATTTATATAGTAATAGCCTACATTGTTGACAATGCTGTCAAGTTTTAATTGACTTGGTTTGTTTTCTACCAGACGATAATTCCAAGTAATAAAATTTAGTTTTATTAGTACCTACATACATAAACTCATGCCTTCTCCCCATGGGGGTAAGCAGAAACTACAGATCGCCACCTGCTACGATCCTTACAACACCTCTTGCCTCGTTAAAGTTCATACTTCTGGTCATACACGCACCTACCTACATTGTACTCTAAATTGTTTAAAATCACCTGTTACCACTTTTTACAGAATGACGTATACCTCTGGAGGCAGGTGTTCTTCATGGCAGCAGGTCTGTACCTGGTCACTAACCTAGTCTACGTGATCTTCGGGACAGCTGTGAAGGCAGATTGGAACGATCCACCTCCAGAGGAGAATAATGATGAAGAGAGCCAAGCTATGATGGAGAAACCTAAATTATGAGAGGAAAATAATATTTTTTTTTTTGTTGACAACTTTATGTAGAACACATAAGGAAGTTCAACACAGTAAATACCTTTTATTAAAAAATAATTTTATATATTTTCTTTCACGTAATTTAATTATTAAAGATTCACTCAAGTTTTGAATTAATTCTTCATTTTCCTGTGTAATAAGGAAAGCTTCTAAATAAGTTGCTCTTGAAAAAACGATTTAATTATAAAAATGCTATCCTATTAGAAAAACCTAAAAGTAGGTACAGTCTGCAAAAACGGCCTAAGCACTCCATAAATCCGTTCCCAAAATGCAGACGGTAAAACCGAGATTTTCAGATGTAAGCATCAAACGCGAAAACGAATTAAAGTGTTGAACATTGGAAACGTCACAGCATTCGGAAGACATGATTAACGGATGTTCCCGGGAATGAATTATATTTCCCGAGATTTTACTCCCGTGTTTTGTTCCGAGCTGCAGAGACTTTTAAATGCATTCAATTTATTTTGACTAGAGAAATCTTTTCAGAGCATGACTTATGTCCATAGTTTGGGAAAGAATTGTTGTAGTCTGAAAAACAAGGGTGAGTGATTATAGCTGTAGGGGTTGTAAAGACTAAAATACTGCAACATAGCTATGCAATTTTAAACCAGTGTACAATAAATGGTGCAATTTTAATCTACACATAAAAGTTCAGAAAACATAGAAAATGTCTGTATAAATCAGTATAAAACAGGACTTTTTTTAAATATCTCAATACGAACGTAGTGGGACGTATTGGGATATTAAAAAATGTTCCTGTTCCTAAAACTGTTCATTTATCAGTGTTCTTATTATTATATAAATAATTGTGAAATTATATTATATAAATTATTATTATTAAATAAATCATTAATATCAAAAATAATAGCAAACCTGTGGTTCTCTCTAAATGGACATTAATTTAAAAATCTTCACAAATTATAAGAAGAATTTGGACATTATCGGATCCAACGGACTTGGCATTGACCCTAGTACATTAACGGGAACATTCAAGAAAATTTTAATTAGAAAACTTTTGTCCATCAAAAACGTTCCGTTCTCGAGATATTTAATGGCGAACGCAAATGTTTGAAGGTACCCGGAAAAGGCAAAAGCAGTGGAAAATACTCGAGGAGCGATTAATTTCCTTCGACGGAAGAATTTCATTACAACGTCCAAAAGACCTGTTTCAAATGGCAAGTGATTTTTTCGAAGGATTTTTTCCAAAAAGTTTCTTTTCAAAAAGATTTTACATCGTTGTCCTTCTTTCTACCTCCGTGTCAATTTGCATGAACCCGAATGATTTAGGGTGTCGGACCCCTTGTAGCAAACTCGAGCTGGGTTGCCATACTCATAATTTACGCATTTTAATTGGAGGGAGTTACACAAAACTTTATTGTTCTTAAATGGAAAAACTTTTCCTGCTGCGTTTCCAAGTTTTTGTTAAACTTTTGCCAAATCCTGGCTTTAACATGCTTGTTCCAATATTGGTTTATTCCCACTTTCTTGATCAAAGATCTTTTTGTTTGCTTAAATACAAAAAATCCTGTTAACATTGTTAAGTACCTAAGTAGCGCATCACAATAATGCCATGAATATTTATTTATTTAAGGATTACCAACGAGATACATTACAATTATCTTTTACCATTATAGAACTTGTATAATATAATATTATCCTGTAATGCACACTCAATTACAGGTAACCACAGCTTACAATATTTAACCGATTACGGTTGAAATGCAGTTGAAACAGTAGGATACAATGGAGATCCGAAAATCGATTTCGGTTTTAAATTTAGTTTATTCGATTATTCAGTTTGAATACTGCTAACTTCAGTTTTTATCAGTTAGGTAGTCTGTGGAAACTAAATTAAGTGTTAAGTCTGGTTAAGTTGTTATTGGGTTACTTCATCTTAAATTTCTCAGTAGCCCTGAGGCTGGATTTGTGCCCAGTTGCTGGCAATAGGGTTTCCCCCTATCACATGGGACTTAAACTAACTGGTGCACCAGGTGCAGGTGCAGGTGGTGGTAATAGGTGCACTCTTTGCGAACCCTTCCGGGAATATAGGTGTGAAGTTAAGGTATCTGGTTAAGTTTGTTGTAGATTTAAAAAAACTGATTTTCTTCATAAATACACTGCTTTTATTCCTTTAAGAAACATCATAAAAACAAAGACTCTCCTTCATTATTTTCAACGCAGTTACCGAGAAAATTCTTAGAAATCCTGTTTTTTCCTGGCACTCTAATGTCACAGCCAATTTGAAGTACACCTCTTTTGTCTTTCTATAAAGGATAGTGTTACTCATTATCTTTATTACCCTATTCTTTGATAGTGGAACCTTTGGAAGCAATTTTCCAATATTAACTACCATCAAAAAAATTCAGCCATAACCATCAGTAGTTAAGGTTCAAAGTTGTGTGGCAAATATTTTAGAAGGTAAATCTCTTCTTAGAAGGTAAGTCTTTCAAATTGAGTTTCCCGCTTGGTGTTTTCTAGCTAGTTGGAGCTGCAGCTGTATCTACAAACGCCACATGCGAACTAAATAAATCCTGCATCTCGCAAGCAGAGTTTACAGCGCAACTAGCGTACTATAACGGCCCGTCATAAATCATTGGGCAGTTGCCCGCCAGACACAACAACCGTCTGATCGGAGGATCAGTATAGATGTATGAGGAATAGGGTGTAAAGTTCACTCATCCTCTATAGAAAAGGGAGGATCCTCCGACCAGACGGGTGTTGTATCTACAAGATCACAATCAAATGTACATACAGCTTTCAAATTATAATTATAGCCTACTTCCGCTATTACCAACTTTTACTGTTACGATGCAAGACTCCATCCAACTTGAAGCTTGAACAAAACTCAATTTACTCTTTCCGTACTTGTACCCGCCATGATCCGTGCACGAGTGCAAAGTTTACTTTTGAAAAAACAAATGAGAATCCCATGACAGATAAATAGGATTACATTGGTTCAAATGTATCTACTCACCGTTTAATAAAATATCAACCTTTCAGAGAGGTGTGTCACAAACTCATTTTGTTTTTTTTTTTTTATTTATTTATTTTGCAGAGTTAAAGGCACTACCTCGAAAATAAATCATAGCGACTGATCTAATAAGCGAGCGAAAGTCATGCAATTACTTTTGAAACGCAAAAGAAGAGAGATGACTATAATGTGCGAGCGCTCGGAATAAAACTACGTATGTGTCAAAACGAATTTACTCCTTTTTACCAACTTCACAAAAAGGATGAGGTACTATGTTCGGGTGTTTGTATGTTTTTTTTTTGTATGTTTGTTCATCGAATACTCCGCCAATTGTCGACGGATTTTCAAAATTATTTTTTTGTTCGAAAGTAGATAGATCTGAGGTGGTCCCATTGTCACCAAGTTAGGATCTGATGATGGGATCTTAGAGAAATCGAGGGCAACCCTCAAATTTTATAGGCTCACTTATTGTTTTTCGCATATTTTATGAAGTATCTTGTGTATTTGTGTATGGTTGTCACCATCTCAAGTAGCTGGGCTGATGATGGAAGGTACAACTCCTTAACAGTAAGAAGTTACTCGAACAGGCAAGGACTGTTTTATATAGCAAATTGTTTTGATGTTTGATAGGGCATTTGCCACATTTGTTCTCATGGTCATCAAGTCATGACCTGATGCTGCAGTCAGGATAGTCTGCAGAGTACCTTACTCCTCGACAACTAACAGCAGATATATCGTGTTTAGGCTCATTGAAAAGGGCTCGATGTGTGGATAAACGTACTGTTACTGAGGAACACCGAATACCTGATGCTGAAGCCAGGAGCATCAGAAAAAGTACAAACCTTGAAATTACAGCACCGTAGTCGTGTTTGGGCTCATTTTAAACAGGACTAGTTTTATGTTCAATGCAATGTTGACATAAGTCTGGCCTGATGCTGCAGCCAGGATTATCAGCATCTAATCTAAAAACTAATAAAAGGAGAACTCCTCAACAATTAACGTCCCTGCATCGAGAAAAGGAATATTTTTATAAAAAGGCGATGGGCAAGTTGACATTAGGCTATTGTAACTTAGATAAATTATAAATAGACCCACTAAAAAGCGAGAAATAAAATCTTTTTAACAAAAAAAAAACCGACTTACTTCCAAAAAAAACACTACAAACTGAAAAATAACTTTAATTTCGGAAGTCGGTGGCAAAAACTAAAATACTGATCCCTAAGACACCGACTTCCGAAATTAAAGTTATTTTTCAGTTTGTAGTGTTTTTTTTTTAGGAAGTCGGTTTTTTCTTAACAAAATAAATGAATTAAATTGAAAAAAACTTTAAGTAACTTTGATACGATAATTCTCTCTGTTTTAAAGTAAATTCCATTGAATAACTCTTAAGCGTTACGCCGTTATTTCGAAAAAAGTAAAAAAATAGATATCACTTTGCAATTTTATTGTATTCATTGAATCGTGTAGGTATTCCTTTACATGATTCTAGACCAAAGTAAAAAAACATATGCCAAGATGTTAAATCCCTATTCCACATACTTAATAAGTTGCACGAAAAAGAAAAGCCACATTATTTCAATATATCACCTTAAAACGAAGAATAGAAGTCCACTGAAAAAAAAATCCTTACTACACCACATTATAGCGATTTCATTAAGACTTACTGACTTTAAACAGTAAGAAGAAATGTTTATACGAGTAAAACATTAAAAGACAAAACAGTAACTTTAATGATTGAACATACTATTTACTGAAAAAAACAAAAAAAGGAAAACCACTCTTACTGTGATGTAAGTAAACATTGGTTTGTACGATATCACCAAATGAATAAAACAGTTAATTTTGTGACTTTTTAGCTTCCTGAAAACTTTAAAGTTTACTGTCATAACGGTAACATTTTGCCTCAAGCTTTAACTGTTTTCGGATCAGTAAAAATACTGTTTTGAACGATAGGCTCTTAAGGAACTGTTTAAAGCAGTTCAGATCAATGTTTTTTCATTTGTATTTACTGCTTATTTCTTTCAGTGTAAAATCGATATTAGTCAAGGAAAATTCTACAACTCTGCTCAAAATATCAGAGATACTAATGCAATCAAACAAATACTTTTCAAGAAAGCTAAGTAGGTAATGATGATATTATTATCCTATGGCCCTTTGTACGCATACGTTTTTCTTGCCGTGAAAAACTACCGTTTATTCGCCGTGTGTACGGTTGTTAGTGTTGTATGGATCACTATGGAAGCTTGTCCACAGACACGTTTTTTCTACGGCGCGGTTTATAAGACGGTCCGTAACGTGTACAAAGGGCCTTATTGCTTCAAATTAGTCTAAAACTATTTTACTATGCAAAAACGCTGGGCTGAGTTGAAGCAAAAACGGGAAAAAACGCAACTTCAAATACCCAAATTGTCTTCTAAATAATTGAATAATGGACATAAAAACGCAGGTTTGAGCCTTAAGTTCAGCAAAAAGTGATTCATAGTGGTGACAGGTTCAATGAGCAGCTAGAATAGTTAACTTGTGAACCGTAGCCATGACAAGTAAACTTTTTCCTTCTCAAGAAACTCTAGGGCACAGGCCTCGATTCATTTACGAAAACAACGTTATAATTATGGTCATCATCGTTTCGTTTTGTGGTCTGTCATCTTCTATAGAATTCAATAGTCAATAGAATTTATTTCGGGCTAACTAAGAAAAGTACCTACCCATCTTCACGTTGAAAAATACACGTGGGTCATTTCTGTGGTGATTTTTGTAAAATAGTCCAGGCTTATAACGCCATATTTAAACTGATCGTAAAAACAATGGGAATTTTGAGAATATAAAAACCAAATGAAAACACTCAATGTAAACTCATTTTATTCAAAAAATTCGCCATTCTTATGCAGTATCTCGAATCAACATAAAACTGTATCAGCCATTACCGCACACAATAATATTAGCACCGTGTTGTCGTCACACGTATGTTTGCACCGTGTTGTCGTCACACGTATGTTTGCACCGTGTTGTCGTCACACGTATGTTTGCACCGTGTTGTCGTCAAACGTATGTTTGCTATGGTATTTATATTAGCCCGAAAGTCCACCAGTCTTACCAAGGGGTATCGTATTATCCAGTAACTGGGTTGTGGAGGTCAGATCGGCAGTCGCTCTATGTAAAATACTGGTATTCAGCTGAATCCAGTTAGACCGGAAGCCGACCCCAAGATAGTTGGGAAAAGGTTATGTCGATGATAATTGGTACTATAATTATGTACTTAGGGACTTAATGAGGGTGAAACATATTTGCTTAAAAATCAAAACTTGGGTATTGAAAAGGCATTTTTTTACACTACCCTAATTCTACCTGCCCTAATTTTTAACATAGAAAATATTTGCCTGAATTGCTCTGGATTAATGGATCTGGTTTTTGGTTAAGTGAATGTTAATAATATAAATGTTGCATGCCGAATGGACTGGTGAAATATGGCTGAACTTTAAAATTATTATTAAAAGAAAACCTAGAACGTAGTAGCAAATTAATTAAAAAAAGAGATTAACGTCCTTTTTTCAAACTTATCGCAAAACAAATCTAGACGGCAGATGTTTAGAAACGCTTTTTTAATTTGGGAATCAGAAAACCTATAAAATATAGGTAAGTCATATCGTAAAAGTCCACATCACTTGGAATTTAGATAGGGTACTGTGTTCACATATAGATTGGGTTTTAAATTTTAAACTGAATTTATGTTTATTTTGAACCTTCATAAAATTTGTATTTGGATGAAACTTTCGTATATCTAATACGTCGTCTCAACCAGCTTAAATTCTTAAAAGTTCGTCATAATTATTATTATTATTATCAGCCATTTCTGTCCCACTGCAGGGCAAGGGCCTCCCTTCCCTCCTTCCACTTATCCGTCATAATATGTATAAAAAATAACCAAGTCTGCTAAAATATAAAACGTTTTATCTGCAATATTTTAATTAAGCAATTAAACTAAACAAAATAACATAATAATATATTCGTAACAATATAGGTAAAAATACATAGGTACAAACACATCAAAAACTCACATTATGGATAATTTCACAAACCCAAAAATCAAGACACAACAATGATACTTACTTGGTAGTTTTTCTGTGAATAAGTCTGAAAGGCCATTTATCATTTATATCATCATAAGTTTTTATATTTTTATATACCTATCTTTTTTGTCTAGTCATCATTTACCGGACATAGGCGACCAAGCAGCGCCACTTTGAACGTTTCTATGCTTCTCGAATGTATAGGATTCCTGCAGCCTTCACACCAGGTCATAAGGTCCACCGGATGAGAGGCCTTCCGACGCAGTAGGGCATTGTCGCCCTTTTTAAAGACAAAGTAGACGAAGTAGTCTAGAGTGGACTTGTATCAAAATAAAAATTACAATATAATCCCTTCATTGTCACAATCACTCCAGGGTCAAATATTTAAGATGTGTTATCACCTCCGATCACCGTGGGTGATCTCTTGACACTATCGCAGCAGTACACCGATTGTGTCAAAGTGTTATCGATAAAATACCCAACGACAACAATATAACATTATTATTTATTTAAATTATGTTTTGTTAGTATAAACGTATATGACGTTTGAAGTCCAAAATGAGTGGAGAAGATGTGGAGATTAAAAAGCCAAGTAAGTGGTTTTGATTTATTTCATGTTTTTTTACCGTTTTACGTATGAATTGGTACACTTACCTGCACGTTACGCCCATGGTAACAATATTTAACATTGACAGCGGTTTCATTTCGCAGCAGAAGCGGTTTTTGTCGTTCGTCGACGAAAACCGCCGTTTGATCATACGACTTGCCTCAGGTGGTTTCTCAGTATCCATCAATCTGCTTAGCATATTCAGCCTAAAACGCCCCATCACTTGGCAGCCCACTACTAGGACACAAGGGAGGGATTGATCTACTTAACTTTAATTTATAAACCTTCTTGTTAAATGTTATGCATAAAATAACGCTTAGTTATTATTATTTGTCACGGTTTTTCAAATGAATTTACCTAACGCTCTTTCGAAAACGACGTTTTATGAACAATATTATTCGTCTTATTTGTATTGTGTGTCGGGCTAACAAAAACACACTACCAGAATGTTGTATAACAATAATGTTTTGTGTGTATTATGTGCAAAGAAGATGCTCTTAAAATGACATATATACCTACCTACTTCATCAGTGACATTAGCATATAACTAATATTGATGTGATGACAGTTTGTTTGTATACGAGAATAGAAGAACAAATCCTTGCCAAACACTACAAGATGTTTTTCAATACAAAGTAAACTTGCTAAAAACATAAAAATCCAGCGTCTTTCAATCAGATCCCATTACTTCATTTAATCTTTATTTTTAGCGGCGATATGTGCCATCCGCCACGTCCAGACGATCATGATGTTCTTCGCGCTGGTGATAGCATACGGCATGAGAGTCAACATGAGCATGGCTATAGTCGTCATGACGGATAACACTCTTGAAAATGTAAGTAACAGAAAAACGAAATGTTGAGTTCTGATAGCTCGTGGTTGTGGCAACACTTAATCTAGAAAAAAATTATTTGAAGTAAGAGAAGAATTTTTGTAACTGAACAAAGTACATTCTTCAGTCTGGTAAAAACTCGGCTCGGCTCGGCTCGCTCGGCTCGGCTCCTGATGTCATCAAGAGTGTTTGGAGAAAAAGATCCTGCTAAACGAATAGCTCGCAGAACAGATGGCCGATGGGGCTGAAAGGTTCTGGAGTGGCGACCGCGTACCAAAGACGTAGCTTCAATGTGGACTGACGACCTTTTGAAGGCCACAGGAACCCGTTGGATGCGAGAAGCACAGAACCGGTCGAAGTGGACGTGCTTGGGGGAGGCCTATGTCTAGCAGTGGACGTCTTTCGGCTGAAATGATGACACGAATAGGGGAAGATCAAATAAACGATGGATGGACTATGTCGAATAAAATAATATGGCTAGAAAGTGAGAAGGTACCGATATGACGACTAAAATAGAGAAGTATGGAAGCAAAAGATATTTGCGCGGACCACAAATAAATTGGATAAGGACAAGAGAATGATAATATCGTTATTCCTCTCCACAGTTAGTGTATGATGTTATCATGATCAAGGTTATTCTTTCGTTTAGTACTATTTATTGGGTTCTTACAATGAAATTGGTATTTTACAGGAAAAAGCAAAACGATTTTTCGAGTGAAATGAAATGGTTTTATTCCTTACACCGAAACCTGCCGCTATCTCTGACGTGGTTTGCGATGGACCCCCTTCCATGTTTCATTGTCAACCAGGGTCTCCGGCGGTTTACGGGGTTTGTTCTGTAAGTCAACATTTCCAGAACGAAAACGTTGGAACCAAAAACGTACCGTGTTTTCTTAGAAGCTTCCGTAATAAATCCTTTATCCTAAATAAATAATCCTTAGAGCTGTTTCTGCAGCGCTGTTGCCACGGTGGAACTCGTATTCGGTTTTACATATTCTGAAAAGAACGATGTTAAAGAAAATCCAATGGCGCGAAAACAAATGAATCACATATTTCAAAACACAAATACACAAGCCTAAATAAATTTGAATTTGGAATTTCTAACCAAACGCTTAATATTTTAGATCAAATTGGCCAGTTCGACAAAACACCAATATATTCATCTTTACAGTCAAATGTGACGTTGATCTTACGGAATGTGTAATCTTTGTACTTATTAAATAATTTGTTTTACACAGTATTGCAAAAGGCACTTTTTTTTTGGAAAGTCTTTATGCTCTGTTTAATTAGGATAGAATGTAAGCAATAATGTAAACATTTTTCAGTCTTTCGATTGGACCATGCAGACTCAAAGCGTGATCCTCTCATCATTCTTCTGGGGGTACATCATACTGCAGATCCCGGCTGGAGAGATGGCTGCTAAATATGGCGGCATGATCCTTGTTACCACAGCGATCGCTATCAATGCCTTTGTATCTCTCGCGGTGCCTTTTGCCGCCCACTATGTAAGTATCTGAAGTCTCCTTCTTTAATTTTTGTTATGCAGAATGTAAATTAATCTCGATGCAACACATTTAAAAACCCATAGATTTGCTGCTATGCAAAGTTTATAATGAGGTTATTCAATTCTTGCATAATGTTTGTTGAAACATTATGCAAGAATTTAGTCACTCAAACCTCTTAGCAAGCCCTGGCTTCCACAGCCTTTGCTGCTTCAGTTTGACCGTAGTCATTCTTCACTATAAGTTTCTCGGGAAATTCATCAAATTGTCAAATAATAGGCTTTTATGACCTCATAATCAGCCTATAATGTTCTCTCCCTCTCGAGGAGAGGAAGTCTACCATGCGGGCCCAGTGCAGGTTAGTAGATGTCACATGTCTTCGAATTTTTGCTTCAAGGACATGCCGGATACTTCAAGATATTTCCTTCACCGTTTTGAGAGCAGTGGTTATGAATTTATTTACACAAAGTGAAGCACCTGCTGGGTTCGAACCCACGATTTACAGCTCGTAAGTCGGGGCCGTTACCACTGAGCCACCACTGCTCACTTTTATGACCTAATTGCCTTTAACTTACAGGGTGGATGGCAACTAGTATGCGCCTGTCGTGTTGTTCAGGGTCTGGCGCAGGGGTTTGTAGTGCCTTCGATATATAACCTGATTGGCAAGTGGACGCCAATTGAGGAGAAGAGCCGGACAGGAGCCATGATCAATTCAGGTCAGGCATCATCACCTTCCTCCTGCCCTTATCACAATTTATTCGTGGTCGGCGCCACGTGTCTTTTTTCTTCCATACTTCTCTATTAGTCGTCATCTCGATAGTCAGTCATCACCATCTGCCTGCCTGGGTACGTATTTGAATATCGAAAATTAAAATATCGACTGTTAAAATATCGATGTTCAAAACATCGAAAATTTAAATATCGATTGTATCAAAATGTCGAAAATTGTTATACCTACGCTTAAAACGTCGAAGATTGAAATGCCGAGTGATTAAAATTTCGAATGATTCAAAATATCGAATGACATTATGCCTAAGTTCAAAATATCAACATTTGATACATCGAAGTTCATAATATCTACGTTACGTTACGTTTGGGTTTTTATTATGTAAAAATAATTAAAGTACCTACATTACATGAGGTTTTCCTTGTTTTTTTTTTTGTAACCCACCTAGTAACTGATTTCCATCTAGCAAACAAGCATGCAGCAATCATGCAACATGCAAGCAAGCATGGCTTCTGTCACGGCTCCGGCGCTGCAGGGCTCCGGCAGTCCCACGCGAGCTTAACGTCGCAGATGGTCTAAACGCCCACCACCGCAGCTTCGGCTTGTTGGCCGGCTTCGCCGGCCAGCCTCAGCTGCGGCGGCGGGTGTTAAAACCACCTGCTCCTCAGCTCGCGGGCTGCCTCGCCCCTCCGCGACTACGCGATTCTAAATTACACTCTAGGGGTAGGGCAGACAAGACTACGTGGAGTCGGTTTTGCAGCGATACGTTTCTGTCACTAACTTTAGTAGCACAACCTGCACAACATATTGACTTTCAAGAAAATATTTTAATTTAAATAATACCTTCACGATTGACCTAGGCTTGTACACTGGACACTGATTTTCATGGATAAAATAGGTCGAAATTGTTCCAAAACCGAATTGGGGCACCCCGAATTTACATAGTCTTTTGGCTGTTACCCCTAGAGTGTATATAAAAATCCGGAGGCGCGAAGGGAGGGCAACCCCCGCCCGCTGTAACAAAGCATAGGCACCCGTGGGAACCGTAGCGGCTGAGGCTGGTCGCCGGAGGCGACCAGCAAGCCGAAGCTGCGGAGGTGAACATGGGTGCCTATCCTTTGTTACGCAAGGGCGAAGGGGTTGCACTTCCCGTAGCGCCGGAGACGTTGCAGAAGCAACCTTTTTCCACTCATACTACTTTATCAAAATTTGTTCGATATTTTAACTTGTACGTATTTTTAGGGTGAATGAATGAATGTATTAAATGTTGAAAATTAACTCATTTTTACACGTAGGTATATTAATTTTCGATGTTCAAATAATTACCCATCGATATTTAGGACGTTCGATAATCTGTATTTCGATATTTAGATCTTTCGATGTAACTTTTGTAGATATTTAGATTTTAGATATATTGGACGTAGGATATTTAACCATTCGATAATATAAACTTTCGATATTTTAATTTTCGGTTATATGATCGTTCGATATTTCCATTTTCGATGTTTCGAACATCGATATTTTAACAGTCGGTATTTTAATCTTCGATATTCAAATACGTACCCCTGCCTGGGTACGTATTTGAATATCGAAAATTAAAATATCGACTGTTAAAATATCGATGTTCAAAACATCGAAAATTTAAATATCGATTGTATCAAAATGTCGAAAATTGTTATACCTACGCTTAAAACGTCGAAGATTGAAATGCCGAGTGATTAAAATTTCGAATGATTCAAAATATCGAATGACATTATGCCTAAGTTCAAAATATCAACATTTGATACATCGAAGTTCATAATATCTACGTTACGTTACGTTTGGGTTTTTATTATGTAAAAATAATTAAAGTACCTACATTACATGAGGTTTTCCTTGTTTTTTTTTTTGTAACCCACCTAGTAACTGATTTCCATCTAGCAAACAAGCATGCAGCAATCATGCAACATGCAAGCAAGCATGGCTTCTGTCACGGCTCCGGCGCTGCAGGGCTCCGGCAGTCCCACGCGAGCTTAACGTCGCAGATGGTCTAAACGCCCACCACCGCAGCTTCGGCTTGTTGGCCGGCTTCGCCGGCCAGCCTCAGCTGCGGCGGCGGGTGTTAAAACCACCTGCTCCTCAGCTCGCGGGCTGCCTCGCCCCTCCGCGACTACGCGATTCTAAATTACACTCTAGGGGTAGGGCAGACAAGACTACGTGGAGTCGGTTTTGCAGCGATACGTTTCTGTCACTAACTTTAGTAGCACAACCTGCACAACATATTGACTTTCAAGAAAATATTTTAATTTAAATAATACCTTCACGATTGACCTAGGCTTGTACACTGGACACTGATTTTCATGGATAAAATAGGTCGAAATTGTTCCAAAACCGAATTGGGGCACCCCGAATTTACATAGTCTTTTGGCTGTTACCCCTAGAGTGTATATAAAAATCCGGAGGCGCGAAGGGAGGGCAACCCCCGCCCGCTGTAACAAAGCATAGGCACCCGTGGGAACCGTAGCGGCTGAGGCTGGTCGCCGGAGGCGACCAGCAAGCCGAAGCTGCGGAGGTTAACATGGGTGCCTATCCTTTGTTACGCAAGGGCGAAGGGGTTGCACTTCCCGTAGCGCCGGAGACGTTGCAGAAGCAACCTTTTTCCACTCATACTACTTTATCAAAATTTGTTCGATATTTTAACTTGTACGTATTTTTAGGGTGAATGAATGAATGTATTAAATGTTGAAAATTAACTCATTTTTACACGTAGGTATATTAATTTTCGATGTTCAAATAATTACCCATCGATATTTAGGACGTTCGATAATCTGTATTTCGATATTTAGATCTTTCGATGTAACTTTTGTAGATATTTAGATTTTAGATATATTGGACGTAGGATATTTAACCATTCGATAATATAAACTTTCGATATTTTAATTTTCGGTTATATGATCGTTCGATATTTCCATTTTCGATGTTTCGAACATCGATATTTTAACAGTCGGTATTTTAATCTTCGATATTCAAATACGTACCCGCCTGCCTTTTCCCAACTATGTTGGGGTCGGCTTCCAGTTTAACCGGATGCAGCTGAATACCAGTATTTTACATGGAGCGACTGCCTATCTGACCTCCACAACCCAGTTACTGGGTAATACGATACCCCTTGGTAAGACTGGTTGTCAGACATCTCGATAGTCAGTGTGCACTAAAAAAAAATCAATTTTTGAATAATTGAAGACGGGAGAAGGAGGATGAGTCTTTTCATTCAATCTGGAATTCAAGATAGGACTTTATGTTATAAAATCCACTTTTTAATACATGATCTTATTTTTGAAGTTAAAAACGATATAATTACCGCTTATAGCTATACATTTGATACTGTATATAATCCCAGACCTTAGTCCAAGACTACATAACATCAAAATTGTATGAAAAACTTAATTGCTTTTTAGAAACCATTCAAAATAAGATGTTCTTCCAGGATCTCAACTCGGCAACGCCATCCAGTTACTCATATCAGGATTCATAGCAGACGCATGGGGCTGGGAAGCAATCTTCTACGTAAATGGAGCAGTCGGGGCAATATGGGTAGTGTTTTACTGCTTTGTGGGGTCAGACTCCCCTCAGAAGTCAAAGTTAATTAGTGCGGAGGAACGACTGTACATACAGACCTCTTTAGGACAGGTTGGGGAACCAAAGGTACGTAATACTTTCAATTCAATAAAATATCCTAACAATTTTAGCTAACTATAAACGAATAGATGGCATCGACATAATAATAATATAATAATAATAATATTCCACAACTATCACACAACGCCGTCTAGTCTCAAGCTAAGCAGAGCTTGTGTTATGAGTACTAGACAACTGATAAACATACTTATATATTTCTAAATACATACATATATAGATAAATTACACCCAGACACAGAACAAATGATCATGCTCATCACACAAACATTTGTCCTGGGTGGGAATCGAACCCACGACCTCCGGCATAGCAGTCATAGTTACTGACCACTAGACCAACAGGCCAGTCATATTCGTCCGCATTACTGTTGACTGGTATGTCGGAAAGTACTGGTGGTATTGCCACGTCGGATGGCAATGATTGGCTTTTGGCTAATGTAAAAACTAGCCCTTACATGAACGTTTCGAAATATCTTTAAAAAGCAGTTGAGCACCACCGACTGTTTCAACCTCAACTTATGTTCTTGCTTCAGAAATTCAAAACTCCATGGATGGCCATATGGACGTCTGTTCCGTTTATATCGCTGATCGTGCTGCACTGCAGTCAGAACTGGGGTTACTGGACTCTCATGACGGAGATGCCTTCGTACATGAAGAAAGTATTGGGGGTTGATATAAAAGCAGTAAGTGTGTTTTAAGAAGGTAATCATAACATAACACGCCAATACCCAAAGCAATGATCAATTATTTTCCAAAGGTGTAGGCAAAATGAAAAATCGGAGTACTCCCACATTTTGCAAATAAAACTTTTTTTTCTTAATTATGTTCCATACCAGAAATAAATCCAAAATCCGTATCGCTATTGAGAAGGTCCTACCGATAAAAACTGTACAACAACGCTTTGAAGTGACGTTTACGATCATTAGACCAATGAGATGGTCGAACAAACTTTAATCTTCCTTGAACGTTACCATTAAAATAATTTGTCTTCTTTTCTCAGAATGGCGTAATGTCTGCTCTACCCTACTTGGCTGTGTACATCTTAAGCTTCCCTTTTGGCTACATGTCTGACTACCTCCCAAACAAGAAGTGCCTAAGTGTTACAGCAACAAGGAAACTTTCTAATTCTATAGGCAAGTATGATTCCGTAAGTAGGTATCTCAAGGGGCTTTCCCCTTTATACAGGTAAAAAGCAATGCCTTTTGCGAGTATAGGAAAAACTTGAGGATAAATTACTTGTACATGTGAATAAAAACCCAAATCAAGTAATAAACCGGTTCCTATCAATACAAAAAGTGGGTATATAAGACGTGAAGTTGATTCCAAATCAAGTGGCGGAAATATAGCTGTTTCTATTTAGAACAATATCAGTTGCATTCTGCTGTCTCTTCATAGATAAATCATAGACCTATAATAATTTGATGAAAAAAAAAGGGGAATTGATAAAAATTTATTTATTGTCACCTTTTCGTGGCCAGTGTCTTTATTCCCAAAAGATGATCTACAATTAGTTTTTCATGAATGGTGGTTAGAGCTATACAGGGTGGCAGGGGGACATCGACGCACCACCTTGTTGTACCAAGGATTCAGTACCTACTAGAGTAGAAATTAGAGCAATTTTTTTTTATTAACCGGCGAAGGGTTTGCAATCATGTACTGAATCCATCGTTACAGGACCGTCGGTGTCCCTGCCACCCTGTAGGTACTAACCAACAAGAGATGCTTAAGGAATGATAAGTTGATAAATACAACTTTTTGCAAAAATAAAACGTCATGTTACAATATCTTCATCAGGTTTCTTCGGTCCAGCCATCGCCCTGATCGGCCTGTCATACGTGCCAGCTGGGAACGTTACTCAATCAGTCGTTCTTCTTACTATCGTGGTCGGGCTTAACGTCGGGCATCTTACCGGCCTAATGGTATGGTTGTCGTTGCTGCAAACGTAATATTTAGTTATTTAATTTTATTGTACCCACACCAGAAAATACATAACAAAAAAAATACAATTTAAACTATAAAACATACAATGGGAGACCTTGGAATGGACAGTGATTACGTTAGTAAGATTAGTTTCAAATTACATACGAGTACCTAATAGCCGAGTTCAAAAACTGCTAAGTTGGAATCCCCAGCTAGATGGTTGCAAGACCAGAAAAATGGCGGAAGTGAGGGACTGCCAAAATCTAAATATTCGGGTGATGTAGTGCAACTCGAGACCGGCTAATGTCCAACGGTGGTCACTGATAGGTGTACAGAAAGAGCTCCATAAGGACAGAACGGGGATTGCACTACCCTTAAAATATGTAATCGGCAATTGCTAATTGAATTGAGGATTTTGAGTCTGTGCATATATACCTTATAACTATAATTCCTTATAATTTAAAAGTTATTTTCTCATATAATAACGATTGCAACTTTGAGAAAAGACCCACATATTTCATCATAGTACGATTTCGAAAATACTATGATCAGTAACACCTTAAAACTACCAAAACTTTACGAGAAATCGCTTTGAATCTTGCGTAAGTATAAGGTACATAATGAAACTATAATCTACTCTCCTCACAGTTGGTGCACCTGGACATGGCTCCTAACTACGTGGGCACACTGCTGGGTATCACCAATATGGCCGCCAACGTCATATCTATCATAGCGCCCCTGGTTGCTGGAATCGTGTTAAAAGATGAGGTCAGTATAAACTGTTACATAATATGGGTACTAACTTAAAAGAGCATATAGAATAATCACTGTTTTCATGATAAAAGTTGATTTAGTTGCAGTTTTTTTTGTTCTGTGCTGTTTCATTTACTTAGGTACCGTAATCAAAAGTTTACGGCATTTTTCTACTGAAAGCATGTCAGTAATAAAGATTCTGAACATTTCAAGCTCTTGACAAATTACTTTTTACATTCACAGACAGACCCTGATGAATGGCGCAAAGTATTTTACATAGCATCTGCGGTATACATTGCGGGAAATACATTTTATCTTATATTTGGTACCAGTGAAAGACAGAAATGGAACGAACCACCGGAAGAAACTGACGGTAAAGAAATTGCCACTTATATAAACCGCACCATAATTGAGGAGCTAATATACAAAACGTTACATCGTAACATAGTATTTTTTAGAAATTGTAGAAATTGAGTACGAAGGAAATAAAATACAAGAGTTTTTGTTTGATGTATCGCTTTGTGAACACGCTCCTCAATTGCGAAACACACTTTCAATCAAAATTGGAATCATTTTGAAGGATATTGCTCATCTATTGCTTAATATGTTCGAAAAAATTGTCTGCTCATTAACGTAAATAACGCAATGAATGTTGTTGAACTGTCAAAATGAAAGCCATTGCTACTGTTAGTGTGTTACGCAATTACCCCGCAGTTTTGGGAGAAACATTATTTTTAAACTCAAAGGCCTTTTGTATACATACTAATTTTATACAGGTTTAGTTACATTTATCAATAATCTCATTATCTATAATTAATTTACACTTTGTAATTTCAGCTGGAACACCCGAAAAAAGTGCTGACAAAATTGCTTGAAACCTGAAACTATTCTGTATATAAAGCAAATTTTAATGAAATGAATGCTAATATTTAAAATAATACTAATATGTACTTTTATGTAGAAAAAAAAAATAAGCAAAATGATCATAGGGCATCAAAAAATTCGTCCGCATCGCTGTCAACAGGAACAGTGCCCAAAAGGCTGGCAGCATTGCCACATTGTAATTTTAATTATTATAAAGAAAATTCTTTTTATTTTTATTTATCTCAGGGCTGAATTTTTAATAGTCAGAAAAATCTGAAGAATAACTATAACAGTTTGACATATTATTTGCCCTTTATCTGATGTATGTATCTGGTGTATTGTGTGTATTTTAGTCTGTGTTAAATAAGCGTAGGTAAGTATTTTCTTTCTCTTTCTGTCAAATGGCAACATTTACTCTTCAGTTAAGTGACTTCTAACTATAGAAAAATCAGCCCTTGGAATGAAAATGACTACCGAATCAGCCAACATCTATACCTTATATTATATAATTAAAAGTCCTGACTGACTGATCATCGCACAGCCTAAACCGCTGGTCCTAGAGACATGAAATTTGGAGGGTGTGTTTTTTGTGGAGACTAGGTATCCACTAAGAAAGGGTAAATTAAATTTCCACCCCTAAGAGGGTAAATGGAGAGAGGGTGAAATTTCACGCGAAGACGAAGAAGGCGACGAAGTCGCGGGCAGAAGCTAGTTAGAAATAAGGCGTGTCAAAGAAGTAAACAAACATTATGCAACATCATAAGTTTATGTTCAGTAACGATCATGACTACGGTTGAGAAAATAAAGGGAAAACTATTGACTCGATATATTACGAGTCTTACTTAGGTACGTACGCCCTACGTAATGTATACCTAAGTATAGGTACGTAACGTCTACACTCATTATTCCTGAAGCAAGGTTGGGAAGATGTGATGCATGTGTTTGCTAACAGCTGTCATTATTCCAAACGCTGTACAAATGGCATTCGCAGCAGTGAAAGTTTTTATAAAGTATTTAGGATGGTGGTATCCAGTTTTATGATACTTTATACTATTTATTTTATTGTTTTTGTGAATACAATTTAAATATTTTTTTGACTGAAGTAAACATTTTGAACTTAAAGCTTGTTATAAGTGCTTAAGTACAAGTGTTACATAAGTAGGTACCTACTCTACAAACATGCCATTTGAATAATTATTGTTTATTACGCTCAGTAGGTATGTGTTTCCAAGGCAAAAACTTGACAACACCTTTACATGTACCATTGTACCTACTAGTAATTAGATTTCAGAGGTCATAAGTAGCAGAATATTTCAATGCATCAATTATACCGTAATTATTTGCGTGCACTCACCGGTCACAACTGAATGACATAGCATTTTTTATCATTTTTAAGAAACTGTATCTGTATGAATGATTTATTACGCGCAAAAAAACTGCTTCCAACAAAAATTCCAAAAACAGCAACAAAAAAAAACAGTGGCACTCCGGGAGTGCCGACAGAAGTGAAAACAAAACACAAACAATACTTTGCCATCACTCACTGATAAATTAAAACCGAGTAGGTACATCCCAAGTACTCCACTGCACTTCATACAAATTTAAGATTTTTTATTTTTTTTTATTACTATTTTAGTTTTTAATATATTTTTTTCTCTTTTCTTCCAACTGATAGTTTGCCCTTAACATAAAAATTTAACTTTCCTGCATTGTCTATAATAATGTTTTTGATGATATTCTTGCCTGTAGAGGGGAGTCCCTGGTGTCCTGAAATACAAGTCACGGCTTAGTTTAGGCACCGGTCTCCCACAAATGAACATTGTCCTTCATCATACTAATTATGTTTTTCTCTTTTAAGTTTTAGTTAATAAGTGTTATTTGTGGAAGAAAAAAGAATGAAATGGAAACAATATTTTTATTGAAAGGCCAACAACGCGTTAGGGATGTGTGTTATGTGAGTAGGAGATGGTGTGGAGGTGAATGTGGGTCTGAGTAAGTGTGGGAGTGAGAGAGTGGAAGTAGAGGGTTGTACCTATAAAGTATAACATAGGGGAGATTATTTATTTACTGTAATTTGACTTATAAACATTTTTTTTTTTGCTAGCTAACCCTCCGACTAGTCTTGGGATCGGAAAATACTGTAGGACATTAACTTGCATTAGCGGCAAAATATCAATATATATAATATTATGTGTATAGATGACTGATTACGCGCAAAAAAACTGCTTCCAACAAAAATTCCAAAAACAGCAACAAAAAAAAAACGGTGTGCATTTTAGCATTCGCGGTAGGTTAGTGGGTATATGTCAAGTTCTTTATTAAGAAGATAAATGTGATAATTGGCTAGGATATTGCCTTTTTGCGAAAGTAGACTTTACTGAGACAGTGGGAGCAACGGTGTTTTTTTTTCTACCTTTTGTCTTCTGTGGGTTGAACGATAGTGTTTTATGCTTAGTTAGTACATTAAGTACGTAAAGCTTTCTAAATAACGGTCAGAAGATCTGCAGTCCGTTAAAGATTTTCAGTTGAAAATCGGAATCTGCTACCCACTCAAACACCACTGAACACACTATGTTATACCACAAACATTGCAGAGCATTTGCTATTGCATAACTGTCCTGTGTGGTGGCATTGACTGAGATGCCTTTGCCTGTGATTAAAAAACAACAATCAAGTCTATCGACAGGTATCGCGCGCGCAACACAAGCGCGCAGACCACGCGCTCGAAATTTAATAAAAGAACCAGTTATTTAATTCGGTGGTAGAATATAATCATAGAAGTAGGAGAAAAATAAATCCTCAGTTCAGTTTTTAATTTGTGTAATTTGTTTAGTTAGTATAAAAATAATAAAAATGACTGAAGAAGAATCATGTAAACTTAGCAAGGGTAAGTTACTGTATAGTTTTATATTCATTATAGAGAATTCTGTGTCTATAAAGTTTATCAATATTTAATATTCAAGACCTCGTCTAGTTGTCTTTAGCTCAACATAATCAGAATTGCAAATATTTATAACATCTTAAAACTGTTAAGGAAAACATCGCGAGCAAGCCGTTGGTTCGGTATTTTTCTCAGTCAAGATCTTAAAATATTCAATCGGTTGATAAGTTCAATGACTTCTATAAACACAAAATATAACCTAATCAAAGGTTTTGACCAAGATGTCTAGTCACAATTAGTAGTTCTCTCTTAGTAGTAGTCTCTTTCAATTCATTGTCAAATGCTTCGTTTGTAATTCGCTAATTTTATCTCATTCTTTGAATAAGGAAACATCTTGTTGTAGTTACTATTAAGGATAACTCCTTGTGCCAATAGTTTACGACTAATAAAAATATCGTTTTGTGAGCACTGCCTAGTTATTTGAGAGGCATATAGTGAAGCTAAGGGAGTTTTTATATATATTTAGTATTGATGATATCTACCTGCCGCATGCTCAATGTTCTCTCGGCCAAAATAGTCACTACGTGTAGCCCTGTCACAGCCAGAAGGCGTCGCGGCGTATCCCGTAGAAGATGGCGGGACGAACTGGAGAAAATACACACAATAGCCTTGGATCGAAAGAGCTGAAAGAAAGAAAGGAGAGGCATTTGTCCAGCAGTGGGATGTTACAGTAACAATAACAACTATCCATCCAATTTAAACAAGCAACAACTAGCTAGTAGTTCACACAGTGTAGTATATTACTATATCGTGGCAATGCGAGGATTAGTCCGAATATTGACGCAAGATGATACCTCGATCGTAAACTAATTTATTAACGTCACATTTAAATTAACGTAACTGTGTTTAAGTTTGTTCTTAGATCTCGTAATGTAAACAATCTTTGTGTTTTGGGCTAAAAGAGAATGTCAAATAAATAGAAAGTTGACTAATTCTAGTTTTAAACAACTACTAGGCAGATGCCAGACCATGATCATGGTCGCTACACAGATGTTCCTACATAATATGGTCGCTGGGATACATTTATAGACCCAAGGGAAATTCGGAATGTTTAGAGGTGCATGTAAATAACTTTACTATTGTATGTCTTAGAATAAACACAGCATTACATCTCGATAGTGTCTATGCCAAAAATGGATAACCCAATCGAGTCAACCATAATGTCATCACATTAATGGTTGCTACCCTGGTGTGTCTAGTTCACAAATGAAGCATTATACAATACGACCGACGTAACTTGGCGGGCCTGAACTTTGCGCAGAAGGCTGCGCAGTAAGATTTTTTAGGAACCAAATGGTGACATGAGGCGAGTGCGAGTGAGAGAACATGCGCGAAAGTTCTTAGCGCCTATGTTCAGGTCCGCCAAGTTACGTCGGTCGTATTGTACACAGTTGAACCAGAGCCTGCCGTGAAACACAAAAGAAAATTGTAAAGGGTCCCCGAAACGATCAATAGCATTTGTCAATTTTTACATGACACGTTGATGCGCAATTGGATTGTGTACTAAATTCAATTGAAGCGATTGACAATATTACTACAATAGCAATTGTCGTTTCAGATACCCTTCAAAAACAGAGCACTGAGCGGTAGCATTTAGGCGATACTAGCCAATACGGCTCAATTCGGGCATTATCTTCATTCGCAGCCTTGTACAGACGCCAGCACATCAAGCTACCCCACAACAACAACAACATAATCAGCCTATAATGTTTCCACTGCTGGGACACAGGCCATTCATGTGCATCAAGCTACCCGAAACTGTCAAATTCTCCCAACCAACTTTGAACCTTATGCTTTAGCAATAAAGTTGACAATCTATTAATGAAATTTGACAGATTGTAGTAGCTTGATGTGCTGGCGTCTGTACCACACACGGCTGAATATAGGACTGCTCCCTTTTGTGCCATGCTTCCCTGTTCTGCAATACAGGTTGAAATTGAAAACATACGACAAACCGAAATGGGAGATTGTACAGTCAACAGCAAAAGTAGATAATCAAAATCAGAAATTCAATACGGAATAACGGAGTTCGCGTCAGAACTGTGTGGCGTTGAAGTGATTCAAAAGTATGTGATTGTAAATTATACCAAACATTTACTACTAGTACAGCTGCCATATATTCGTGATCAGTTTTGACTCCTATTGAATTTCTGATTATGATTATCTTCTTTTGCTGTTGACTGTACTCATCATTACGAACAACTTTTACTATGGGACCAAACCTGAAATCGCGAAAACAAAATCAGCTGTTCCCTACATTTTATGTTCGCATAACTCGTCAAAATGTAGGGAACAGCTGATTTTATTTCACCCTGTATAATACACCTTTTTATGTTTTATCGCGACTTGTACGCAAGTGCGAACATGGCTTTAGAATGTGTAATCGTATATTATTAAACACATAGTGGAACTATACGTTAGTATTGACATTCCGCAATACAGCAAAAAGATGATGAGCACGATCATCTTCACATTAGCCATACATCTTGTAGTGGATGCTTCTAACGATGTTTTTATGATGTAGCAGCTTGAACATGAATGTGTTTACTTTCTCAAATACCTGTATTGTGAAGTCTTTGAGTACCACGTTTGCTAACTGCGTTTTGATGTTTTCGGGTCATTAATTCCAGAGGGCCAGTTCTCGTAATTTTAAGAACGTTCACAGTCTGATCTCAGTCGCAATCTGTAAAAAAAACCGGGCAAGAGCGAGTATGACTCGCGCACCGAGAGGGTTCCGTACCATCATATTATGTTTTTAAATTTTCACCGGCGAGCTACTTCCTAGATCTCGTTCAAACCAATTTTCGGTGGAAGTTTACATTGTAATGTGCATCATACATTTTTTTTAGTTTTATCATTCTCTTATTTTAGAAGTTACGGGGGGGGGGGACACATTTTACTACTTTGGAAGAGTCTCTCGCGCAAACTATTCAGTTTAGAAAAAAAAAAATATTAGAAACCTCAATATCATTTTTGAAGACCTATCCATAGATACCACACACGAATGGGTTTGATGAAACAAAAAAATTGAGTTTCAGTTCTAAGTGTGGGGAACCCCCAAAATTTTGTTTTTTTTTTTCTATTTTTGTGTGAAAATCTTAATCCGGTTCACAGAATACATCTACTTACAAAGTTTCAACAGCATAGTTCTTATACACACATCAAAAGTGTCTAGGGATCAACATATATTTTTGCAATAACTTTTCTCCTGATTGATATTAATTAAAATTTTCTTTAAGGATTCATCAAATAAAGTGTTTCCGTTTGTCACAGTAACGATAAACCAAGTCACCTTTGCATTAATAAAGAAATTTGCCATTTTCCTAATAAAGGGATTTTTGACATTTGAACCACTAACACAAAAGTTCGAAAAAAAGACTGAAATAACAGTTTTCTTTAAAATTTTATTGGGTAACTTAAACAATTAATAATCCGTGTTTCTACCGCGAACACTAACAACACAAGAACATCGGTTTGGCATACTCAAAATGAGTTCATCCAAATCACGCTGTGGAATGGCCGCCCATGTTCGTTGCAACAACAAAAAAAGGTCTTCTTGCGACTGGATACCCTCCATATTCGGCAGAGCTCTTCTCTGTAGCATATCCCATGCATGCTCAATCGGGTTCAAGTCTGGCGACTGAGCAGGCCAGGGCAGGAGATTGATGTTAGCTGCGGCGAGAGTCTGTCTTACAACTCTTGCGGTGTGCGGTCGTGCATTATCATGCATTAACTGAAATAAGGGACCGATTTGCACTTGTAGAGGAACGATGACGTCTGATACAATCGTCTCAGCATAAATTTGAGCGTTGAGGTTGCCTCTGATCCAAATCAACTCAGTTCTTCCGCCGATCCAAATACCCGCCCATACCATGATGGTTCCACCACTATAAGGATGGACTTCCTGGCAGGATTTTAATCGCTGTTGGCGTCCAGGGGTTCTCCAGTGTCGTATACGTCTTGTATCCGGTCTCATACCAAAACGAGACTCATCAGAAAAGCACACGAAACGCCATTGTTCTTCTGCCCAATTTCTGTGTTCAAGAGCCCATTGATATCGAATCCTACGATTGTGCATTGCTATAGGTGGTACCCGTAGCGGTCTTCGGGAATGAAGGTTCACTTCATGCAAGCGGTTTCTGACTGTTTGGTCGCTAATTAAGTTCCCTGAAGAGTGATGAAGCCTCACGGCTAACATCATGGCGGTTATTGTTGGAGCTCTTCGAGTTAAGATTTGAATGTATCGGTCTTGTCTCCGTGTGGTGCAGCGATACCGTCCTCCATGGCGCTCAGCCACGGTACCAGTGCTTCGGTAACGTGTCCAAAGTCGACTGATAACACTCTGACTTGTATTCAGAGCTAAAGCCACAGTACGTTGCCGGGAACCAGCTTCTATCATTCCCACGGCTCTGAGCATTTCTTCCCTGCTTAAATGACGTCGCCGCTCCATAATAACGTTGGTTTTAATCAGTAGTAGGGAAACAGTAGCACTAATAATGTCTTCAATGCGTTGTATGTTTTTATAGGGAAAATATTGACAGCTGATTTTCATCTTTTACTCGAATTTGATTCACAGTTCCTGATTCAAATTATGAAATGCACCAAAAAGGATCCATATAAATTTATAAAATCATAAATTTATTACAAAGCCACATCTCAATCTCAAGAAATCCGCATAAAAATGCTTGATCCCTAGACACTTTTGATGTGTGTAGTTTCGGAAAAAAGTGGCTGTGACATACGAACGGCTGTCCGTTCGTATGTCACAGCCACTTTTTTACCCTTATGGATTCGTCATGTCTGTCTGTCTATCTGTCTGTACAGATAGACAGACAGACATGACGAATCCATAAGGGTTCCGTTTTTTGCCATTTGACTGCGGAACCCTAAAAATACGTCTAATTTCCCATTGTTGAGAAGTTTTTGACATTGATAGCGACTAGATTTTGGAAGTTTTTAATGACGGGAATTGTCCTTCAGGTTTCTCTTTACCGTATATCAGAGTTGTCTTCACTCAATTGCCCGACAGATCTTCGACTTATAACCCTGTAACCCCACACGCGTAACTTTTATTTTCTGAGGATATTGTCAACAAAAAAAAAAACAGATTTTAAATCTGCCATCGTAGAAGACCTTCATCATAGAAGAGCTTTAGATCCGTAAACAAATGTTTTAATCAGCAAAGTAAACAAAAACATCATAGACACCAAACAAAATACTTCCGTCAAAGAATTATTGATCGCATTTCAAGAATATTATGCAGAAATTGCAAAAACTCATAACCGCAGATATTGGTATGAAATGAAGTCGATTTAATTACGTTCGGTTTAAGGCGAAGTCTTAATTAAATTCTGACAGCGATGGCATCAAATATATAGGCGCAGAAGGGTGACTCGGTGGGAGCGGTGAATGCTTGTGCGAATCCCGCACCCCCGGCCATAGGTAGAGGTGGAACAACGCGGTGGTTTTAGCCGGTAAGAGTCAATGCCATGCTCCTCTGTCACCCCCACACCACCAAGATGGAGGAAGTCCATGAGGATTTCCAAAGCTCACCAAAAAAGAAAAAAGATGGGCGTCTCGGTACAACGAACGAAAACACATGCGTCTACTTGCAGCACTTGAAGTTGAAGAAAATCCTAAACATTTTAGCAAGTACGGTGTCCAGTATAAAAATATACGTTTGATGCTCAATCTCCTTCTTTAAAGGACGTAATAAATGAGAAAATCCAACATGCAGCAAGCAAAGATGTTTTTGTTTGTACTCGCAATTGACATTGATTCGTTTGACACATAAGTATTTACTCGCTGTTTCAGACGCGTGTCTATGTAGTGTGCGTGCGTTTTGCTCGTTGTATGGAGCCAGCCGACCTTCTGTGCATCTATCTATACTGTGCCGATGGGTTCGGAGTGAAATATGACGTCACGTGACACTCTGTCGGGTCTAAACGAAGTGTTGTTATGATTTACTGTTTGTTGTAAAGTGGAGATGAATTGAATTTGAGAATTGAATTTTGTGCCTATTTTGTGATGTGTATGAATTGAATAGTATAGATAGGAATAAGGAGTAGAACGAGACTAAATAATTTTGGAACATAGACAATAGATTCTGAATGAAGATGAATCAAAGATTGGTGTTGTCCATTCAAATAAAACTGCACTTCTACTTGAACCACCATGGCAAAATGTTATTGATGATTTTAAAATCATTAAATTGTCTTGGAAACTCATTGAGAGACACAAAACCGGTAGGATAAGCAAAAAAATCTCCTGTTGTCTTTGCTGCCTTAGTAAGCCAAGTTAAATGTATAATAACAACGTCTTTTCTCGTATATTTTTAGGGCCAATCCTGGGGATCCGGCACGTCCAGGTGATGATGTTGTTCTTGGCGATGGTCATCTGCTACACTATGAGGGTCAACGTCAGCATGGCCATCGTTGTCATGACAGATAAGGATACTGAAGGCGTACGTATTTCAATTACCATAATAGAGAGAGACAGTTAAACCAGAAAAGGTATGCGCTTCGATAAAATTTCGTGTTTCTGAATCACTACGTACGTCGCGCCAGAGGCGAACTTCTGCGTTTTGTACTGCATTTGTAATCGGTCACACCTTTCTGTCGGGTTACCGACTCCGGCTGCAGATCAAAATTTTTCAAAAAAACATATTAAGAATTGCATGGAGTGGTAATCTATAATTTTATAATCATGGTAATCCAAAATAGCGTTCTGGAGGTCAGATCTAGTCGCTTCATGTTTAGTAGTCAGTTGCATCCGTTTCGGCTGGAAGCCAACCTCAATATAGTTGGGAAAAGGCTAGGCAGGTTGATTGATTTTGATTGGTTATCCAAAATAGGCAAGCAATTTCTTGGTTTTAACAGATATTAGATCTCATCATCGCCCGTTCGTATTTTCGAAGATATAGGTACAATGATTCCCGAAGCGCATTATTTTCTTGGGATATCTGTAGAAATAGGCGTTAATTATTGTAGCAACAATAAAATTGTACAGCATAATCAGTCTACAATTTTCCAACTGCTGGGACAGGCCTCCTCTCGGTGAGAGGGAGTGGGTCCCACCACGCGGACCCTATGCGGCTTGGTAGATGTCACATGTCTTAAAATTTTTAATTCTAGGACATGCCGGTTTCCTCACGATGTTTTCCTTCATCGTTTTGAAAGCAGTGGTGATGAAATAATTTCCACAAAGTAAAGCACCAATCTGGGTTCGAACCTTCGTAGGTCGTGAAACTCGAAACTTGCGGCCGTTACGACCTGGGCTACCACTGTTCAATAGCATTGACCGATTATATATAAATTGATAGAAAGTGGTAATACAATAAATCTAGTACTTAGGTATTAACTTTGAAAACAACTGTAATAATATTGATTGCTACATTGATAATCGCGATACAATAGCCTCAGATTACACAACCTACTCTTGAAATGATAAGTGCCTTGATTTCTCTTATTTTATAATCACTTTCCAAGATTAATGATAATATTATTATAGGCTGCACGTCAGTGGTAACACTTTGACCTTGAGCTGGCGCGGTACAAAGTTTTAATGGAATGTTAGGCCAGTTTATATTGGTTATATGCCCACTGACGTGAGGCCTGCTGTATAAGCCTGTTAGCCTGTGAGGAAATACCACACAGGTGGTACTTTGAAAGATTAACTATAGAGTTTATTGTCCATTCTTCTCCACACGAAACTACCACTTGGAACAAATTATATTTTCTTGTAAATTTTGTTCAAAAGTGCCTTATAGCGGCCTTGAAATAAGTAATTGGACCAATTCCAAAAGTCCTCAAAACTTTTGAGTGACGTTATGGTGAGGAGCGACCAGAGTAGGTGACATGATAGAGAGGAAATTTCTTAGAAACGCGTTATGATAAGTGCACTGCGACAAAGCGCGGTAGTACAGCAGTTAGATGCATAGAAATGTCATAATAATAATTATCTATGCTTAGATGCTTTGCTTCTGTCGGGGGTTCATGCTAATTTAGAAACACTAAGTTTACCGAAGCGCATACAATTTCTGGTGTAACTGTACACGTAGCTATGAACAAGTATAGCAACCAACGATTGTCAAAACAAGGAGTTCAAGTTAGAACGAGATACCTATTTAGTTAAACAGTGTTAAGATAAACCCTTAACAAGAGGCAATGAATTAATATTATAGCAGTGATGATGAGTGTGTAGCATCTTGATAATGTGTGTGGGTGTTCTCAGAGATTAGCTAGATTAATCGTGCACATATTAGAATCAGAGATAATTAGATATCTATGTATTTGTCAAACAATTTGAGATCATTAATTTACATAATATCATACAGAGTCTAATTGAATAAGTAGATATTTGGGTTAATTGAAGCGGTTAATTACCAGATATTTACAAGATATTAATTTACTTATGCCACGCTTGTTTTGACTCAAAATTAGACTGATATTTAGAGCCCACTGTGCCTAAACATTATTTTTCACAGGCTTAGAATTAACACCTTTAAACCTGAGTACCTCACTTCCCCAGAAGAAGGGGAATATTTTCCATTTTAATTGTAAAAAACCGGTCAAGTGCGAGTCGGACTCACGCACCGAGGGTTCTGTGCAAATTTGTAGGTATTTAACTAAAAATTTAAGGTTTTCAGATTTTTTTTCTTTACTTGTGCTACATGACATTGCTTCTTGCCAAATTTCAAGATTCTAGGTCAACGAGAAGTTGTGAGTGTCGAAATATACGTTTTAGTGGAATAAACGACCGTATCTTTTTTTAACGTAAACTTAAAAGTTTGATTTTTTCACAGCTTCAACGAACTGTAAACTTGAGTACATGGTTTTAATTTCAACCCGATACCTACAAGCATTCCCGAGATAAAGAATCTTGACAGACAAACAGACAGACGGACAACAAAAATGATCCTATAAGGGTTCCGTTTTATTCTTTTGAGGTACAGAACCCTAAAAACATTCACTCGACACACTTCTGTATTATTATTTGATACTGAAATCTTTCAAATATTTGTTTTAACTGATTCGTTTCTGATTTGTTTATTTTTCTGTTTCTCCATGAAACGGACATGAAACTCTCCGAAACGTGCGTAAATTATACGGACAGAATTTGCGTACAAAAATACATAAAAAGCGGTTAGTATTTATTTAATTTGGCAGGAACATTTTTGTGAATAATCAATTCGATGTGCGTTATAATCAATACTAATATGTATTATTTAATTTGTTTATTGAGCTTCTTCATCTTAGCATGTCGATGGTAATCTAAATGGACTCGGCCCAGAATTCGGCTACTTGTGTGGCGCCATCACTAGCGTCCATCAGTTCCTGTAACGTACAGCTGACAGGACACGTAGGACATGATATTAAGTGTCCCATCGTTTGTGGACCAGCACCACATTTACACTCCAAGGTGGAGTTGTCTATAAATCTCCACCTGAACAGGTTTTCCTTGGAGTCTGTTTAAGGACTTCCAGGTTAACCAAGACAACTCATTTCCAGGTGAAATATCTTCAGCGCGGGGAACAAATTACCCAAAGGTTAGGAAGGACTGTCTCGCCAATTTCAGACTTTCTTCTGATCGTTCGCCAGTAAGTGGAACGACGCACTTTAAAAAACTGTTTTGGCTTTTCAACCTTATTACCTTACCTTATTTATTGAACTTAATAATACAGAGAGAAATTGAACTGAATAATTTTTATCACTGTTATGAATACGGTTCTAAAATAAGTTTTGCATAAATTAAACTAGTTACAACTAGTTTAATTTTCACAAGGTCGCGAAACAAAAAACTAATTTAAAAACGCCTTTATTATTTAACTACCTCGTATGTTAGTAGGTATTAAAAATAAAACAAACCGCAGTGTTGGAACCGGATTTAGTGCGCACTATGCAAAAAGTACCCGAATGTCATACAAATCAATCAAATGCCAGTGAAGTTTGTTGTTGTGATTTGTGGTTGCTGTGGTCATAATCGCAGTAATTTCGAATGAAATTGCTTTACTTAAAATAATATTTTAAGTAAAGCAATTTCATTCGAAATTACGATTATGCGATATTGCGATTATGTAGTTAAACAATGAGTCTTACTTTTTCTAAGTAATTACGCTGGCATCATACAAATCTCATACAGCAAAAAATACCTATTCTATGTTACACTTGGATTGAAATAGTCGTGTGAGAACTTTTGAAGGTTACTATTTGTCCAATCTCTGAACATGCTTTGTAACAATACAAATCTCTAGTGACTATTATACTAGAGCTAAGTAAGACCCACCAACCCGCACTGGGCTTCGCGCGAAGGATCACGGCCCACTCCTTCTCACAAAAAGGAGGCCTGTGTCCTAGCAGTTGGAAGTTGCCTATAACTTCTGATTATAAGTTCAAGTTACTTATTTCATAACAAAAATACATTTGTGTCGAAATATTTGCACAGTAGGTACACAAAAAGTATAATATATTAAGAAAGGCTTTGTATCTGTCATTGACCTGATAATTTGAAAACTAGTTTGGTGCCGTCAAAAGCGTCCATCAGTTCCTGTAATGTGCAGGACAAAGGGCACGCTGGACACGATACTAAGCGTTCCATCATCTGTGTTTGATAAATAACAAAACACACTACATGCACCAACCAAATAAAAAAAACAGCTGATAAATGAAAAGTAATTTATCGTCTTTCTCTTTCAGTCATTCGACTGGTCCATGCAGATCCAGTCCGTCATCCTGTCCTCCTTCTTCTGGGGGTACATTATGCTACAGATCCCGAGCGGGGAGCTCGCTGCCAGGTTCGGCGGCAAGATCCTCCTAACGATCTGTATCGCTGTCAACTCGGCTGTCTCGCTCCTAATTCCTCTCGGAGCTTATTATGTAAGTACGAAAGATTAAGTTTACTGCTTATCAGTTTAAGTTTCAGGTAAATGTAAACACTGAAAAGTAGTGGCCGAAATCCGATAAACAATGCGAGGTATACACCTAATCCGTCACCAGTCGAACTATGCTCGTACGTCGTCGGACGAACAGCGTCGATCTGACATTGTCCGTTGACTGACATCCGAATACTAGGTGTAAGTAGGTACTTGAATCAAGTTACCCATAAATAAATATAAGTATGAAGTCCCTGATAAAAAAACGACTTTAATTAAGGTTTAAAATTTAAGGTTTTAGTTACTGCTATGCAGACTTATAAGGACTCGATCTCACTCCAAAATGATACCTATGAAAACAATGCTATACCAAATAATATTTTGTTCTAACTTGTTATAAACAGATTCTGTACATAATTGTTATGATACCACTCTCCGCATTCTAAACGACAATTATGACGGACAATAAGAAATTACCACACGGCTCAAAGAATATAATATCCACATTAAACAATAATTTTAACAATTTGATTGTATATATTTCAGTTATTTAATTTTAGTTCTATTAGTATTATTGTGGCATTTATTTTTAATCTTTGGTTACTAACATAATTTTTAAGATACTAACATAAATATGGATCACTGTGTCTGAATTAAAATAAATAATAATTAATATTAGCAAAACCAAAATGAAACAGTTCCAAAAATACAAGCGTCCATAGTTATAAATACAGCAATTGAGACTACAAAGTTCCTAGGAATAACAATAGAAAAACACTGTTAGGTACTGGAAAGTTCTTAGGGCCCAACTCTGCACAAAGGTAGATAGATTCGTATTCGTTCTATACATATTAATACGTATATTTGGCTAATTTTGATGCGGTACTATGTGTATACTAAATCAACAACACACACGCAGTTTTATTCAATAATCTCATAAGTAAAATTAAATGCTACTACTCGACTAATGATCTCTTCTGATGATGTTCTCTTCTTACTATCTCTTTGACTTAATTTAATATTTTTGACTATATTTCTATAATATTTGACTAATTTGCTATTTGAATGTTATCCTAGGTAATTCATTTAATTCAATGTTATATCTAAGAAACTAACGAAAACCCTGAAAATGTATTAATACGCCGGAAACGGCAGAATACTATGAACTTTAAAAAAACCTGGCCAAGTGCGATTCGGACTCGCACACGAAGGGTTCCGTACCACAAGGCAAAAACGCAGAAAAAAATACGTTTGTTGTATGGGAGCCCCCTTTAAATATTTATTTTATTTTGTTTTTAGTATTTGTTGTTATAGCGGCAACAGAAATACATAATTTGCGAAAATTTCAACTGTCTAGCTATCGCAGTTCTTGAGATACAGCCTGGTGACAGACGGTCGGACGGACGGACAGCGAAGTCTTAGTAATAGGGTTCCGTTTTTACCCTTTGGGTACGGAACCCTAAAAACTATGAACGTAATTGTAATAACTCTGTAACAATATTCTAACAAATAAATGATCTTTTACTATAACTATCACCTATGATTCACAATTAAAAATATGATTACTTGAAATAGTGCTCTATCCTTGTTTACACAAAAATATTATATTGGAATGGGAATCAAATATGTTTGGTGTAATAGCAATAAATATAACCCGATCTTTTTTTTTTTCAGGGAGGCTGGCAAGTACTCTGTGCCTGTCGTGTCCTTCAAGGTTTGTCTCAAGGCTGCCTGTTCCCAACGATGCACAACTTAATTGGAAAATGGGTTCCGGTACAGGAGAAGAGCCGGCTCGGGACTGCGATATATGGAGGTAAAGTTATGATGAACGGAAATTAAACGACCTTGTCAAGTAGCCTTTGAGTTGGCCTATAGTTCGATATTTATAGATTTTAGGAAACTGGACCCTTTTTTTGGTTTCTTGTCCATTGAGAAAGGATGTTGAGCTTGTTTATTTCTAAATCTTTTGGAAGGATGTAATGGTCTAACATTACACCCTTCCAAAAGATTACACCCTTTCACCCTTACACCCTTCCAGCAGGCTATAAAGAATATTCTTTAATCTTAGTAGAGTTAGCTTTGACTAAAAAAGTATTAAGGGCAAAGAGCTGTAGCGAAATTCAAATTTTGTCTTACTTTTTTTTTGCAATTTGCAGGTCAGTGTCATATTGAATGTTGATTAAAATATGATTCGCGACCGTAACAAATATGACTTTACAGCATTCAAATAATTAAAATCATCAATACAACCCTCTAAGTTCATATAATCCTATTGAATGACTATTTCATGAAATATGAATCTGAATGGAATGGAAAAAAACTTAAGAAAATTTTGATTTCTCGGGCTACCTAGTCGCTTTTAGGGTTCCGTACCCAAAAGGTTTACCGGGACCCTATTACTAAGACTCCGCTTTCCGTCTGTAACCAGGTTATGTATCTCATGAACCGTGATAGTTAGAGAGTTTAAACTTTGACAGATGATATATTTCTGTTGCCGCTATAACAACAAATACTAAAAACAGAATAAAATAAATATTGAAGGGGGGCTCCCATACAACAAACGTGTTTTCTCGGCGTTTTTACCTTGTGGTACGGAACCCTTCGTGTGATTCCGATTCGCACTTGGCCAGTTTTGTAGACTACACTTAGCAGCATTAAATATGGCCCAAACCCTAAACACAATTTTTTTATCAAAATATAAAGCCAATGCTTTGGGATTTGTTAACGAGAACAGGTAAAAAAACAACTAAGGAAAAACACTGAGAAAAACATAATTACATAAATGTTGGCTTATCTTTAGAATTTGAGATAAATAGCGTTATACGATCTGTTTTTATTAGGTGTGTTAATTAATAGGTCTTTGACATACTTGTTATTATATCCAGCATACCTTGTCAGTTGTGTTAAATTAATATAAATTTATGGGCTTACGACCTTGTTTAGTTTGTAATTTAGTACGTATACTTTCACTGACGTAATATACAACTCTGAATATGGGAAGGCTCCATCACAGACTTAGGGCCAATTTCACCAAACTCTGATCATTACATAGGGCGAATTTCACCAATGAGACTGAACGCGATCAGCACATCTAAACCGCATTTCTGAGCTGTCAGTGTCATCATCGTTGTGGAATATTAACACTGACAGGCCTTGAACGCGGTATAGATGTGCTAATGGCGGCTGTTTAATTTATGAAATTCGCCCTTGATAGCAAGGTGAGCATTTCACATTTGTCATTTTGACTTTTTGCATAGTGAGACAGAACGTCAAAATACTTACATTAGGTTCTAACAGCTTAGTATTAAGCTTTGACCAAAGGTAAACATGTTTTAGTGGTAGTAAAGTTAATAACTAACATAGTATGGTGAAATTGACCCTTATATAGGTTTACGTTATTTGAAGAAATAGGCAGTTCTACTATCAGTCATCATACCTCTATCAGATTATGTAGTTTCTAAAGCAGGCTGATATGCAGGAGGTATGTAACCGGATTAGATCGAACCGTTATTAGATACTCAAGATACATCGGGGGGCACGGCAGTGCCCCCGCCAAGTCGAGCAAAAAGCGGCACGGCCGTACCATCCTTTTCTCGAAGCAGTTCAAGCCATTTTCGACCCCCTATAACTTCGTTGTGGATAAAACTAGAGACCTGAATTTTCAGTAATCAAGCTGGTATTGTATAAACACGGTATATTTCAAATTTCATTCAATTTAAACCAGTAGTTTAAGAATTATAACTAGTCAAAGTTTCTTAATTTTGTCACTCACTGACTGACTGACCGATCATCAAAATTCTAAGGCACTTCTAGCAGACATAGAAGCTTCAAATTTAGAATACAATTAGTGTTTAGTGTATAAATCAAGGAAAAACTAAAATATTTTGCAATTTCGGTCCGCTTTTCTAGATACACAAACTGCACAAATAACTTTGTAATCCCATATAAATATATAGGATTACAAAGTTATATTTGCAGTTAATGAATCAGTGTACCTGTATAATTATGTACAATGTAATGGAATAATAGGTGTAGATAGGTACCTAGATATAATTATGTTCAAAGGTAACTTGTAAAATAGTCAATCAACGGATTATGTTCAAAGGTAAGTTTGGATTACCTATATTATTTGCCAACGATTTGGACGTTCTGACTGACCGATCATCAAAATTCTAAGGCACTTCTAGCAGACATAGAAGCTTCAAATTTAGAATGCAATTAGTGTTTAGTGTATAAATCAAGGAAAAACTAAAATATTTTGCAATTTCGGTCCGCTTTTCTAGATACACAAACTGCACAAATAACTTTGTAATCCCACATAAATATATAGGATTACAAAGTTACATTTGCAGTTAATGAATAAGTGTACCTGTATAATTATGTACAATCTAATGGAATAATAGCCATTTTCGACCCCCTATAACTTCGTTGTGGATAAAACTAGAGACCTGAATTTTCAGTAATCAAGCAGGTATTGTATAAACACGGTATATTTCAAATTTCATTCAACTTGAACCAGTAGTTTAAGAATTATAACTAGTCAAAGTTTCTTAATTTTGTCACTCACTGACTGACTGACCGATCATCAAAACTCTAAGGCACTTCTAGCAGACATAGAAGCTTCAAATTTAGAACACAATTAGCGTTTAGTGTATAAATTAAGGAAAAACTAAAATATTTTGCAATTTCGTTCCACTTTTCTAGATACACCAACTGCATAAATAACTTTGTAATCCCATATAAATATATAGAATTACAAAGTTACATTTGCAGTTCATGAATCCGTGTACCTGAACAAAGTCGCTTCCTGCTGTCTGTCTGTCCCTATGGATGCTTAGATCTTTAAAACTGCGCAACGGATTTTGATGCAGTTTTTTTTAATAGATAGAATGATTCAAAAGGAAGGTTTATTTGTATAATACATGCATAATATAGTAGAGAAACACTGATAATTTTAGAGGTTTCTAATGTGATGTCGTAAATAAACAGATTTTCTTGCGCTTATATTGCAAAAGCTAGCTGAACCCTACGAGATAGATCAAAATAATGTACTACAGTATTGCACACCTTAAAAAGGTCTACAAAAAAGTCCGCGATGGTATATGTCTATCTGTTAGGCATAACCCACAATAACCATTTTTTATCCTTTACTTTTTACGAGAAATAGTGGCTTGTTTACGAAGCGATTTTAAGCAATACAGCATTAATCTATATCCAATTAAGTACCTTAAATACATTGTGCATTTACTATAGATCAATTTGGCCCTTTGAAGCATGTAATTTAAATGAATATTTTTGAAGATATTACAGATTTAAAATGTAGGGACATAGCGGTTGCGCTGGTGAGTTTACCTATGGCAACGACAGGATAGTACGGTTAAGTAGTCACGACCTCTCATCGTTTGGGGTGGGGTGTACCTCGAGCTCAGCAACTCCCCTAAATATCTTAGTATTACTCTGGACAGGTCTTTAACATTCAGCAAAAACTGCAAAAATATCAAGCAGAAGGTGCACACTCGCAACAGTCTTCTTCGTCGACTGGTCTCATCGAAATGGGGTGCGTCGCCTGAAGTTATGCGGACTACTGGACTGGCGCTATCTTTTTCTGCGGGAGAATTCGCGTGCCCCGTGTGGAGCCGTTCTGCCCATGCAAAGCTGGTACTTAATATCGTGTCCTGCGTGTCCTGTCAGCTGCACGTTACAGGAACTGATGGACGCTGGTGAAGTCGCCAAACAAGTAGCCGAATTCTGGGCCAAGTCCATTTAGATTGCTATCGACACGCTAAGAAGAAGAATAAGGTCAACTACGAGATGCCATAGTCAAAAAACAAAAACGCGCTTCGCCCTATTAGCACTTTAAGATTAGCAGCGATCGCACGCGTTTATCGGAGCTCTCTAGCGAGGAAAATAACAATTATCCATATTAATGTTATAAATTCGAAAGTAACTCTGTCTGTCTGTCTGTATGTTACCTTTTCACGCCTAAACCACTGAACGGATTTCGATAAAATTTGGCAGAGAGATAGATTGCATCCCGGGGAAGGACTTGCGGTAGTTTTTTTTATCGAGCGAAGAAGCGGGCGGAAGCTAGTATATAATATAATGGAATAATAGGTGTAGATAGGTACCTAGATATAATTATCTTCAAAGGTAACTTGTAAAATGGTCAACGGATTATGTTAAAAATAAAAAGTTAAAAAGGTACCGGAAAGGAAAAAAAGTAGGACTATCTACAAAAAGAAGTGAGATGCCATCAAAAACATACCTTGTAAAAAAAGCCAAGTCTCGCAACTCAGTTCTTCTACCGTAAAAAGTTGTGAGATCCATGAAATACCAAGTCGCTTAATTTATTCACTCCCTACTTAAGGAACCTTCTGTCTTAAGTTATTACATAATTAGCTAACCTAACAACATCTTGTAGTGACCATCAATATTAAAAATCTTCTATGTTTTAAATAAATAAATTGACTTGGCTATCGCCATCGCATGAAAACACAATGTATCTCACAGTGCGATTGCCAAGTCAATCTGTTTATTTAAAACATAGAAGATTTTTAATATTGATGGTCACTACAAGATGTTGTTAGGTTAGCTAATTATGTAATAACTTAAGACAGAAGGTTCCTTAAGTAGGGAGTGAATAAATTAAGCGACTTGGTATTTCATGGATCTCACAACTTTTTACGGTAGAAGAACTGAGTTGCGAGACTTGGCTTTTTTTACAAGGTATGTTTTTGATGGCATTTCAATTTGAGATAAGTTAGCAACAGTAGATTGAACAGTATATTATAGTTATATTGTTTGGAAAAATCATACATTGTACATTGGGATTTATATTTTGTATGAAACAATTATTTGCGGTCGCCTACCGGACTTTGAAATTGGTATTCGTCTTGATTATATGCAGAAGCCAAGAGAATTGCCTATTTTTTCAATCGTGTCGAGGTTTCAACCATTAAACGCGGGAAAACCTCATGTTTTTCATCAGAACCTTCGTCAAATTGGAACGCGGTGATATGAAGCAAGACCAAATTGTAAATAAGAGATGTGCGTAAAAACTTTTAAGAACACAGACTTATACATTAGCATCAGCAGACAATAAAATAATGACGGTTTGGAAAATTATCAATAATGAAACGGACAGGAACAAAAGGCATTATTCTGATTACACACTGGAGACATCATTTATTGTGACCTCATTCTTAAAAAGCATCCGCATGCGAAGCATTTGTGCCTTCGAAAGAAGAGGCGCAAAGTTTCTTCGAGCTGAAATAACAAGACTGAACAAAGCCTCGTGCGATACCAAAAAAGTTGCTCAAGAATTTGTTAATTTCTTTGCCAGTATCAGTACCTACTAAAAACTACAGAAACCTTAAATTCCTCGCCTCCGCTCTCCTTTGATTTAGTTAAGGCGAAAGTATCAGCCTGCCCGATTGAATTTAACTTTAAGGATATTAACCCCAGTAATAAAAAGTTTTAATCAAATCAAGATCAAATTGACCAAAGAAAGAAGTCCAGAATCAAGAGTCCATTAAAGTATGAACCTTCATAATTGAGACTATAGTGCCTTACTTAGACGTAATATTTAACTTAAGTGTGGATTGAAGTGTCTTTTTATATTAAATAACATAATATATAGTAAGGTAATAACACTTTTCAAAGCTGGGAACAGCGTAGACACCAATATTTATAGACGCATATCCGCTTTGCCAGTTTTCAGCAATTTGTTTAAAAAAGGATGCTTAATCAAATACTCAATCATTTTACACGAATAAAATCCTTCAAAAGATCTCGATCACTAATTCACTTCAGCTAATATTGATCTTCCTTCTCATTTGTAGGTTCTATGCTCGGATCAGCTTTACAAATGCTGGTGTCCGGCTTCATAGCGGACTACTGGGGCTGGCCGGCCATCTTCTACACGAACGGAGCCCTCGGCGCCATCTGGGTGATGCTGTACGTGTTCCTGGGGTCTGACTCCCCGCAGCGGTCGAAGATGATCGGGAATAAGGAAAGGTTGTACATACAAACGTCGCTGGGACAAATTGGAGAGCAAACGGTTAGTTGAACAGTCTCGCCCATTCAAGTAACACTGACATGTATAGTTTTGCACTTGAAAGTACACTCAACTGAACAGTTATTTTAATTAAAAAGTACGTGGCCAGTGGGCCCAGTAAGTAGACATACACGCAGAACGGCAGGTATTTGGGATGCGGGATTCTACGTTTTAACGGCTTTTCTGGTAGCAAATATTTCAAATGCATATTCTTAATATTTCGTTAGTTGAACTTTATTGTATAAATAAGGAATATGTTAGGCTGATACTAAGATTTATAAGATAAAAAGATTCGGCCTCCGCTATCCTACCCAATCAATTGAAAAGAATTTAGTGTGTTTCTATGAGTATATGAAACAAAACATCATCATCAATCTACAGCAGTCCACTGCTTCCTCTCCAATTACACGTCATTTAGCTCGATTCTCGGAAACTCTCAACCAGCTGATACCGGCCAAAGATCGGTCTGCAAAGATCGTTGCTCTGCCTAGCCTGAGGGCGTCCTACCTTACTTTTGCAGATTCGTGGTCTCTACACAAAAACACGTCTACTCAAGGTCTAGAAAACGGAAACATAACAGTTACAATAAATCAGTTTATTCCGAGAACCAATAGCATTGAATAGCTAATAGTAGAGTAACACAGATCTCCCTAAATGTTTCAATCGACAGTTTACACCTCGTTGGGTTAATATCAGGTATATAAATTATCCAGAACATTCCATCTGGCTTGTAGGAATAGATAGGAAGGATAACAAGGGTCTAGAACAGGTATAGTACCGTATCTGATTAGATTTATAGTAATAGTATAATTATACGTTACCTACAAAATTATTGTAAAATTTCTCGATGTAGGTTTATGTACAAGACGTTAATAATAAACTTACATGTAATAAAGAAACGTTGATGTTTTGTCTATAATAGTGATGAATTGGGCTAGAATCTCTGAATGTATCGTTATCAGTAGTATCGGAAACGGTGTCCTGCCTTTTCGCCGAAAATTGTTTGGTAGATTATCACTTGCCAACCAACGTTTCGCCGATGTTTCACTTTGACAACTAACGATTAGCAAATTTTTGTATGACAACGTTTCATTTGGTAGAATTATTGTTAAGCTGATTATTATAATTACACAAAACGTTTGGGACATTTATCATTTGTCAAACATTTCACACCCTGATTCCGTTGTCGACATAGGATGCAAGAGCGAGCGAAGGGCACCCCGAGGTTCGGTTTGGTTAGGTTACTTTAAACCCTTTACACAGAAATGGGAGCCCCACGAAGCGGGGCTCCTATTTCTGAGCTACGTCGACATAGGATGCACCCCGAGGTTCGGTTTGGTTAGGTTACTTTAGACCCTTTACACGGTTCTCTGCCCAAACTAAAACATTCTGCTACTTGAAAGTTGGCATTTTAAAAAGTGTCATTATGAAAAGCAGACCAAACGTACAGCTGGTAACTGTTAGGTTGGGAAATAAAACAAAATTATATGATAAGTTGGCAAATGATAATTCGGCGAAATAAAATTATGTTAAATGTTAGTTGGCAAGTGAAAATCTGGCAAACAATTTTCGGCGAAAAGGCAGACAACCATCGGAAACTGAATCAATGAATTCAAGATAACCAGAAATCTAAATTTCTTTTTTACTTTTATGAAACGTTACCTCTTTGCACACGTAATCCCTTCCGGGCGATTTTTCCACAAATAAGAGGGTGTCTGGCAAACAAAATAATTTTTACGTTCATCATAGAGGTCTTCACGTGTAGTTAGTTTAGTGGACTGGAACGGAGGCTCACTAGTCATTTATTGTTTCAGGCCTTCTTAACTAACGACCCGCCCGTGTTTCGCACAGTTTTTACGACTAGACATAACATCAAGATTTCCTTTCGGAATATAATCAATGCCATCAAAAACATAACTTGTAAAAAAAGCCAAGTCTCGCAACTCAGTTCTTCTACCGTAAAAAGTTGTGAGATCCATGAAATACCAAGTCGGTTAATTTATTCACTCCCTACTTAAGGAACCTTCTGTCTTAAGTTATTACATAATTAGCTAACCTAACAACATCTTGTAGTGACCATCAATATTAAAAATCTTCTATGTTTTAAATAAATAAATTGACTTGGCCATCGCCATCACATGAAAACACAATGTATCTCACAGTGCGATTGCCAAGTCAATTTATTTATTTAAAACATAGAAGATTGAATGTTAAAGACCTGTCCAGGGTAATACCAAGATATTTAGGGGAGTTGCTGAGCTCGAGGTACACCCCACCCCAAACGATGAGAGGTCGTGAGTTCGTGACTACTTAACCGTACTATCCTGTCGTTGCCTTAGGTAAACTCACCAGCGCAACCACTATGTCCCTACATTTTAAATCTGTAATATCTTCAAAAATATTCATTTAAATTACATGCTTCACAGGGCCAAATTGATCTATAGTAATGGCACAATGTATTTAAGGTACTGAATTGGATATAGATTAATGCTGTATTGTTTAAAATCGCTTCGTAAACAAGCCACTATTTCTCGTAAAAAGTAAAGGATAAAAAATTGTTATTGTGGGTTATCCCTAACAGATAGACATATACCATCGCGGACTTTTTTGTAGACCTTTTTAAGGTGTGCAATACTGTAGTACATTATTTTGATCTATCTCGTAGGGTTCAGCTAGCTTTTGCAATATAAGCGCAAGAAAATCTGTTTATTTACGACATCACATTAGAAACCTCTAAAATTATCAGTTTTTCTCTACTATATTATGCATGTATTATACAAATAAACCATCCTTTTGAATCATTCTATCTATTAAAAAAAACTGCATCAAAATCCGTTGCGCAGTTTTAAAGATCTAAGCATCCATAGGGACAGACAGACAGCGGGAAGCGACTTTGTTCAGGTACACTGATTCATTAACTGCAAATGTAACTTTGTAATTCTATATATTTATATGGGATTACAAAGTTATTTATGCAGTTGGTGAATCTAGAAAACTGGAACGAAATTGCAAAATATTTTAGTTTTTCCTTGATTTATACACTAAACGCTAATTGTGTTCTAAATTTGAAGCTTCTATGTCTGCTAGAAGTGCCTTAGAATTTTGATGATCGGTCAGTCAGTCAGTCAGTCAGTGAGTGACAAAATTAAGAAACTTTGACTAGTTATAATTCTTAAACTACTGGTTCAAATTGAATGAAATTTGAAATATACCGTGTTTATACAATACCTGCTTGATTACTGAAAATTCAGGTCTCTAGTTTTATCCACAACGAAGTTATAGGGGGTCGAAAATGGCCTGAACTGCTTCGAGAAAAGGATGGTACGGCCGTGCCGCTTTTTGCTCGACTTGGCGGGGGCACTGCCGTGCCCCCCGAAAACCATATCAAAATTCGTAGCGTAGTTAAGAGAACATCACGGTCATACAGACACACGAAAAGCGACTTTTATTTATATTTTGACACAAAGAATAGATACAGACTATAAAACTAAGCCAACCAAGTGGTTAGCTAGTGCTTTACAGCATGCTCCTTCTCGTGTATATTCACGTATTTTCTTTCAGAGACTGCCAACTCCTTGGAAGAAGCTAGCCACGAACTTATCGTTCATCTCGCTGATCGTGGTGCACTGTGGTAACAACTGGGGCTTCTGGACGCTCATGACTGAGATACCGTCGTACATGAAGCAAGTGCTTGGAGTTGATATCAAAGCGGTGAGTACAAAATCATAAATACAGGGTATAAAGAGATTCTACTTATTCATGAGATAATAGCAAGCATGACGTATGACGCGGTTGCGCGGTAAACTCTGCTTGCGCGATGCAGGATTTTGCGTGACGTCGTGTGATGCGTAGTTCACATGTGGTGGTGTAGATGCCGCCACAACTTTGCAAATGACCATCATAATACTTATCATGACGAATCCCAATGTTGGGCATTTGAATGCAAGTATTCCCATAGATTGCGAAGCTGACAAGACAGGCAAAGGTGTACTTATAGCTATTAATGCATAGTTGGCGAATCTATTGTCATCAACCGGGCACAAATGCAAACTCCGGGCTGCTACATAAAAATCCCTGACAGTAAAACCCAAGAATATTTTGCCCGACTTGCGAATTACTCAAGGCCAACGAGAAAAATTATTTAGGTGGAGTTAATTGTTTCTTTTCTTTACAGAATGGTCTAATGTCAGCTCTTCCTTACTTAGCGATGTACTTGTTGAGCTTCCCCTTCGGATTCATATCAGATTACTTCCTCGCGAAGAAGTGGCTCAGCATTAGCATGTGCAGAAAATTGTCCAGTTCTATTGGTTAGTATCACCATTTTATTATCATCATCATATTCATCTTCATAACATTTGCCTAATTAACTGCCTAGTCTTCACCCAACTAAGTCGGCTTCCAGTCTAACCGGATGCAGCTGATTATACCAGTGTTTTACATGGAGCAACTGCCTATCTGACCTCGGACTGCCTATCTGACCACAACTCGGTATGACACTAATATTATAAAGGCGAAAGTTTGTGAGTGTGTGGGGGTGTGTTTATGTTTGTTACTTCTTCACGCTCAAACGGCTTGACCAATTTGGATAAAATTTTGTATGGAGATAGCGGATGTATTAACATATATGCTACTTTTTATCCCGAAATTCCCACGGGATCGACATTTACGCGGGTGAAACCGCGGGGCGCAGCTAGTTAATAAAATATTTACCTAGTATTGGACAAAACTTGGGCGAAACAATTCCAACATAACAGAGTTCACCAGATATGTATAGTGTTATATATAGTATGTATTAGGAGTTAGCCTACTGCCATAAACCAGTGCAGCAGTGGGGTAATTTTATAACATACTAACAGTAGCAATAGCTTTCATTTTAGCAGTTCAACAACATTCATTGCGTTTTTTACGTTGATGAGCAGACAACTTTTTTATGAGGCAATGGATTTGCAAAATTTTCAAAAAAAAATTGATGATGTACCTGTCTTAAGCCCAATATTTGCATTGCAACTACTAGACTAAAAAGGGAGTCACAATAATAAATAGTAATGTCATTTATTTCAGACGACACAGGCCCATAGATAAATATCATAGCGAAAAATCTCCCTAGAAAGGCATAATAGTGAATTAGTGACCTTCACGGTGATATTCTTCAGAAAGGTCAAGTGCATAGTACTCGCAACCGGCGTATGACCCGATGTATGAACGTTAACGAAGGAAAAGAAATATGTAAGGATCGTAGTACTCGTATATGTGGCGTTTTATAGAACCTGCCTACCCCGATGGGTAAAAGGCGTGAGTTTATGTATGTATACTCGTATATGTAAATCTAAGTCGTATATAAACTGTTTCCAGGCGAGTACGGCCCCGGGTTAGCTCTGATAGCGTTGTGCTATGTGCCCCCCGGTGACGTCACCATGGCGGTCGCTCTGCTCACCGTCGTGGTTGGACTCAATGCTGGACATATGACTGGTTATTTGGTAAGGACGTTGATGTTTTTGTCTTACAATTACAATATTATGTAACTCTTGTAGTCGCTGCTCAATAGTTAGATTACTATTTTTGGGGGGAAGGAAACTTTCCAAAAGTATGAAGTCCATTATGACAAAGAGTGAGCTTTTCGTCATTCAGACTGTGATTGAAATTATTAAGCAACAACTGAGAATAAATCAAAAACCAACTTCTAAACGAAACCAAAGGACGAATTCAACCAATGAAATCGAACGCTAGCAGCGCATCTAAACCACGTTCAAGAGCTGTCAGTATCAATATTCCACAACAACGATGACACTGTCAGTTCATGAACGCTGTTTATGCGCCGTTTCATTGGTGAAATTCGCAGCAGGTTTTGTTCAAATTAGCCGGAAGTCATTAGCTAATATAAAGTAATTTTCCAACAGCTGGTTCACATCGATATGGCTCCGAACTTCGCGGGCACCATGATGGGCATCACCAATTGCTTCGCAAACATTGTGTCCATCATCGCACCTTTAGTCGCTGGACTTATACTGCAGGATGAGGTAAGAAAAATAGATGCATAAGCATAATCAGCCTAAAATGTTCACACTGCTGACACAGGCCTCCCAGGTCAGGTCCCAGATCCAGGTCAGGTCTCAGGCCTCCTCTCTGTGACATCCACTAACGCCTCTCAGTTTCATCATTGAGGAGTACATTTAGGAGCCTGAATGGTTAAATGTTAAATGATCCGAACACTTTTATAATCAAAATTTTAGCCTTCAGTTTCAGGTACCCCTAGTTCTCTGTTTTTATATTTAACATGACTATGTTTAAAAGTTGCAAATGATCAGTTTTATCCGTTTTCTCATTCCATCTCATCAGCTTTTATTTTATCTTTGAAGTTACAATGTCAAAATTTTTAACATTATATAAACTGTTGCAGACTGACCCGGATCAATGGCGTCAAGTGTTCTACGTGGCTTCTGCCATCTACATCGCCACCAATACATTCTTCGTCATCTTCGGCACCAGTGAACGTCAGTCTTGGAACGAACCTGAAACCAAAGAAGTTACGTCAGGTGAGAATGGACTTGAATTAATAACTTGTTGCGAGCTAAGCAGAAAACTTTGGATGAGCTAACGGCAAAAATCATAGATCGTAGTTTTACGTTACTTTCCTAAGTAAAGTTAGCGTTCCATATGAATATGAACCTTACTCTTATGCACAAGATCTTTATATTTCTATTAGTTAATGTGAATAAGAGTTTCAGAACAATAAGAACCCTTTTCTATTACTAATAATGTTCATATCCGTATGACACGGTTGAAGAATAAGAAAAGAAAGTGAAATCAAAGTGTGGTCTGTGAATTTTGCCCTAACTATTGGTTGATCGGACATAATTATTTGATTAACTAATTAAATTCATAAAAGTAAATACATTAACTTACAATAATTGTTAACGACATGTAATAAATAAGTGGAATTGTTGTGCACTTAATATCACTTTCATTACTTTATTTTTTTTCTTTATTTCAGGAGAAGAGAAGAAGGCTGAGAAAGTAGTTTAAGTAAAAAAAAACTTAATGTTACACATTTGAAAATTTTGTAAATACTCATAATAAATTTTACCACTAAATTAATGTCTCTTTTATTTACTACTTTCTCTTTCATCAAAATGATAATCTTTGACAGAACGCTGGTAATTTATTGCAAAATATGAAGCAATTATCTATTTACAAAAATCTATTGTTTGGACTAAAATAATTTAACTTAACTTTATTATGTAGGTACGTAATGAAAATTTTATTTAATATTTACATAATTTATGCTAATACCTATTTAAAATAATAATAATATGTACATTTATATGAAAATAATCTTTTATTACTTTATAGACGAACGATGTCAGTTCAATAGCAGCGAATCACAGCTTTTCTCCAGATCTTCTAGTGTCTTTCCAAATGTAAAAGACCGTAAGTGCCCTATAGTCTGGAACATATATGTGGAATGTCGATGTCAATTTGTAATACAAATTGACTGCTATTGTTTGAAAAAATTTGACGTTCACAAAAAGAGGTGCACTCATTATAGGTATTAGACTGTTCAATAATATTTTTAGGAGCACAAAATCGGAACTATTACAGATTCGATTAAAATGCCTTTAAGCACCAGCTACCACGAGCAACCAGCCCCTGCTTCACACGGGTGCAATATACTGATGTATATATATTGAACCATCAAGGTTTCTGTGCAATATCTGAATTAAATTTTAACGTTTTGTACAAATAAACCTTCCGAAAAGTGTGAAAGCCATTCCATTGTGCAGTCTATAAGTAAGCTGTTACATAGACAGACTGTGACTGGTTTAGATGAATATAACTAACGCATCTACCAAGGTTAGTTGAAAGACGTCTCATAACGTATTAAACAAACAGTATGATTGTCTTAAGTATAGGTTCATTAACCACCATTACTAAGATTGAGGAAATAAAGGTGGGAAAAGTACTGACGCGATATATTACAAGTATTTCTTACTTACGTACGCACTACCTAATGTATACGTGTATAAGATGCCTCGGAATGTAAACCTACGTATACGTGATGCCTACACTCAGTACCCCTGAAGGTATTTCGCATCAACATAATATTTTGATTAAAAAATCGCATCACAGTGCGAGGTTAGCCATAAATAGCTTGTTGTAAGTACGAGAAAATAATAAAACGTAAATTACTTTCGCATTCATAATATTAGTTAGGATAGTAGTTAGGTACTTAACCTAACTACTATCCTAACTAATATTATAAATGCGAAAGTAATTTTTTTTGTTTTCAGGCATACCTAAACAACTAAACCGATCGTCCTGAAATTTTGCTTAAACGTTGTCAAGTGTACAGAAACGGACATAGGGTACCTTTCATAAAGTGCTTTCCCGAGGAAAACAACAATAACGTTATTATGATAATAGATGGCGCCACGTGTCTTTCGAATCATGATTTAATTATATTAGAAATCACTGGATCGAGATTTATACGGGTGAAAACGCGAGGCGCTGCTAGTTAGAAATAAAAGTGTTCATCATTCTCCTGCCTTTACTTGTCCCAATTTAGGCGATGGGTCGGCGCAACATGTCATAAACTCAAAGGACAATGAGTAATGGTGGGCCCACCTTTCAATAGAAATAAGATACTCATGAATGAATAGGTATTTTTATCACATAAGGCGAAAGTTTGTGTGTAGGTATATGTTTGTTACTTCTTTACGCTCAAACGGTTGGACCAATTTTGATAAAATTTTGTATGGAGGTAGCTGACACCCTGGATTAACATAATAATATAGGCTGCTTTTTATCCCGATATTCCCACGGGATCGACATTTACGCGGGTGAAACAGCGGGGCGCAGGTAGTGGAGAATAACATGTATTACGACTAAGGTTAAAAGTCAGTACTTTCGGAGTAATACTGCCATAAAAGTGATCCCAATTTAAGCAATTAATGTTGTAGTTTACTTCATTATAAAAACCTTATCGTGTATAGTCATTAATATAATTACTTAATAATTGATCGAAACCAAGTTGGAAGAAACGCGATAACACAATATTATTGCTCTTGCTTGACCGGACGGCGAACTGTAGGAACTTGCGCTCACACTATCAGATCAGAATCTGATCTTTGATTTGGTACATACCTAGGAGTTGGGAGATGTCGACCATTCGTGGCCCCCGCGGGATATTTAAATGATGTTATTATCATTGATGTCCAGGACGAATGATAAATATTTTTTATTTTAAAGTGAATTATGTATTTACAGTCACGAGCATAAGTATGTATACACATGGCTTTATTGGCGATTTTCTCCTTTAGTTTTGAATGAAATTGTATGTTATTACGAACAAAGTATTTTCGAACCCATAGGTTTGTGTAAAGTGTCGTATTTCAACGTTGCATTCGTTATTTCAAAATCGCAATTGAAAGTTGTCAAGTGTTGACATATTAGTGCTCGTGACTATACATGTATTATTAGAATTCTACCTTATAAATATCCATTAAGAATATAATAGACTGAGACGACTTTATGACGTCGTATCTCCGAAAGTACTAACATTTGATCATAGTTTTATTAGTAATTAATGTTCCGTTTAAAAGTCCTATCCAACCGTATATCAAATGTTACTATTAAAGGGTGGGCCCAGACCCCATACATTTGTTTCCCACTCTCCTTTATTTCAATTAAACCATTAACTGTCAATGTATGAAGCTGGTGGCCCATTAATGATGAAATTCCAGATTGATTTTAAGAAATTTAATTTAAGATTGATTGACGAAAGTCGGAGCAGACTGGGAGAAGCATACTAGGCTCCAGAACTGGAGAGACCAACGAAATGGCAGATTTAGTTTTGGTTTTGCTGATTTTCAAGCCAACATTTTCCAGCTCCTGTTGCCATTTCTCTAGTCTACTCTGGATCTTAGGTCCATGTTCACCGACACGAACAATGTCATCGGCAAAAAGCATGCAACAGGGTGCCTCTTGTATATCGTCGACCGTAGGTTCAATTGATGTAAGGGACAAAATACCCAAAATGAGTTGAGTATACAGTTTTGTTCAGAATTTTGCGCTCTTTCGAATGGTGTATATGAAAAAATTCTAGCTTAAAAAAAATGTCCCTTACCCTACTGATTTCTGGATTCGAATTTCGAATCAGCCCCATAATAACAATGTATCTGAAAAACTATGCAATATAGCAACTTGAAATGGTGTAATTACCGCCGCCAATCCACTTCACATAAGGTAAGGGTACTTAAGAAAATGTAATGTTAAACATTAGGTATTATAGCATCTTTTAAGAAGCTACGTGGATGCTGATTAGGTGCAAAAAAAAATTGTACTCACAAAAAAAATACAAAAATAAACAATGTTTATCAGCCTATCTTGACCAGCTATCCACAGTAACATCTACTCTGTTATACCACAAACAATGCAGAGCACATTGGATTCGCTATTGCATAACTTGTTCATGGCATTGACTGAGATACCTTTGCTTGTGATTTTAAAAAAAAACGATCAAGTCTATCGACAGGTAGCGCGCGCGCAACACAAGCGCGAAGACCGCGCGCTGCAAATTTAAAATTATAAAAAGAACTTGTATTATAAAATAAAATAGGATAGGAAATTAAAATACTATAGTCAAAAACAGTTCAGTATTAATTATTTTTTTTACTTGTTTAGTTAAATAAAATAGAAAAAATGACTGAAGAAGAATCGTATAAACTTAGCAAAGGTAAGTCAATGAATTGTTTAATTATTTGAGAATTTCGTTCTTTTCTTTTCGCACACAAAAAAGGTACAAAGGCGGTCTTAATGCCTCCTAACTTTTTCTTTTATTTGCCAAAAGAAACGTAGTTTGAATAAAATTAATTTATAGGTATAGCGAAATGTATATTCTTACATTAGGTGTTTTTTTATTGCAATAGCCGTATTTAGGTATTTTTATATCGATTCTGTGTCTATTACCAAAAAAAAAAAAATTTTTTTTATTATTTTATAATTACATAATTAATTTGTCCCTTTCAATTCAATGTCAAATGCTTCGTTTGTAATTCGCCAACTATCTCATTCTTTAAATAAGGAAACATCTTGTTGTGATTATTATGGTTTTCCTTGAGCCGATAGTTTACGACTAATAAATATTTATTTATGTATTTGCAAATTGTCATTTAGGCATTATGGTTTTGTGAGCCTTTCTGTCTGTCTGGTCAGCGGGATTGTCCGAAAGGGTTCCCACTGGCCCGGAACATAAAAGGCTAAGGAAGGAACATGGGTGGGTTTTAGTCAGTAGGAGTCTGACACTCCCTTCCGCTCCACCCAGAGCGGGAGGGGTCATTTGATGATTTCCCATAAAAGCCTTTCTGTACATTTATGTGCTTGAAGTATTACATAAATAAATTAATTGTCTTAAAGTATTAATACGTAAGCATTATGCTTTTGTGAGTGCTACCTGGCTTTTTGATGTTAAGAATGGGGATTCTTTATACATATTTTATTAAACACTAACTACGAAATTATAACAAGCTACAATTAGCTAGAATTCGCACAGTGTATCGAGTACTACAATTGTAGACAGCAGTGTTAAAGTAAAATAAATAAACAAAACATTTCATCTTGTTTGTTTTAATGCCAAAAATGTTGTACTGGATCAAATCAACCATAACGTCATCGCACTAATTGATGCAGCTGAAACACAAACAGATTTATGAGCAGTCATTTGTGAACGCACACAATAGTTGGATGCCTGCTCACACACAAACCCACACGAGCGTGAAGATAAGCCAGCAAACAATCGGCTAACCATCTCATTACAGAGATTGGACGTTCAATGGTTAATTTTATTAGGCAAGTACATCATAAAATTAATTAGTGCATCGTGAAATTCGCCCCTATACATACGTAGCACAGGAACCTCGATGTTTTAACATGTGGCAGACGCCCCATCAGTAGATTGCGCCAGTGAGAACCATTGATGAGTCGCTCGTAAATTAATACTCTAGGCCTTCCTCTAGCTAGATACTTTTCTCTCTTACAGATTCTCTAAATTGTGTTGGTGGTGGTGGACAATCAGTTCAGTAAACAGATTCTCTAGTAACGTCATCAACAGATATTTAAAAAAAAATGTGGTGTGACGTATTTACTATTTAAGATTGTTTAAATCAGACAGACAGCATGGAATTAGTAAGTTCCTAATAGACAATGAGACAAAATAAAATGTCAACCGTTTGCTTCTCAGGCTGTCAATTACCGTTGTCAATGCAACCCACAGACTACAATATAGAATCCAACGCCTACGCTGCTGGAATAATGTTTATTTTTCTTCTAATATAATCATGAAAGCATGGAATATGATGACCTGTTGGCATCCTAGCCCAAACTTTTTGACTCATTTTATGAATATAATAATTTTCATGCAAAAATATGATACCGTCGACATCAAATGCGGTTCCCAAGAAGAAAAGTTAGTAAGTATGCTATGATGATAATATGTTGTGTGTTGATGACGGTAAGATTGTCGGTTTAGCCAAGATAATATCAGTAGCCCCACAAACATTTACCCAAGTATGAATAACATACACTTGTTCAATCATCCTACGAATCCCTCGTGCGAGTATGTTATGATTTATTGCAATGATATTATAAGTATAAAACTTATAATATCATTGATTTATTGCATTACAATATCTTTGATCGCAACAACAACGGTGTAATTCTAAGGATGTTATGAAAATATCCAATAGTCTTAATAAATATTGAAGACGATCTGAAAAACATGTAACAAGTGATTGTCATCAGTTCTATCACACAGTGTCTGATACCTACTGCGTTTTATTGCCATCCAAAAGTCCTTTCATCATCATTATAGCTTAGAGACGTCCACAAACTAACCATCCGAATTTGTAAAGACTTCATGCCCGAATTGACTTCGACCATTGTGTCTAGATACTTAAAAGCTTAGTTTCGTAACGTAAGTGTCTAGCATAGGTATCGCAATAAAACGTGTGTACGATTGTATGGGTTTCAATGCGTTCGTCAATATCATTGGTAGCCTTAATCCACACACGGCTGAGAGTACAAGGCCACCTCTTTTTGTGGCGAGCTTCCTTAGTCTACAATTTACACCTTATTTTTTTTATCAATATACACGAGCCATAGGCGTCCGTTCCCTCCTAATACTTATCCCTATCTTTAGATTACAACTGTACGTAGCAATAAAAAAGTAATAACTTGTGCGCTAGTGCGAAGATAGCTTCAGGATGTGTACACGAATTGTAGCTGAATGTATAGCCTATAAATTTAATTATAGTCCACTCCCACACTCAGAGGGGAGGCCTGTGTCCCAGCAGTGGGCTGATTATGCTATGCTGCTCCACGTTTACACAGCACCGACAAAATTACATAGGAACGAACGTTCTTCCGCTCCTTTTATTTCATTTTTCGATCATTTAGTAGGCGAATGAAAGATGACGAGTATGAAAATTCAACATCGTTGGATCGTGAACCGATCCAACGTCATTTTTCACTTTTTGTGTTCATTTGTTTTTTAAACGACTCACTTTGAGTGAAATATAAAAGGTTCTATGACAAAAATGAACAAAAATTAAAGCATCTCTTTACGGTGATCTGAAACAAATGCCAGACGCCGTTGTATGGAGCCGACCTTCTGTACCCATCTGCTCTGTGCCGAATGTGCCGATAGATTCGGGGTGAGTGTCGAACTGTTGTTATGATTTACTGTTTGTTGTTACGTAAAGATGGGGGTTTGATTCTGGAACTTTGTTTGTGTTGTGTGTAAATTGAGTAGGATACTATTATGATTAATTAATAATAAAAATAAAAATAAGTTTTGTGTTTTCCATATGCAAAACTGCATTTCTTCTTCAGTCACCGAGACAAAATGTTACTGAAGATATTATAAAAATTATATTGACTTGGAAACTCGTTGAGAGATACACAAATGGTAGTCGGTGTAAGTAATAAATATATTGTCTCTGCTTCGTTAAACAGCCAAGTTAAATGTTTTGTTAGTTTTCTGTTTTTCCTATTCATGTTAGAATATTCTTTTTTTTATTTTTATTTAAGTACACCGTAAGGATTTACTAACAACCTACAACAACAATCCATACTAATATTATAAATTCGAAAGTAACTCTGTCTGTCTGTCTGTTACCTTTTCACGCCTAAACCACTGAACGGATTTCGATAAAATTTGGCAGAGAGATAGATTGCATCCCGGGGAAGGACATAGGATAGTTTTTATCGACATACCTTGCGGGTGAAGCCGCGGGCGGAAGCTAGTAAACAATATTCTATTATATTTAATAACGAAATTTATTTTCAGGGCCGATCCTGGGGATCCGGCACGTCCAGGCGATGATGCTGTTCTTGGCGATGCTCATCTGCTACTTCATGAGAGTCAACGTCAGCATGGCCATCGTTGTCATGACAGATAAGGATACTGAAGACGTAAGTATTTTTGATAATTTTGGTTACCCTATTAACTAGGTATGTTGAAGCTACGACTACAAACTAAACGATAATAGATAGATACCGTTAAACCAGATAAGGTATGCGCTTAGGGAATCTTCGTGTTTCTGAATTAGCATGCTGGTCGCTCCAGAGTCAAAACTTGTACGTTTTGTACTGCCAAACTTTGCAGTAAGTTTACCTATCATAACACGTTTGTATGAAGATTATCTCTGTAGGGTTATTTACTCCGCTCGTAGATCGTCATTTGCCACTCAAACGTTTTTTTTATAATTGCATAGACTTACAATTCTACAATTTTATAATCATAGTTGTACAAAGTAGGCAAGTAATTCCGTGGCTGTAACACCTCTACATTATATTAGATTTCATCATCGCGCGTTCGTATTTCCGACCATAGACGATGATTCCCGAAGCGCATAGTTTTTTTGGGATATCTGTAGCCGTTATTAATTTTATTGTTGTTATAATAAACTGCGACAGTAACATTGTCCGATTGTTAGTTTACATAATACAAATATTTGTAAAGTTATCTGCAGACTTGCTTCATGATGTCGATCGTTTATCTGGTATTAGGACAAAAAATAATCTTGGTTCCCCAGTGTTTAACAAAACTGAACTGTGTACCTACGTAGAAACTAGCAGGAGACATTACCTAATTTCTAAAAAAATCTGCCTATAAACTGTTTTTTAAACGGATGGTACCTACGTGGCTATAAAATAAAACCAGTAGGTATTATGTATAAAAACAACTATAATAATAATGATAATCGCGATAGCACTACAATTTCATCAGATTACACAACCGACTTAAGTGAAATGATAAGTGCTTCGTATTTCTCTTATTTCCTAATCAATATTCAAGATTAACGACAATACTTTCTGTACAGTAGGCCCCACGACAGCAGTAACACATTGACCGGTGAAAACTGCATAAAAATCCATTGTGTAGTTTATTTATAAAACCCAAGTGGTCACACAGACACGCATGAAAAGCGACTTTGTTTTATTACAATGTATAGATGTAGATATAATAATAACAACCTGTATGCGTAAGAGTTTTTGAAGCTTCGTTCGAAACCGAAAACAATCGGGCAATCCCGAAAAAAAAATGAGTTCAAACTACAATTTTACGGATCGTTCATAGTAACTTCAATGTCTGCCACCTTGAGTTTCTCTCGAGCTCGAAATATCTCGGGCAACCCCGAAATAATCACAAAAGTTGATAAAAGGTAAAAACACAATTTTATCAGTTGATCTACCGAGATCGTTCATAGTAACTTCAAAATACACGTTCGCATGGGGCATGTTTTGTAATCTTAGCCCGTCAAACTCCGCGCATATCCTATGTAATACGATACAATAGGAAAACCTTCGTGTCTCATTAGCGGAGCTTGAGATGTCACGAAGGATAATATTTTTATCTCGTGTCACTGTTGCCAAAACAATTTTTCTCGTTTCATGACGCAGTTGTTATCATTCTTATACTCGTATATGATAACAATATTTTTTTTTTGGCTCTCTCCCTGAGCTGTCCCGCCACCTCCTTTGCTAGCATGACTGCTTCGCAGAAGGAGGTGACTGCCTCCCACTCCCTCTCGCCCCGGACCATGGCTTGCACCAGGGACGGACGCGAGAGGTCGCCGCTGCTGCCGATCGCCTTTACGAGGACACGGCGGTTCTCCGCCCAAGCGGGGCAGACCTCCACCGTGTGCTCCTCCGATATGATAACAATCAAGTCTTCTCAATCTAGTTCCTGCCTGATTTAGTGCGTGTGAAATTTCTTCTTCCCTGACCCACCCCGTCACATCGCATCGCATCGCCCGTCCGTGCTATAATTTCTTTTTCGCTTAGCGTTCTTCCGGACTTCTTTTTTTGCTCGGCTCCTAAAGACGTGGACTATTAAATGCATCAAGTTTTTTTTTAATCTGACTGGTAGTTCTAGAATTTAGTGCGTTCAAACAAACAAACGCTTCAGCTTTATTACTAACTAGCTTCTGCCCGCGACTTCGTCCGCGTGAAATTTCTTGTACCCCCACCCCGTCGCGTCGCAACACTTCGTATTCGCTTACCGTTCACTCTGAGTTTTTTTCTTTTTGCTCGGCTCCTAAGGGTCATAGCGTGATGTTAAATAGCCTATAGCCTTCCTCAAGAATTGGGCTATCAAATGCAAAAAGAATTCAAATCTGACCGGTAGTTAAAGAGATTATCGCGTTCAAACAAACAAACTCTTCAGCCTTATTATTAGTATAGATAAAAAACTCTATGGCCCATAACTCCTTAATAGGTACGGACGCCAGCAGGTCAACCTACCCGAAACTGTCAGATTTTCCCAATCAACCTTGAACCTTATGTTTTAGTAATAAAGTCGAAAATCTATTAAAGAAATCTGACAGATTGTAGTAACTTGATGTGCTGGCGTCTGTACCAACTCTTAACATCTTACACACGTGATAACTTTTAAACGAAATATCCGATTGAGATGAAACAAAAAGTATTTTACTTCTTCATAAATACTCTTGATAACATAATGCTTAATTTCGATAAAGATTAATATTACGATACATATTTAACGTAGTTTTTTTTTCTTCAGACGATTTAATAATTATTTTGAACACAAAATCGGTTATTGTGATTAAACCATGATAGCTAGATATATGTTCTCGCGGACTTTTTTGTAGGTCTTAATGGGCTCTACAAACCCGTAGTACATCATTTTGTTCTATTGTCAATAGTTTTTGCAGCGCACGCAAAAATAGGTTTTCGATTTTACACCTTGTGTTACAAAATAGCAATTTTATTACGGATCCCTAATTTTGAAAAAAAAAAAATATAGCCTATAGCCTTCCTCGATAAATGGACTACCCAACACTAAAAGAATCATTCAAATCGGACCAGTAGTTCCAGAGATTAGCGCGTTCAAACAAACAAACAAACTCTGCAGCTTTATAATATTATAGTATATATAGTATATATAGTATATATAGTATATATATTATAGACTAGCTGTTGCCCGCAACTTTGTCTGCGATCCATGATGAAAAGTAACCTGTGTCCTTACCCAGGTCATAGTCTATCTGTATGCCAAATTTCATCCAAATCCATTCAGCCGTTTTAGCGTGAAAGCGTAACAAACAAATAAACTTACTTTCGCATTTATAATGTTAGTTAGGATATACATATAGATAAGTATAGAGATTGATAAACATTATCAATGACTCTTGAAAGTGATGAACTGACAGGTACCTACAGTAGATCTTTGGTTACCACCACATAACCTCGTTCGTCTATTGATAACCTACTATTGATAAATACAAGGGATATCAAGTTACAGCAGTTTCAAGATTAATAAATTAATCAGATAAAAAAAGATAAATATCCATTTAAATTGTTGAGATATCATACGTTGTCCCCACTTCATATCCCGTGAAATTGGGAGGTATAGTACATAGATAAATCTGTTTACACTGCCTTTGTTATTTTTATTAGTTTATTTATTTACTTTTTTCCTCTTACATCATATATTATTTCATGTAAACCATTACTAAGATGCTATAGACTTCATTAACACAAATGTCGTCATTGTTATTAATCCCTTGCTTCTTAGAGATTAGCTATATTAATCTGCACATAATAGAATTAGAATTAATTAGGCACCTACCTATGTATTTGTCAAACCATTTACGATCATCAATCTATTCAGGTTCTAATCATAAAAGAGGTATTTGGGGTTATTTAAAGGACTATAGTACATCTCTATGTGGACTTTTACAACCCTTTTAGACAATACAATACAAAAACAGTAAAATAAATTGCTCCACATAAAAAGGGTGGCAATTTAGTCACCTGTACTCGCCTAAGGGCTGATTCTACCCGTCCTACTGATTTTTTTTTTAACGAAATCCATTTGAGATTCGTAAAAATAAACTGTTAATTTCGATGACAACCGACAAAACGATTATTTCGATGCATGCCATCGAAATAATCTGTTTGTTGTTGTATAGGAATTTCATAGCGAAAGTTACTTTACTATGACATGACAGGTAGAATGACCCCGAATTGACGGATGCAGGTCGCCACCCTTTATGTCACCTATACTTTGCCCCAAAAGTAGACTGATCGACAAGTAGATGTGGTTTTTTAGGCACAGTAGCACACACTAGTTTATAAATGTCTATAGACCTCATCTGTCGCTTACCATCAGGCGTGATCGGGGTCAAGAGGGAGCCCATTAAGTAATAAAAAAACAAAAAAAAAATGTTATATCTGTGTGTGTATTATGTGCACAGGCGTAAAATTAATACCTTTATACCCGACTGCCTCAGAAGGAGGATTATGTTTACCATTTGAATTTTAAAAACAGTCACTTATCACACTTCCATAATTTATTATTATTTTAAACTGAAAAATATGTGACTTTATGAAAATTCGGGTACTTATCTAACTGTGACAGATACCTACGGGTTAAACAATCCGTAAGGAGGACCCTTTCAAATATTATTTTAACGAATTGTGTTACCTACATGAATCGCACATGAAACCTTTCGACACGTACGTAAATTATACGAACGACATTTGCATACAAAAATACATAAAAACGCTATTCAATTTGGTAGGTACATTTTTTCGAAATAAGTTGGAAATTTTATGTGCGTTATAAGTAATGAATGCTTATTTAAATGTATCATTCAATTTGTTTATTGAGCTTAATAATACATACTTAGAGAAAATGAACTGAATAATTTAATCACAGTCATGAATACGTTTCGTAAATTAGTTTTGCACAAATGAAACTAGTTCTTGCAAGTTCACTATACAAAAAACTAATTTAAAAGGAGCGAAGTAGGTACCTACATGAATTTATCGAACAAGCATATTAGTAGTTTTAAAAAATCCAGTAAACCGCAGAGTTGGGACCGTAATTTTGTAATTGATTTGTAATTGCGTAACACACTACCGGTAAGAATGGCTTTCATTTTGACAGTTCAACAACATAAATTGCGTTATTTACGTTGTTGAGCAGACAATATTTCGATCATATGAAGCAATGGATTAGCAATATCCTTCAAAATAATTCAGATTATGATTGATAGTTCGTTACTACTTTGCAATTCAGGGTTCAATTTGGATTGAAATTGCTTTACTTAAAACAGTTAAACAATGAGTCTTACCTTTTTCTACGTATTTACGTTTACGTCATACAGTCATGAGTATTATATGTTACACTTGGACTAAAATAATCATATGAGAACTTTTGAACGTTATAATTTGTCCAATCTCTGAACCTGCTTTGTAAAAATACAAAAATGATGGTTCTTAAACTACTAGTTTCCAGACTACCGTCAATCATCCAAGGGTACAGTGTAGCAATGGGGTAGTTTTGTTTGAAAGAAAGAATTTTTGTAATAGGTTTAGTAGAAATTACCTATTACCTACCAACATACAATTTGCCTCCTTTTAATATAAGTTTAGGTGACTTAAGTAAAATAAAAAAAGGTTTTTATTTAGTCTTATAGAAAACAGAATCAATAAGAATGAATGTATTAGAAAAATAAATTGTTTTTATTTTTATTTTTTCGTGATTTTTTTTCCATGTTTTAATAGTTATTCTGCTATTCCGGGCCGAAACAAATCCAACAAATCAAGGATCATAAAAATCGGTCTAACCGTTCTTGAGTTATAAATGGTGTAACAACGTGTAACTAACCCAACTTTGTTTTATTTATCTAATAGATGATATAGTTCCCAGCAGGTATTTAAAAATACCGCATTAAGCACCATGAAACGTGCCAATGATGAACAAGTCGTGAATGTTCTCGCAAAACAATAACCCTTTACAATGTATCTTACCATTATTATGTCTGTATCTTCAAGTAGCAATGGCATGATGTCCTATCTTATTTATTTTATTAATACGATAAAAATATAAACTGGATAAACGTCACTAAATTGCATAAAATAAATAAAAATAAGTTATAGTCATACAACGTGGCAATGCCACCAGTCTCTTGGGTACATTAATTTACCAGTTGACAGCGATGTTATGGAATTTTTCAACGCCATATTTTAGTTTGTGAATAGTTGTAGTTAGGTTAGGATATTATTTTAATTTTAATAGTTTTTTAGTTAATTTTGTACAAAGTAACAAAATACGTAGGTAATTAAAAAAACGTAGGTAAGTAAGTATACCTACGTAATTCGTTATGTGTTTAGTTCGATTTAAAAATGTCACTGTCTTGGGCTAAAAAATAACAAAAAAAAGCCCATTGTATGCTCTGAAAACAATAAATCAACTGTTGAAACAATAGTAGATTATGCACCGAGGGGCTAAAGTGGTGTCTAATGTCACGGGCGTCATGTTGAATCTCGAGCGCAATGAAGGATTCGGGATTTAACTCACGAGCGAAGCGAGGGAGTTAATACAAGAATCCTGAATGCAGCGAGGGATTCAAGCTAGCCCAAGGCAAAGACACCTTTAGCCCAGAGGAGGATACTCTACTTTTTACACCTACTGTGAGAAAATAATAGCCATAGTACGAAAAACAAAATAGAACTGGTTCCGAAATGGACTTGACGCCTTTCGTACTTTTCCATTTTTGGAAATTGTCGTAGGCTTTTATATAAGTTTCCTTTGACTTTTCCGGCAGTAAATCATTGGAAATATTATTAGCTTCGGTTGTAATGAATTCAGGAGTACAATCACTTTCATCACTCGACATTTTATAATACTTTGTTGATAAATTTAAAGTTTAAATGCCAAAAATTCGCGCCTTTATTGCGTCTACCAATAAGTAGCCAAGACACGAACAATTCGATTTTCAAAAAAAAAGTCTCTTCTACGGTTTTGTCGTGTGTGTCTATTGATATCACTCTCATGGAAGTGGCGTTTGTGTAAACTAAGATTTATACAGGGCTGGTAGAATGGTTTTGGATGATTGGCTGTATGCATTTTGAATTTAGAACGTCATTGGAGACGCTCGTGAAAATAGAGTATTTTTGATAAAATGTGATAAATCGACTGTAGTATAGATAGGTTTTATTATTTATTTATTTATTCACAAAATCCACAGCAATCTTTGCGCAGTTTACTTAAAATAAATTAACTAATGTTACAGCCAATTACTATTACGGTATTACGGCGCGGTACGGTATTTGTTATTAATAATGCCAGTTTTAATGTTATTCCATTCCTTTTAAAAAATGGTTCATAGTTATCTAATTATTCTTACAATATTATGTCTTCGAAAACATGGCAACGATATGAAGAAGCAGTCGTTATGATTTTGTAGGAAATCGAGAATATCATCCACGCGTAGTAAGGGTATCGAGAATAGCTTTCCTCTTTCTGGCACCAAAGGGTGTTTGTTAGTACTATACTGTCAATTTAGCTGAGCATGTGAGATTCCAAATTCAAATCACATTATTGACCAGCGGGTCATAATGAAATCCAGTACAACATTATTGACCGGCTGTGCCCCCGGCCACTAATGACTCACTTTAGGTTAAGGTTGCTTGATATATAATTTGCCATTTTCGAGCAGGTGGTGTGAAAATATATTTATCTCATGAGTGTCTCGTTTATTATGTATGACTTTATTAGTTGCAAGTCATAACTTTGTAATTGTTACCGTAGCTATTGTGTGACTTACTCCAACACTTGAATGTTCATTGTTAAACACGTGCTTGACTCATATACCTTTAAAGTACCTTAGAAAATTGTACAATGTAAAGAAAGAATTAATAAGAACTCATGATTGTTTAAAAAATATTTTTTAAATCTGCTTTTTTTAAGGCGAGGATTTTGACCATGGTCTGGATTTTCAACTCTCGGTATCGAAACGAGCGTTGAAAATCCAACACAGTGCGTCCCTAGTGCAGTTGAAAAAGTGCACAGTTGGATTTTCAACTCACCCCGCTAAGCCGAGCATTGAAAATCCAGTGTCCGACAAGAAACGTTGCGTTAAAAAGAGCGCCCGTACGAATGTAGGCTTATAAGGTGCCATTCAATTGCCTGTGGCATACCACAAGCTAAACACCAATAAATGTTGCAACGTGTAAACTGTGTATATACGATGCAAGTTATTCACTGCTTAAATTTTATTGTATACCCTATGGTATTCCTCATTACGGTAGGCCTCATTGACACGAGAGTTTATTCAATGATCTTCTACAGCTCTGACTACAGCACACGTGAAGCAGACTTTAATCACAATCAAAAGCCATTCAAATAAAATTAATATTTATGGTCAAAGGTCGCCTAAAGATGTCAAATTGTGAAAGCTGTTTGATAAGAACATCCTACACTTTATTTATATTTAAAAATTTCAAAGAAAATAATGGGTGTCTTATCCAATTTTAGGCAAATATTATTATGGATAAGTCTGGGATAAGTGCAGATGGTGCAAACACTGTAAGAGCTAAATGTCTAAGGGGTAGATAAGAATTTATTTGTATCCGACATTGATCTGATAGAGATTAAGATTCAAGTACTGAAGGGGTTTGTTTTCAACGTGTATAGATAACAGCCGCACGCAAAGGATAAGCTATTTTCGATCGGCTCGTGCGGTTGTTCGTCGGTTCGTGGGGTTACCATCCATTACATATCAAGACCACTCCGTGTCTCGGAAAGCACGTTAAGCCGTTGATCCCGGCTGTCGTTTGTAGATCTTTGACAGTCATTACGGGTAGTCAGAAGCCCAAAAGTCTGACAACCAGTATTACCAAGGGCTATCGTGTTATCCAGTAACTAGGTTGTGGAAGTCAGATAGGCAGTCACTCAATGTAAAATAGGTATTGGTATTCAGCTGAATCCGGTTAGACTAGAAGCCGACCCAACGATAGTTGGGAAAAGGCTATATAGGCATGATACATTCGATAGAAGTCGTTGAGATAACAAAAGTAAAAGAAGTTACCACCTTAACCTTGGAGAATTCATCCTTGTGAACCATATATGTTCTATTAATTTTTTTTTTACCTAAGTAATGACATCATCATCGTTCTCTTTCAGTCATTCGACTGGTCCATGCAGATCCAGTCCGTGATCCTGTCCTCCTTCTTCTGGGGGTACATAGTGCTACAGATCCCGAGCGGGGAGCTCGCTGCCCGGTTCGGCGGCAAGATCCTCCTTACAATCTGCATCGCTGTCAACTCAGCAGTCTCGCTGTTGATACCTCTTGGAGCTTATTATGTGAGTATGACAGGTGAAGTAATAATAATAATACCATAAAGAAAAATCTCCCTAGAAGGACATATTTAGTGACCTTATTGGTGGTGTTAACTTCATGTCACTGATATTTACATAGCAAGTAGTGTTTTACGAATTTGTTTGAGGTAAGTACAACTTAAAAGTGAAAAATAAAAACTTTTAACAAAAAAATAACAACCGACTTCCAAAAAAGACACTGCAAAGTAAAAAATAACTTTAATTTCGGATGTCGGTGTCGTTGGGATCGCATTTTTATTGTTTCCCACCGACTTCCGAAATTAAAATTATTTTTTACTTTGTAGTGTCATAACAGTTAAATATCAGTGAGTGACATGAAGTTGATATAGCATCATCAATATAAACTAATTTGAAAATTCAACAGCGCACTTTTAGTTAGGCATTAATTTCGGTGTTGCCACTACTATAATAACGGTTAAAATCGAACATTTCTTTCATATCCCGGTATGTCCATATTATAGCCATCTGTTTATCGAAATCAAGCACGTCCGCAACGACCAAATCAGCATAAAGTATGAGGTCTAAGATGGCTGCCATTTCCATGAGTTATCGGGGTAAAGTCGGCAAGTTCAAAGTATTTCTTTTCAATCTCCGGTACGTTTCGCTAGTTTATATCAAACAAAATGGCCATAACTTAACCTGTTTTTTTGGCTTAATCCGATATTTATATACTATTTTTATTTCTATTCTAATAACAACCAACAACAACCAACAATCTCCTACATGAGTGATCGTTTAATAAAAAACCTCAGAACTTAATAATGTATAGCCAAAAACTTAATTATTTAATTTCCCACTTTTCATTTAGAGTGGACATACCGGGTTTTGATATTTAACTACACCTATCATTTCTTTGGCTGTTGTTCAAAAATGACTACGATGTGGCTTATCATGGAAAATTTACGTAATGTGTCAATTTCATGAACAATTTATTTCCCTGACTTTGCCTAGGCATAAAGTAGTGACACAGAAAATAAATGATGAGTAATATCCTAAAACTAAATGATGATTTAAATGATGATTAAATGATTTTTATTTCTGTAAGTAGGTTTGTACAAACACTTTTACACGTCAATAATATTTTTTTTTAAACTAGATGAGGTCGGCGTTTCCTAACTGACTATTCTGAGAAGAAAGGCCGAAACAAACTCAGAAGTCACAGTCTCTTTTAAAGTCCAGACAAAATCTTGGTCAGATCGTGTGAAGACCATGTAGATTGGTGTCTGAAATGGTCTTTTGAGGAAAGAACCACACAGATTGAGCGGACCTGTCCAATCAGTGCACGCATTTGTCAAAAATCGTGCAGCTCAACTCAGAACTTGAGGAGCTCAACGATTCGACGAACAATACCAAAGACAGGACATTTGGGTAGGCCGCATAAACTACTCAAACTGCCAGATCATGATTAAAACTAAGAAGGAAAAAAAGAAATGACCCACATATAGTCCTCACATTATATGTCATAATGAATATGTTGAGTGTGATCGACGTGATTCTAGTTACCCATAAAGAAAAATAAGTACCTAGGTATAAAGTTACTAAACACGAATTCAATTTAGCTTAATTCTAGTTATTACGGTTTCCATCACCGGAAGGATTCGCCTGTAATATAAAAATCCAAGATTCGATTTTGAGCAAGACGTTACAAATAGAAGACCCCTCACCGCGGGATCCTGTAATGTAACAACCCAAGATTCGATTTGAGCATTATTGCCGCACTGACTGACGAGCATGCGTCGCTGCCGTCTAGGTCACTGAGCCTGCGCCTGAATTTCTAACACGGGTTCTCCCACGCACTACTGTAATGTTACAAATTGTATCATTACAAGTTGCGCACTGTAATGCTCGTTCCTTCTCACTCACTGACGTAATGCACGAATCTGAACTGTTACATTACTGGCGAATGCTCTCCGTGAGGGAGCGCTTTTACGGCCATGAAAAATTCAAAAGGACTCAAACTAAATCCTAAATATGAAAACACGTTTAATATTATTGAAATGTAGCGATACAAACGCGCGTGAACGAAACGCGCTACTGAATCGTTGCAAAAAGTCGCCGTGGTCGATCGCCCCAAAACATTTTTTTTTGTTTTTGTCATTGTCTTACGATGGGAAAACCAAACGAACATACGACTAGATGGCCGAGTCTACTTATTTATAAACGTTACAATAGTCTCTCCATTGTGGGTTCTTGATTGTATAACAAATCTGATCCTGTGTAGTGTAGGCCTCAAAACAAAAGCAATAGCATTTTTTCTATGGAAGAAATCATACCAATGAAATAATGCTATAACACTGTTTACACAAACATAATTTTGTATAGTCGGGGTAGATTCTGCATTTACTCTTTTTGTCTAAAAATCCAATACAGTAAGTATATCTAGGCAACACTTAAATTAATGCCTAAAAGCGCGCTGTTGGATTCACAACTTTCGTTGCTAAGCCGAACGTTGAAAATTCAACAGCGCACTTTTAATTAGGCATTAATTTCGGTGTTGCCTAGTGTTCGTGAAAACCGACATAAATCGACCTTAACACAAATCATTATTGTTTCAGGGAGGCTGGCAGCTACTGTGTGCCTGTCGTGTCCTTCAAGGTTTGTCTCAAGGCTGCCTGTATCCGACGATGCACAACCTGATGGGCAAATGGGTTCCGGTACAGGAGAAGAGCCGGCTCGGGACCCTGATATATGGAGGTACGGTTATGATGAACGGAAATTAGACGCCCTTGTCAAGTAGCCTCTAAGTTGGTTACTTGACAAGGGCCTATAGATTTCAGGAAACTGGCCCTTTTTTTCACTAAAAGGATTTCGGGCTTGTTGAAGTGAAAACTTCTCTTTAAACGCGTTGGGTATTTTTTTAGATGGGAAAAAACATTGAACTTGCACCACTGTTACCATAAGCGACACCGCGCGTGTTTTGTTTAAAAGACTATTAAAAAAATACCCGCTTTGGATGTGTTCGGCTGTCCTCGAGATGTACTCGGTTTAAATGTATATCCGATATGTCAGTGAGTGATGGCAAAGTATTCTGTTTGTGTTTTGATTTCACTTCTGTTGGCACTCTCGGAGTGAATAAATAAATTAAAAAAAACACTCCTACTGTTTTTTTTATTTGTAAATCTCTCGAAAGATTATAAGTATTGGACTAATATAACCAGCAGAACCCTATTGCGTAACACACTATCAATCGGAATCTGAATAATTTTGAAGCACATTCAAAATTATCCATTGCTTGATAAATTCGAATTTGTCTGCTCAACACGTAAATAACGCAATGACTGTTGATGAACTGTCAAAATGAAACCGATTCTGATTAATCATTGTTACGCAATTTCCCCGCAGGCTATAAAAAACAATTTTTTTTCATAGAGGCGTTAGCTTTGTCTAGAAAGTAATTAGCACGATCATTTAGTTAGATTGTTTCAACTTTAGTAAGGTTTCAATTTACTGGAAGTTGCTGTCAAAAATGGTACCTACCTATAAAAGCCATTGCGAAGTGGACTATGCATGAGCAAAGTCTGAAATGAAACTTCTCCCTAAATAGTCATACATGAGTATTACTATTTATGGACAAATTTCATTTCAGACTTTTACCATTATCTCTTATTTTGCCTATTTCTCCGAATAATAGGCAGTCCTGGGCTATCACTTATCATAACTCTGTCAGAGTACTGAAACAGGCTCACGAACACAATGCAGTAGATAAGATACCAACCAGATTACCAGACAGATACCAGATTAGATCGATACGTGATAAGATACTAAAGAATATTCGATACTAGCTTCTGCGCGCGACTTCGTCCACATGAAATTCCCTCGGGGCCCCGTCGCACCGCATCGCGTGCCCGTGCTACCTCGTTTTTTTCTGACTTTTCTATTTTTGTTCAGCTTCTAAGGGCCCTAGTGTGATGTTAAAAAGCCTATAATATGAATTGAATAAAGAATTGGTCTATCAAATGCAAAAATAATTTATCAAATCCAAAAGTAGTTCGTGAGATGAAACAAACAAACCAACTCTTCATCTTTATTATTAGTTAGATAAGCTGTAACAGTAAGATTGAACAAGATGCAAAGAATTTTTGCAGAAATCTGACATTGAAAGTCAGAATTTGTGCGTTATGTTGTTTGGAAACGTCAATGCGGCCCGGACCGGGCTTTGAAATCGGTTTTCATGAATAGCCACTTGCAACACTCAGGGAATAAAGAGACTTAAACACCTTCAAGTGCTTGCAACTGCACCAGAAGCTTATTCAAATTGGCAATTACCCAACACAGCAATGTTGGTTTACGGCAAAACTAAGCATTTGTGTAGAACAGGCCTTCCTCAGACCAAATCGCCGTGCGTTACTACTACCTAGAACAAAATAGAAATTTGCATTAATTACTAGTAGTATTTGGAGCAGTGATGGTACAGTGGTAACAGCCGCGACTTACGAGTTTTAGGTCGTAGGTTTGAACCCAAACAGGCTTTTTTTAGTGTAAACAATTTCATCACCACTGCTCTCAAAACGCTGAAGGAAAACATCGCGAGGAAACCGGCATGTCCTAGAACCAAAAATTCAAAGACATTTTACATCTACCAACCCGCACTGGGCCCGCGTGTTAGATTGCAGCCGACTCTCTCTCGAAGAGAGGAAGCCTGTGTCCCAGCTGTGGGAACATTATTTATGTATAACCTGAGTATGTACTAGTATTTGGAGTACTTCATAAATGCGAGTATATGTGAAAATTTGTATGTTAAAAAAAAAGAAAAACAAATTGTAGGAATAAAACTATAGTAATTATTATCATGTATCTTTAACCTCCTTCTCATTTCTAGGTGCTTTGCTCGGAACAGCAATACAAATGATGGTGTCCGGCTTCATAGCAGACTACTGGGGCTGGCCGGCCATCTTCTACGTGAACGGAGCCCTCGGTGCCATCTGGGTGATGCTCTACGTGTTCCTGGGGTCTAGCTCCCCTCAGAGTTCGAAGATGATCGGAAATGCAGAACGACTGTACATACAGACTTCGCTGGGACAGGTTGGAGAACAGAAGGTTAGTTGAAACAGTCTCGTCTATTCAAGTAACACTGACTAGCAATTTTTACACAAAAAACATTATTTACTTACTTATACTCCATTTGAAATAAGATTAGACATTTAAATAAACCTTTTTTATGGTCCGTTCAATCGATTTGGACTTCTATACCGTAGGCATATGGGTGGCATTAAAAGCAAAAAAGTGGTTACAATACCAACTGTTTACTGCAGCTGCCATTTGTCATGCCACCAACGCAATAGAATTCAAAATCTGCTGAACGGACTGTAAAAAAGGTTAATTTAAATGTCTAATCTTATTTCAAATGGAGTATAGGTCTACTTACATTAGTTTAAAAATTTAGTTATTAAGGTTAATTAAAATAGGTTATTATTTTTTGCTTTTCAGTTTTTTGGCGGTTTAATTTTTTGTTAAAAAGTTTTTATTTTATAATTTTTTGTGGCTATAATTTACTTATTACTACATGCTTATTTTTTATTACTTTTAAAATAGCTTCTTAACTTACTTGAGCTATTAACTGTTATATAATCCTACTTTAACTACTATTCCACAAACCTCACTATGAACGAGCTTTAGCAGAAATGCAGAGGCAGGGGTCTACACACACGAGACTGACAGGTCTAAAGCTCATTCATCGTAAGGTTATTTTATTTTTTATTTAATTGTAATACACAAATCAGCATTCAAATCTGTGAATGAGCAATAAATCACCCCTATTTTCCCACCCTTTTGGTAGGATTTCTTTTTCCAAATTTATATTGGAACAACTTCGGGGACTCTTTCCAATAAAAAGAGAATAATCAAAATCGGACTACACTGTTAAAAGTTTTGCGTGGTCATACCTAAAAAAAATATCTCTCTCTATCTCTCTCTACGTAGGTTAAGCTATTAACCCTTCGTTTTCGCGAACGTGGATCCACGCGAGACACAATGGTTTTTTGAATCAAGAACCATGGATCCGTTTATTATAATTTTTTATGTTGACTTGAAAGAGCATGGCAGTTGAGAATATGTCATGCTCCATTGATGGTGGCGCGTGTGTTGGATCATTCGATTCCCTACAAAATGGTTGAGCTGGATGGTGATGATCCACGCGTCATGTTCGTGAACGGGTGCCGTCGGTTGAGACTGGTCATCTCTTAACTGACTTATTTTTAATTTTATATTTTGAATTGTTTCTTCATTTAATTTTTTTTTACATTGTTTTCACAAGAAGCAACAAGAATAATGTACCCATCATTTTGTAACATCTTGATTTAAAAGTGTCCATGGAGTTTCTTGCCCGTTCTTCTCCATAGAGATCTACGTTTTGGAATGGGCAACTAGCTTCAACTTTCTGACTAACTGACCGACTATTTAATTTTGACAATTCAAAAGTGCCTGCACATGGTTTAATTGAAATAAATAACTGACCTGTAATGATAGAGGTCAGTGAAATAAATGCTTTGAGTTTGAGTTTGAATTGTTTCTCTAATAAGACTTACAACTACTTAGACCTTACAACTTAGAAATTTGGTCAAAAAAATCTTTTGATAAAAAGATTCTAAAGTACGTACGGGAGATGGATAAAAGCAGTATGTTCACTAGCTTGGTATATTGTCTAAAGTCCACACACGTACACATATATATGGTTTGAAGAACAGAAGGTGCAAGTCTATACAACAAGAATAGATTAGACGGCACGGTTGTTGACTGCTGCGCTGCGTGTCGCGGGTTCGATTCCCGCACGGAACAAATATTTGTATGACCTACAAGTAGTTGTTCCGGGTCTGGCTGTTTGTGGATGGATAGATGTTTGTGTACGTGAGTTTAAATGTTTGTAAACGCACCCACAATACAGGAGAAATTCCTAGCGTGGGGCAATGTTTTTAAAAAAGAAAATATATATATATAATATCCGAATATTTATACGATATAATTAAGTAGTTAAAAATGTATTTCATTCACATAAAAACCTATTGACATTGACATGACGAAGAGTGACGCTACAACTGGAACCAAGCTAGTGTGTTGCGAAAAATGAGAAACATAACAATAACAATAAATCTGTATAATCCGAGAACCAATAGCATCGAATAGGTAATCCAGACCCAGATAAATTATCCAGAATCTGTCTTGTAGGAACGATAACGAGGATCTAGAATAGGTACAGCAGCTGACCCGAATAGATTTATAGTTAAAATGATAACTACTAAGTTATTGTAAAATTTTCTGATGCTGGTTTAATGATGAATGGGGCTGGAATCTGAATTGATCGTTATCAGCAATATCAAGGAGTAGGAGGAGAAGGAAACCAGAAATCTAGATTGTCTTTGTGACTCTTATGAAACGTTACATTTTCCCATTTTCTTACAGATAAGATTTTTTTGTGGCAAACAATATCTTTTTACCGACTTCAAAAAGGAGGTTATTACCGAAATTACTTTCATCAGTGTGCATATAGATAGCGCACTCCACGAAGACACGCCCCACTCTTCTTCCTAATCGCTTAGAGTACAAGCACAGGTACAAGTGTGCAACATTCCGCTAGTGTTTTAGTTTGGTCGATACACAGTAATTACTTATTAGTGGGTAATTAGTGTGTATCAAAAACTAAAACACTAGCGGAATTAACTAGCGATAGCTACTAGTGATTAGTAAGAAGTGGGGCGCGTCTTCGAGGATTGCGCTATCTCTACACATGAGCGACATGCGTCAATTACAGAGGAAACTGCAACCGTCGACAAAGTGACGATTGTGTATTTGAGTAGGGTACACGGGCGGCAGATTGTTGACGGCAGCCGCTGACACGCGTTGACAGCAGCCGTCGACAATCGTCGACGGTTGCAGTTGTTTAGAACACTTAAGAAAGGAACACGGGTGGGTTTTGGTCAGTAAGAGTCTGACACTCCGCTCCACCCAGAGCGGGAGGGGTCATTTGATGATTTCCCCTACGAAAAAAAAAATGCAATCACGTGGTCGGCTACTGCTTCCCAGCATGCTGTTGCTCATTGTTTTCACGTGTTTTCTTTTAGAGACTGCCAACTCCTTGGAAGAAGCTAGCCACGAACTTATCGTTCATCTCGCTGATCGTGGTGCACTGTGGTCACAACTGGGGCTTCTGGACGCTCATGACTGAGATACCGTCGTACATGAAGCAAGTGCTTGGAGTTGATATTAAAGCGGTGAGTACAAAATCGCAAAAGAAGGGTAACATTTACATGATAATGGTGTACTCATTTTTTTATACACCCATATTTCGCCTGTTATGGTTAAATCCCATTACATAGGGGGCAAGCCTATTGCCACCAATCGGGCACGAATTCAGACACGATCCAGGGCTGTTACTGAGGAATCTCTCACGGAAAAAACCCATTAACACTTAGCCCGACCTGCAAATCAAACCTAGGGCCTCATGGTTAGCAGTCGCGCTTTCAACAACTAGAGAAACGAGAAAAATAACACTGGTTAACAAATTTTAAAGTTTTGTTAATCCATGAAATGAGTTGTGCTAATTGCGAAAGAATACCTCTAAACATACATTTTGATGTAAGTTTTAAGGTCGAGTTAGCTCGCGTTTTTTGTGGAATCAAATAAAAATCTTTTGACTTAAGATAACATTTTATTCATAAATCACATATTATAAAATTTAAAAATGAGTTAATATATTGCTTTTCCGTTTATAAATAATATCTACAGCCTCTCTCTTCAACGTCCAGCAGTAGTCTGCTAACATAGCAGGACTCCATTTGCCCTGGTATCGCTGTTCCATGCCTGAAATATCCTGGTGAAAACGTTCACCATGTTCGTCGCTAACATCTCCCATATTTTCAGGACAAAAATCCAAATGTGAGTCGAGAATATGTATTTTGAGGGACATTTTGCAACCGAGAGCGTACAATGCTTGGATCATATTCTTAACCAGGTTTTCATAGTCTTCAGATTTTTTTTTACCCAAGAAATTTTGAAAAACTTTTATCATGGATGTCCAGGCCTGTTTTTCCTTGCTATTCAATGTGCTTTCAAAAGTTTTGTCATTCATAATTTTTTTTATTTGAGGTCCTATGAAAATTCCTTCTTTTAACTTGGCATCTGTCATTTTTGTAAACTTTTTTTTTAAATATTGAAAAGCTTGACCTTCGCGATTCAGTGCTTTTACGAAGTTTTTCATCAATCCTAATTTTATATACAGAGGTGGTATAATAATATTTTCTTTTTGCACTAAAGGTGGATATCAAAAATATAAATTCACAAAGTTTTAGTTCAAACTTCACAATAAAAACTAAAAACAAAATTTGTTTGATACACTTAAGACGTTGCTGTATGTTACAGTGCTATTACCACGTCATACACTAATTGTATTTTCACGGTGTTTGATAGCGAATGCCAGCGCAATCTTAACGTTCTTTATGATGTATTAAATCTAGTAAAGTAAAGCCGTGCTATAATAACGAACAAGTCGAAACTTGCGAGAGTGCGGCGAACGCAATACAAGATTAAACTTGCATAGCTCGATAACTCGAGCTAAGACACTTGTAATATTATAATTGATGATTAGTATTTACCAAGTACTGCCTATTTTTGTATTTCATCATTCATGGGCAAAACCATTGTTAACCAGTGTAATTTAGGTGATCTTAATTAAGTGTTCCTTTTTTAATGTTCACAGAATGGTCTAATGTCAGCTCTTCCTTACTTGGCGATGTACTTGTTAAGCTTTCCTTTCGGATTCTTATCAGACTACTTCATCGCGAAGAAGTGGCTCAGCATAAGCATGTGCAGAAAACTTTCCAGTTCTATCGGTAATTATAACAATTTTATACCGTTTTCATCTTCATTACATTTATTCACATTGTCGTTTAGGCCAAGGTTTACAATTAAATAGGTGTAATCATATCACATAGTATGTCTTAGGAGGTAATAGTCATGAACCGGGTGCAAATCCAGCACACCAGGGTGCAGGGTGCTACTGAAAACGCAATAACACTTTCCTGGACTCAGGATCCCACGCCCAACACTTGCGCTTGCAACTATTAGAGGACTACCGGAATCACAAGGCATAAAAAAAAAATCAAATGGCAATGTCAATCCATATGAAAATCACAATTTTTTTTTATGTCCTGAATTTCTGGTAGCCCTATACATAGACTAACAAGGTAGTCACAATAATAACAAAAATAATCTCCCTAGAAGGACCACCTTAGAGGTGATGTTCTTCCTAACCCCATGGGAAAAAGGCGTGAGTTTATGTATGTATACTTGTTTATGTAAATTTAAGTCGTATATAAACTGTTTCCAGGCGAGTACGGCCCCGGGTTAGCTCTGATAGCGTTGTGCTATGTGCCCCCCGGTGACGTCACCATGGCGGTCGCTCTGCTCACCGTCGTGGTTGGACTCAATGCTGGACATATGACTGGATATTTGGTAAGGACCATTATGATTGTCCTTTTTGTTCAATAATTATGTGTTGCTCTTCTAGTCGGTTCTGAATTAACTTCTGGATAAATATTTTTGGTTGCAATAGCACTTTCCAAAATCAGAATTAAGTAAATTATACTGCTCTGATCGAGTAAGGGTGGCGGTTAACCCTACTAAGTGTCAGGCTGTCTTAGTAGGGAGCTCCTACAGCATGCGGAAGCTGGATGGCTTAACAATGCCACCTGTAACCTTCAACAACTTAGTCCTCCCGTTAAGCTCCGATGTTAAGAATCTTGGTCTGCATGTCGATACTTGTCTTGACTAGCGAAAGCTAATCACGACTGTAAGTCAGAATGTAACCAAAGCGTTGGGATCACTCTATCAGCTGAAAAACCTCCCATTACACATAAAGGCAATGTTTGTACAGTCTCTCACATTTCCCATAATTGACTACGGTGATTTGTATTATTAAGACCTCAATGCAGCCCCTCACAAAGCTTGACCACCTTCTCAATAATTGCATTCGATTTGTTTTCGATCTTCGCACTGATTGCCTAAACATCAAAGCGCTGATTTGCTGGATTTGTTTTCGATCTTCGCACTGATTGCCTAAACATCCCAGCGCTGATTTGCTGGATTTGTTTTCTCCTTTACCGGTCAATATTTTTGAAGCGTCTGATATTGGCTTAAGTTACGATCAACAAAACCAGCTGCAATGTATATCTTTATCTTTTCTTTTTTTTTTGTCTTCTTTCTAATATAATGGGATTTTCCACCAGCTGGTCCACATCGACATGGCTCCAAACTTCGCAGGCACAATGATGGGCATCACCAACTTCTTCGCAAACATTGTGTCCATCATCGCACCTTTAGTCGCTGGACTTATACTGCAGGATGAGGTAAGAAGTATAGATGCACAAGCATTATCAGCTTATAATGGTCCCACTGCTGAGACACACCTCTGTGAGAGGGAGTAGAGCGTAGTCCACCACGCGTGCACAATATGGGTTGGTAGATGTCGCATGTTTTCGAATTTTTGGCTCTATGATATAATTCATCTGCCTAGCCTATTCCCAACGATGTTGGGATCGGCTTCCAGTCTAACCGGATGCAGCTGAATACCAGTATTTTACATGGAGCGACTGCCTATATGACCTCCACAACCCAATAATAATACAATACTTGGTAAGACTGGTTGTCAGACTTTCGGGCTTCTGACTACGATCCACGAATGACAGCCGGGACCAACGGCTTAACGTGCTTTCCGAGGCACGCAGGGGTCACGGTATGTAAAGATGGTCACCCATGCACAGACCAACTGCGGCAAGCGTAGCTTTACCTGATCGGTCGACCTGTGCGGCTGTTATTATTTAGGTACGGGCCTGTAGCGGTATCTACAACGCCACATGCAAACAACGCGTCATACTACGTCACGCAAATCCTACATCGCGCAAGCAGAGTTTACCGCGCAATTAGCATAGATACAACGGCCCCGACATGAGTCATTGCGCAGTTGCCCACCAGACATAACACCCGTCTGGTCGGAGGATCCTCCCTTTTCTATGGAGGTTGAGTGAACTTTACACCCTGTTCCTCATACCTTCTATAGGCCCATCTATGATATAATTATAATGCTATAAATGTTTCCTCACGCGGTTTTCCTTTACCGTTTTGAAAATAAACGTATTTATAAAGTGAGAAAGAATATTTTTGCTAAGATCATTAGCATAATAGGTGATGGCAGATTTCATTATTGTATTGACCAATGCATTGCAAAATAAGTGTTTAATCGTTGAGGAGTCTATTTTCGAGCCTGACTGGTTGAATGCGTCTAATGATCCGAATACTTTCACAATCAAACTATTACAGACATTACAGTTTACAGCCTACAGTTTCGAGACGTATGATACGCCTAGTTTAGCTAATATAAAAAATATATTTAGTTTCTCTTTTTGAGATTTTACATGACTATGATTAAAAGTTACAAATGATCAGTTTTATCCGTTTTCTCATTCCATCTCATCAGCTTTTATTTTATCTTTGAAGTTACAATGTCAAAAATTGTAACATTATAATAAATAATAATAATAATAAATCTTTATTGAAATAAATTCGTGTTACAAAAACCTATGAAGCCTCTGAAACCCAAACTAGGTAAAAACCTGTATGTCAGATTTCAGCGCCTTCTCCCAAATCATTACATGATATTTTATTTATTTTTATACCAACTAAGATTTTTAAAGCATGCAGAAATTACAATAGAGATAGTAAGTACTTGGGTATTGAAAATGTAGTGTGAAAGAAGTGTGTGAATGTAGAGTGTGGGTGTGGTGTGTGTGTGGGTGTGTGAAGGTGTGTTTACTTTACACAATAAAATATTTTTCCGTTCCTTCGTAATTAAGAGTAAGAAGCCAGTTCTTAACCTTAGACTTGCATTCATGAAAAGAGAGCGGGTAAATGTTTAAGTTTTTATTAATTTTATTATAAATATGCACAGAAAGAAAACGCCTTTGACGTCTGGCTAATGCAGTACGTGTTCTTACGGAGTCAAATACATTATTAATAGTACGTTTGTTGCTCAATTTAACAGGATCATAAGGCGTAGACACATGCAGTTTGATAATAACCTGATAAACAAAAAGCTGCCTCACCGTGAGAACCTGACACAGCTCATAAAGCGTTCTAGTGGGGAATCTGTAGGGTTTAAATGTCATAGTCTTTAGCAAGGATCGCTGAGCTCTCTCCAATTGTATGATATCCAATTATATAATATATACCTACTGTTGCAGACTAACCCGGATCAATGGCGTCAAGTGTTCTACGTGGCTTCTGCCATCTACATCGCCACCAATACATTCTTCGTCATCTTCGGCACCAGTGAACGTCAGTCTTGGAACGAACCTGAAACCAAAGAAGTTACGTCAGGTGAGAATGGACTTGAATTAAAAACTTTTTGGGAGATAACCGGAACACTCTTGGCAAATAGGCAATCTATGCTAAGGGCAAAATTCATAGATCACACTTTAACTTTTTTTTTGAACCATATTCTTAAGTAAATAATGTTTATATTTCTATGAGCAAATTAGACTAATTATACTAAAAGTAAAGAGAATGAAAAAAAGTGTGTACAGTCTGTGAATTTTTGCCCTAACTTTTCGTACGTCGGACATATTTGATTAACCAAATTTCTTAAAATGAAATTCAAGTTATTCTTATGGAAAAGCTTGATGTTCTTTATTTTTTTAATTTCAGGAGAAGAAAAGAAGGCTGAGAAAGTAGTTTAAGAAAAACATAAAATACTAAATGTTGAACATTTGTAAATTTTGTAAATACTTATAAATAAACTATGTTGCCAAATTAATGTCTCCATCAATCATACGACTTCTTCTGCTATCAAGAAAATGATGATGTTTTATTACTCTATAGGATTGATGGCTTTGTTTCAAATGTGAGAATAAAAAAATGGTTGCCTGTAAAGTCGGTTTTACGGGCGAAGATTTTACGTGACAACGACCGATCATCCGATCATAGTTGAGTGGGAGAGAGACGCAAGGCATTCGGCGGGCCTCTCTCTCGTTCGGTGACTCATCGTAACGTTACCGAGCGTTACACTTTTTCATAAGTGACTCCCAGTCGCAACCTAATTTAAGACGTTGTCACGTCAAAAAATATTATTAAGATTCCTTAGCAGTATATCCAATTTCTAGTATGACCGACTGTCTGTTTCAAAAGCATCTGATGGCAATGTGACCAAGATGGATCAGAAGACATACCTGGAGCTGAATTCTCTGACACAATGAACGGAACCGCGCGAAAAGAACGCGAGATTGGTGATTAGTATCGAAGTAAGGAACCATCGAGTGGTCATAGTGAATGAAGATGGACAGTAGATTTTAATAAATTGTAGTACCATTCAAAAATATTGAGTGCTTTCATTTGATAGTTTGAATACTTACACCCGAAATTCTAAGTTTAACTTACCTTAAAGATGTTTATCATTTGACTTTGTGATGTTTTTTCAATCACAATAATAATTTGTTGAAACTTAAATACAAATCAATGTGTTCTTAATTCCCTTTAGTGCATTTACTTAAAGTTTGGTAAGCATTCATCGGATACTTTTGGAACAGGCCTTTATAGTAAACAAGTAGCCATGCATGAAGGAATAAAACCGGCCTCCTCACTGACCTCTGTTAAAAAAGTACGCAGGTCAGTGGGCCTCCTTCAATGTTAATGGCATTGACAATAAATTCATAGAGTAAAAGAATATAAAGTAAATTGACATTATTTGCTGTCATTGCGCTACTGACTAAATCACTGACTGTGACAGATGGTGACAGATTTATTATAACATGCTTTTTGATTTTATTAGGACTTTCTTTAAAATACATAGTTTTATTCTCTTTGAACAGGGCTAAATGTAAATTGCTAAAGCAGTGGATGTGACAAGGTCGATTATGTTAATTTAAAATGATGGTACAAATAATAGCCATTTAAGCTTAGAAAAAGAACTTCCATGGATCAGAAAATTTATCGGATAGTTAATAGTAGTGCCTCTGATGTGTTACAGTAAGTATACAATATCTTATAGACTGAAACATTGCCTTTTATAACATTGCTTTTAGGTATCACATGCAACTATAACAGGTTCCAATTAAACTAATATGTTTACTATACTGATATGTTTACTAAACTGATATGTTTATTTAGGTACTCCACAATAGTTGCTATTTAAGGCTTATCCAAAATTTAAACAGCAATTTTTTGTTGAAGCAGTAGATGGTTTATTTATATATACTTTATTGTACACCATAAAAATACGTCTTAACAACAAAAAATAAATTAAAATCAATAAAACATAGAATAGGCGGCCTTATCGCTTTCTACGATCTCTTCTAGGCAAGCTTAGATTGTACCTTGGCGTAGATGATTTCTTTGTACACTGTCATTTGGCATACAGAATCTGGGCATTACGAACTACCAACGCGCGAAAGTTTTCAGAAAGAAAACAAGCAAAATCTTTGGTTGTTTTAGAAAAGATGAATGATAAATTCCATATTGTTTCTAGATAAGATCTTTGGGATCCGACACCTGCAGGCGTTACTGATGTTCTTTGCCATGGTGCTCGGTTTCTCCATGAGGGTCAACATCAGCATGGCTATTGTCGCCATGACGGATAAGCGTAGCGAAGATGTAAGTGTGGTTTATGTAACGTACTCCTACTTCCTCGTTTGACGATGTCACGTCATTATCTTGGGATGTTTAATGTTTTTCTGGCATCACGTAGTGTCTTCGACATCTTGTCGTCAAAAATAATGTTTCTGTGCACTGTAAAGAGAAAAGAGAGAGCAGTGATGACCCTGTAAGGACGGCCTCAACTTACGTGTCGTAGTATGCGGGTTCGAACCCAGCCAGGCGCTTTACTTTGTATAAATCATTTCATCGCCTCTGCTCTCAAAACGTTGAAGGAAAACATCTTGAGGAAACCGATATGTCCTAGAACCAAATATTCGAAGACATGTTGTGACATCTACCAACCCGCACTGGGCTCGCGTGGTAGATTACAGCTTAATACCTACCTCTCGAAGAGAGGAGCCCCAGCAGTGGGAACATTATAGGCTGATTATAAAGAGCTTGTTCCAGATTTTTTTTGTAGTTTCAATAAAATCTTTGAAATTACGTGGTCGACGATATAAATTAATAGACGCTCTCTTACAAAAGATGATGTTAAACTTAAAGATATAAGTCCTGAAGTAGGTTCTTTGAATTTTAATTATGTTTTTCATATTTCGTCGTTTCGTTCGTTGGATGCGAGAAGCACAGAACCGGTCGAAGTGGAAGTGCTTGGGGGAGGCCTATGTCCAGCAGTGGACGTCTTTCGTCTGAAATGATGATTTCATATTTCACGTTTTAGACATTTGACTGGAACATGCAGATCCAAAGTGTGGTGTTTTCCTCCTTTTTCTGGGGCTACATAGTGCTGCAGATCCCAAGTGGACTGCTGGCTGCCAGGTATGGTGGCATGGTCCTCATCACGACAGCCATCTCTGTCAACTCAGTGATATCGCTGTTGATACCTTTTGGAGCACACCATGTAAGCAACTTGTCAGTATTTTAATACAATTCATCACACTATTTCTAGTGTTTTAACTTAGAAGCCGTAAAGTGATGCAATTTTGGATACTATACCCCTATCTTGAAAGTTTTTCCATTTGGTGTGGCTGATATTTGGTGGACATTAACGATTCAAGTTAGAACCGGGCTGACAACATTTTCAACCCAAGGCAAAACAATCTTCTTGGGCTTCTCTTTGTTGATTTGTAGTTTTGCCAGCTGAACTGGTTGGCAAAACTACCTATACAAAGGAACATAGGAAAGCTAAAGATTGTTCATAACATTACTATAAAACATCATGATCGTCATTTACGTACTTCTATAAAGATATCGCTTTGCTTTCCTATCAACCCTTTTATATTTTCCAGTGGGGTTGGAAAGGGCTCTGCGTTCTCCGTGGTATTCAGGGTCTATCTCAGGGATGCTTGTTCCCAACAATGCACCATCTTATCGGTAAATGGGTTCCGATAGAAGAAAAAGGTCGCCTTGGCACTTTGATATACGGAGGTAATGTGTAATGATGAAATGAATATTAATATCCAGAGACACGACATGAAAAGTGAACGAAATTATTTGCCGAAGAAGTAAACTAGAATTTAACCTAACAAACAAATTTTTACCGATTTTTATAGGTTCGTTGCTCGGAACAGGCATGGAGCTAATTGCGTCAGGGTACATAGCCGATTACTGGGGTTGGCCGGCTATATTCTACGTAAACGGTAGCCTTGCCGCCGTCTGGGTGATGTTCTACGTCTTCCTCGGAGCTGACTCCCCGCAGAAGTCGAGGATCATCAGCTTAGAAGAGAGACAATTTATACAGACTTCGCTGGGACAAACAAATGACGAGAAGGTAGGTTGATTAATATCGCCGTCAATTACATTTTTATCAGCCGTTTGTGTGTTACAGGGCCATATTGTGAAGACTTGACTTTTTTGTTTCATTGCGAAAAAAGGAAAGTGATATACGAACTGCATAGCTTCATCTCTCTCTTAAAGTTTCGGGTAATTTAGTTAAATCGATCATGTTATTAAACCAACAAGTATTTTATTGGCAGCCCCTGAAGACCCCATGGAAAAAGTTAGCCACGAGCCTACCTTTCATGTCTTTGATCGTGGTGCACAGTGGACATAACTGGGGTTTCTGGACTCTCATGACTGAAATGCCGTCGTATATGAAGCTCGTGCTGGATGTTGATATTAAATCAGTGAGTTCTACTTTTTTTGTGATGGGCGTCTCTTATTCTTTCATGCATCTCTATCATCTAACATTTCTATTGTGCTAACGACAACTGACCAGTGAATTTTTATTTCGTCTGAGTTTTTGCCCAATTCATGTAACTTTCGACTACTGATTTCCAATGTAATTCTCGCTGAGCTAACTATTGCTACAATGTGACCAATTTATCTAATTTTATTATTTATCTAATTATCTAATTTTCATTTCAGAATGGTGCAATGTCAGCTCTTCCTTACTTCGTGATGTATATGTTAAGTTTCCCTTGCGGTTTCATATCGGATTACGGTCTAAAGCAAAAATGGTTTAGCATCAATACCTGCAGAAAAGTTTTCAATTCTATTGGTACGTCGCTGAACCTTATCTTCTACTATAACACTATTTATCCATTCATGAGCTGAGCCCGTTAACAAAATTTTTTGCCCCGAAGCTCCATTAATTTGTAGTTTCTTATAGTTTGGAACATGCAGGTGCATTCGGGCCAGCGCTAGCCTTGATAGCATTATGTCACTCACCTGCAGGTGACCTCACCCGGGCTGTGAGTCTCCTCACCTTGGTAGTCGGGCTCAATGCGGGACACTTGTCTGGATTCATGGTAAGCTGCTTTTTTTATCTCTATAGGTAAAACCATAAAGGACTGTAGATCATTCGAAGGTGGTGGGAATCCGCTGGATGTGGGCAGGAGCACCTTTCAACTGCACAACGACAAACAACGACGACGGACGATGATGAAAGGTTAATCAAATAACAAGACAAGATTGACAGAAGTTAGAAGATAATGGCGAGGAAAGGTTTATGCCTAGAAGTGTGAAAAAAATTATATTTGCCGTCCCCAACCACTAGGCTGCATCTAAGATTTTTTCAACAGAATTTTGTAATGGTATTGTTACGATCTTAGCACCCGCAATTTTTTTTTTATTATTAAGGTACAGCTAAAATCACATTGATGTTATTATCCAACAGCTGGTTCACATTGACATGGCTCCGAACTTCGCGGGGATCATGATGGGTATCACCACTTTCTTCGCCAACGTCGTATCCATCATAGCACCATTATTTGCTGGCCGTATACTACAAAATGAGGTTAGTAACGAAATAGTAGAATTGCTGAAAATTATTTCGGTCATGGTAACCGAACATAGCCCCAAGATTCGCCAATCTCAAGTGGCAATGGGCGGACACATTGATTGCAGTGTGGATGGCTGATAGGCCTGATAAGTTCTGGACTGAAAGGCGCAGCGTGGGTAGGCAACCTGGACCGATGATCTGGTCTTCACCTGGTCACGGGAATCCGCGAGAAACACAGGATGGGTCGATGGAGCAACGCTTGTGGGAGGCATGACCAGCAGTAGACGTCTATCGACTGAAATTATGATGTGATGTGATGTGACATTTTGACCATCATTTTGATTTGAAGGAAAATAAAATACCCAGTAAATCAAATTATAGTTCAAATACAATATTATCATGTTTATAAATATAATAATCAATAAATAAACTAATTTGATTTCAGTATGACATCGAACAATGGCACCTAGTGTTCTACGTGACGTCAGGTGTCTACGTTGTCACCAACACGGTCTTCATTATCTTCGGCACCAGTGCTAGGCAGCCTTGGAACGACCCTGAGTTCTCTGAAAGTAATTCTGGTAAAGGTGAATTTATTATTTCATCACTGCACATTTATGAGTGATATTTTATATTTGAGTTTATAAATTATGATGGTTGGAAAGGGAGGGGAAGACCAAAGAAAAGATGTATGAATTGTGTGAGGGATTATTATGAAAGAAAAAGAAGTGAAAAGAAAATGTATCATTAATATTAAATCAGGTATATCCTATCTCTCACCTCACTGTCTTGGGTTTATATTCCTCTATGTCTCAAATGTGTTTTCTTATCATTTTAGATCCTGCAAATATTCCAAATAAAACAGTATAACGAAACAGCACGTTTGATAACATCTTGCTAGCCTTTCATCGGGCTCGGCATCCATTCTAACCAGGTGCGGCCGAACATCAAAACTTTACTGGAAGAGAGTGCCTTGTTATCTCTTCGATCGAATTACTTGAACTTAGGATAGACTTGTTTGTTACGTCCTTTTGAGGTTCTGAATGTCGGTTCTGAGTCGGACTTACCCACAAAAATTTGATTCTCCAATCGGATGTGATGATCTGATATACTTAGGCTCTCAGCTGCAATGAGGAGGTCGATGTGTATCCAAGAGTTGTCATCTAAAGCGTTTGTAAATTTTGTAAATACCTAACTTTAATAGAATAAATAATGTATGTCCGTAATCACAGATTTTTTATTGTTCATTTATTATTTCAACTATTTTGCCAAAATCACTCTTGTGTGGTTTTGTACGATTTCCGTATGGTTATCACACACTGTCATCATTATCATAATATTCCATGCTTCGGCTAATTTAATTTTCTTTCATTGATTCTTAAAAAATAATGTTTAAATAATTTAATAAGTGAATTTAATTTTTTTTCAAACAAAACAAACAAACAAACACGACTACGATGCTGTAATTTCAAGGTATGTGCTTTTTCTGATGCTCCTGACTTCAGCATCAGGTCTCTATGTACTTCGGTGTTCCTCATTAACAGTACGTTTATCCACACATCGAGCCCTTTTCAATGAGCCTAAACACGATATATCTGCTGTTAGTTGTCGAGGAGTTAGGTACTCTGCAGACTATCCTGACTGCAGCATCAGGTCATGACTTGATGATCATGAGACCAAATGTGGCAAATACCCTATCAAACATCAAAACATTTTACTAAAACAGTCCTTGCCTGTTCGAGTAACTTCTTACTGTTAAGGACCTGTGATGGTGACATCCATACGAAATACTATAAGATACTATAATAATATAAGATACTTCATAAAATATGCGAAAAACAATAAGTGAGCCTATAAAATTTGAGGGTTGCCCTCGATTTCTCTAAGATCCCATCATCTGATCCTAACTTGGTGACAGTGGGAACACCTCAGAACTATCTTCTTTCGAACAAAAAAAGAATTTGAAAATCCGTCGACAATTGGCGGAGTATTCGATGAACAAACATACAAAAAAAAAAAAAAAAACATACAAACATCCGAACATAGAACCTCCTCCTTTTTGTGAAGTCTGTAAAAATATATTTACTGTCCAGTAGTGTCCAGTCTTGACTTTGCCACGATTTTGTTATATGTGTAGATTTTACTTTACAGGGAGCTTCAAAAATGTTACCTACCTATTTTTTTATAAAAAAAAAAATATCGTTAAGTAAATAAAAATTGTTTTACATTGGTAAAAACACATTACTCTTTGAAAGAATTATTTGATGAACATCTGTAATCTGAGTGGTTATTCTCTCAAAGGTAAAATGTTTTTATCAACAACATTTTATACTAACAACGGTGAAACAGGTTCTACAGTAAATTAAAATATTTTTTTTTTTATTATCATTTATTTCAGCATGGAATAGAAATTGGCGCTAAGCTTTGTGAATAACATAATTATCATGGGAATAATTTTTCATTCTGGATTGACAGACTGCTTAGTACGACCACGTAAGTGCGTTATCACTTTTGACAACAGTTCCCAATAAATTTGTAACTTGAATAAGGTTGAAACTATCTAACTATCACACAGACAACAAATAGTGCTACTAGCATAGGCTACAGCCCCTTCACAATTATTATAAGTAGTTACCTCTGGCAGCTGCAACCCAACAGTACCTTTATTACAGCAATAATAAAGATCACTGTGATGGTGCGAAGCGCAAGGGACATTTAATAATAAAGATCACTGTGATGTGCGAAGCGCAAGGGACATTTAATAATAAAGATCACTGTGATGTGCGAAGCGCAAGGGACATTTAATAATAAAGATCACTGTGATGGTGCGAAGCGCAAGGGACATTTAATAATAAAGATCACTGTGATGTGCTAAGCGCAAGGGACATTTAATAATAAAGATCACTGTGATGTGCGAAGCGCAAGGGACATTTAATAATAAAGATCACTGTGATGTGCGAAGCGCAAGGGACATTTAACCTTCAGGTGATTAAGGAATAACGAGGTCGACTTTAGTTGAATACCAAAACATCCTTAAGATTTAAAAAGACATAAGCGCTGTGACGTCACTCGAGAAGGAAGTTGGATCAGCTAAGTAATCTGTGGATTAACTTAATCCGCCGAGCGCCGACTCTCAGTGCGTCTTGCGATTTCGAATTTCCTTAATCTAAACCGTTAAGGTGCCGACAACGAGCTGGTTCCGCTTGTGCACGCTGATCATGGGAATCAAGATGTACCTATTTGCTTTAATTGTTAGATTTGGGAGATAATTATGTTGTTATTTTTGTAAGCAAAACATTGTACACAAACACGCCAGTAATTACAAGGAAACTATAATAATAATAATAAGTTTTATTCATCAAAAAGTAAAAATATACAATATGACGGATTCGGTGAGCCACAAACTAAGCATCGCTTGTATCTTGTGGCTCTGGAGTGCGATTTTACAATGTTAATGAATACATTACAGGTTGAGGATGTTAAATAGTTACAAAAGTTAAAGAGTTAAGATAAAATAAATCATTCGTGCAATTCTGATCACAAAATAAAATAGTATTGGTTTAACATAAGGCTTGTACTATGGTGTCTGTGTTTGTCTGTGTGTGTGCATGTTTGTATGGGGGTGTGTGTATGTGTGTGAGGAGGTGTGTGTATGTGCGTAAAGGTGCTATATCAAAGCTTCGGTGGCTTCATATGATAATTTTAAAAGAGCTGAAGTTAGGGTTTTCTTACAGCATGAGGTAGAGCAGTCTTTTAGGTCGCAGATTTGGCTAACTTTATTGTAAGTATTGGGATGGGAAAAATGGGTACAGCGTCTAGCTAGTTCGGATTTAGCATTAGGTATGGGTACTCTGAAGACACGCTTGTTTAATATGTCCCTGTAATCAGGCCGATTTTTTATTGTTGCATGATATTTAAGCGTTGTTTGTAGTATAAATATTTGTCTTACCCTGAGGACTTGAAATTCATGGTAGACAAGGTCTGTAGGGAATCTGAAAGGTTTTTTCAGTGCGACTTTGATCAGTGCCCGTTGCGCCCTTTCTAGCGTTATAAATGTGCTCTTACCAGCGCGTCCCCAAATGCAAATACAGTACTTTATGATTGACTGGCAAAGTGCGAAGTAGACCATTCGCAAAATATCGATAGGGGTGCAGTCCCTGAGTTTTTTCAAGACGTGTATTAGTTTTCGTACTCTGGAGGAAAGGGCAAAAATGTGGGCTTTGTACGTTAAGTTGTTGTCTATGATTATTCCGAGGTATTTGATCGTGTCAGTACGTTCAAGGACTTTACATACGCAGGGATGGGGTGGCAGTTGTGAGGGAGTAATGTGTTTCTGTGAACAGGTATGTATTTTTAGGGACATGGATTGAGGTGCACTGGAGGAGCTAGTTTTGGAGAAGGCAATGTATTTACTTTTACTAACGTTAAGTGTCAGTAGGTTAGAGTCTAGGGATTGCGCTATCTGAGAGAGGCCTTGTTCCGCCAGTTGATAAACTTGGTCCCATGTCTTGTCATGGAAAACGATGGCTGTGTCGTCAGCGTAGGAGATCACTTCAGCGTTTCTAAGAGGGAGATTTACTACGTTATTAATATACAGCGTAAACAACGTCGGGCCAAGGGTACTGCCCTGGGGAACTCCAAACGTGATTGGGAGTAGCCTGCTTTGGTGATTGTCTATTTTACAGTATTGATACCGTGATGTTAAGTAGCTGTAAAACCATTCTAGAGGAGTACCTCTTATACCTATTGCCTCAAGTTTCTTCAAAAGCAGCCCAGGAGACACGGTATCGAATGCTTTTGCCAAATCAAGAAAGACACCAATACAGCATTCTCCATTTTCTATGTGGTGTGAGACTTGGTTTGTCAGAAGTGACACCGCGTCTTCGGTGGATCTTTCCCGGCGAAATCCGAACTGCCTATCTGAGACAATGTTGTGCTTCTCTACAAAATGTACCAGTCGCTTGTTTACAATTTTTTCTAAAATTTTAGAGACTATAATATTATATTATATATTATATATTAATGTGCATTAGTCACTCGTACCTACCGGCAGAGCTAATGAGAACGATTGTGGTACCGATTGTCAAAAACAGGACAGGGGATATCTCGGACGGTGGAAACTACCGGCCAATCTCTCTTGCAACTACCATTGCTAAAATATTGGACAGTATGCTTGATTCGTGCTTGGAAAAACATCTGGACCTGCACGACTCACAGTTTGGGTTTCAACCTGGGCTGTCCACTGAAAGTGCAATCCTAAGTCTCAAGAATACTGTCCAATATTATACAGATCGTAAAACGCCGGTGTATGCCTGTTTCCTGGATTTTTCCAGGGCTTTTGACTTTGTGTCATATGATGTGCTCTGGAGGAAGTTAGGGGACAGGAATGTACCGGCGGAAGTTCTTAAGGTTCTGCAATTTTGGTATGCTAACCAAACGAATCAGGTGAAGTGGTCCAACATTCTCTCTGAGGCTTATGGGTTGGAGTGCGGGGTGAGGCAGGGGGGGTTGACCTCACCCAGGCTCTTCAACCTTTATGTGAATGACCTCATAGTCGAGCTCAGCAGTATGCGTGTGGGCTGTCGGGTGGGTGGTGTTAATATTAACAGCATCAGCTATGCAGACGACATGGTGCTGCTGGGCCCGACTGCGGGTTCTGTTGGAGAGATGTTGAAAGTTTGTGAGGACTACGCGGCTAGGCATGGGCTCGTGTATAACGTGAAGAAATGTGAGTACATGGTCTTTGGGGTCGCCGGTAAGTGTGCAGATTATTCACCTAACTTTACCCTAAATGGCTTGAGCATAAAAAGAGTAAAACAATTCAAATATCTGGGACATATGCTTACCGACGACCTGAAAGACAATGTGGATATTGAGAGGGAGCGCAGGGCTTTGGCGGTCCGCGGTAATATGTTGGCTCGTAGATTCGCCCGCTGCACGGACCAGGTAAAAATAACGCTTTTCAAAGCGTATTGTCAGGGTCTGTACACGGGTGGTCTGTGGATCAACTACACCAAAAGGTCGCTAGATGTCCTGCGCGTCCAGTACAACAACGTGTTTAGAGTGCTCTTGAGACTGCCCCGGTTCTGTAGTGCGTCAGAGATGTTTACACAGAACCGTACCGATGGCTTCCACGCAATTGTGCGGAAGAAAATAGCATCTGTGGCAGCTAGAACCCGGGCCGGGAGCAACAGCATTCTAAATACAGTGACTGAGAATGTGTTTTCCCCTTTTATGAGGCATTTTGTGGAGAGGATGACCGGTTGAGAAACTGGTTTCGTCTTCTTTGCAAAGTGACTCATACCCAAATAATACCCAAATTGTTGTCGTAATTTATGTATTTACTAACACTAGGTTTAAGGTACTTTACTAACACTACGGATCTCTGTTGTCTGATTATTTGAAATAAATTATTATTATTATTATACTCAGTAGGGCGATAGGTCTGTAATTTTCTGGCATGTCTTTGGGACCACTTTTGTAAATTGGGGACACTGCAGCAATTTTCCAGGAATCGGGAAAGACACCTGGGGGCCTAAAAAGGCCACTTTGGCGGAATCATAAACGAATTTTGCTTTTTTTCGTTGCAAGAGATTGGGATTGGATTTGGATTGGTATTTAAGCACAGACAAAAAAAATAACTGAAAAATCCTTCACCAATGGGATTTGATACGATTAACTTAACAGTTAACTGTCTATTATGATTTATAATGATTTGATGAATTCCTTTTACGATTCTGCAAAAGTGGCCTTTTTAGGCCCCCTGATTCTAGACTTAAATTAAAGATGTGCGTAAGTGGCTTGATTATACTCTCTCGGCAATTTGAGAGTAAAGGGACTGTTACTTGATCTGGCCCTGGTGCGCTGTCTTTTTTAAGGTTGCGTATTATATTGGAGACTTCTTCTTCATCGGTCGGATGCATAAAGAAGGATTGTGAGTTGGAATCCGGAGCTATGTTTGATTCTATTAGTGAGTGGTGAGTGGTTGAGAGTTTGTTTAGGATCTTGGCTGCGTGTTTTTCCCCGACAGAGGCGAAATACTGATTGCAGTTGTCAAGTGATGATGTTGGGGAAGTACTGGACGCAAGTAGGTGAGATGACACATTATTGCGAGTATTAGTTCCGCAAATATCTTTTATAGCCGTCCATAGCATTTTTGGATTTTTCTGGTTCCCTTCGATTTCTTGTCTGTTGTGTAAGTTTCTAAGTTTCCGAAGTAGTGTGCACATGAAATTCCTGTATCTGGTGTAAATTAAATATTTTGTTTGATTGTGCGGGTTGGCTTTGCATTCAAGGTGAAGCTTGTCGCGTTGCTTCATGCACCTAATTAAGCCAGGAGTGACCCAGGGTTGGATGTTAACCATTGTACGACTAATTTTAATTTTTTTTGAGTGTTTGTCAGTGGCAAGTGAGATAACGTCGTTGAAGTGCTTTAAAGCAGTGTTTACACAAGATGAACTAGTAACTGAATCCCAATTGATATCAGTGATCTCACCAGCCACAGAGGACCAGTCAGTTTTGACTCTCCAGCGTTTGTTGTTTTTATAGCGTTCTGTTTTTATGGGAACACTACATAAGGCTAGATCGTGATCGGTGATGGATAAGCTACAAACGATACCAAACGGTATTGCTGGTGATTTTATAAATATGTGGTCAATACATGCTCCGCATCTCGTTGGAAGAGTTATAGCAGCGGATAAACCGTGGGAGGCCATGAGACAAGCGTAGTTAGATACTTGGTTATTACTTAGGTCATTAATGTTTAGGTTTATGTCGCCAGCCACAATTAGTGTTTGATAGTTTTTAAGGTCAAATAGGATGGTGTCAAGGGAATTAAGAAATTGCTCTGTGTTTGTAAAAGAGGGAGATCGGTAGATGGCTAGAAGGCTTAAGTTGTTGTTGGTTTTTATTAATATACTGTCGGCGTCAGCCAGGATAGATTCTACAGTGACAATATTGCTGCTCCAGGCTGTTCTTGTGTAGATAACAATTCCCCCGTTTTTGTTTACTTGTTTAGTTGTTCTGTATGCGCTGTATCCCTGCAGATCCTCAATAATGGAGCCGTCAGACAACCAACACTCAGTGAGCACTATAAAGTCGATATTTGAGTCTAATCGATTTAAAGCAATTACAAAATCATCAAAAAATTTCTGATAGCTTCTGATGTTGTATGTTAGCACCTTGATATTGCCTTTGGAAGCATTTAAGATACTCTTGCAGATTTCAAGAGATTCTACTGTGTGACATTCTATATTAAAGGTTTCATCTAGGTCGTTGGATACGTTAAGTAAAGCCATTTTTAAGTGTTATAATATAAAGATGAAAACCGAAACTCAGTGAGGTGATTTTTTGTAGAATATTTGTTGTTGCAAGAGATTTTATTTCTTTTATGTTACAGAAGATTCTTCCATGAGATGAGTTATGTAGTGTAGAGATGTGTGAGTACCTTTGTAGGGGTGTGTGTGTTGGTATGAGTGTGAAAATTTGTGAATTAAGATGTGTATTGGAGTACGTACCTTTGTGAGAATTTGAGCAAATTAAGTACAATAAACAAACAATAGAAATAATTATAAAGTATAAAAAATGAAGTGAAACGTGCCAGGTGCATGGGTACTGGCGCTTCTAAGTATTTGATCACAAACATTATAAACAAACAATTAAAAGTGTTCAAAGTTGTTGTTGAATTTATGAAGAGATTTAACAGGTGGTTAGATCCCTGCCTTCCGTCGTATTTGAGCTTTAACGTAGTAAAGAGTCGGTGAGAATATTTGTCAATTATTTTTATAGAGAGGCATAGCAGGTGCTTGTGTTTGTTCACAAGCCCTTGTTTGTTTTCGAGCAAATTTAACGTAATAAACAAACGTAAAAAGTATTTAAAAATTATAAGGTTAATAGAGAAACATAATAGATGCTTAATTGCAAGCTTTTCTAGGTATTCGACCTTTAGCATAAAAAACAGATAACAATTTTTTTTAAGAAATATAAAATTCAAAAAGAAACATAACAGGTGCTTACATAGAGACTTCTCTGGCTCGCTAAGCCTCTGTTTGTGCTGTTGAGATGGGACAATGGCGCGATAAGTCCTGCTGGTTTCTAATGGCGACAGCGGGGTTTCCTTCTTGCCTGCGGATATTGACAGTTCCATTTTGATCCAGCAAAACTTGTAGCCGCATTCCTTGGCACGTGGCTTGGCTGCTCGAAATAACTGCCGGTTTTCTTTGGTCAGACGCTCGTTGAAATATACAGTCCTGCGGGTACCGGGTATTTCTATATCATCACTAGAGAGGTTGCGTCTTAATTTCCCTGCGCGTAGAAATTCATTCCGTTTGTTGCGACGCAAAAACTTTACTACCAGTGGACGAGGGTGTTTTTCTACTGTGGCATTAGTGGTGTTCTCAGTGTTGTTGCTGTGGCGTGGCCCAGCTCTAGTAACGTATTCTAGATCGGAGTCTTCGAGATTAATGCCAATTTTTACTGCCGCTGTGAGAATGATGTGAACAGGGTTTTCGTTGGCAGTTTCGTTTATGCCTAGTATTTCCACTTGGTTTTTCAAGTAAGCTTGGGCGTGCGACTGTACTTGTTCATTAAGTTGTTCAATTGTGGACTTTAAGTAGGGGATTTCACGTACTTGTTCCTCAAGCGCTTGGATTTTGGCTTCTGCGCTGGCCAAGCTAGCCTCAGATACTTCAAGGCGTTGGTTACACAACGTTAGGTGTTCTGTGAGCGTTTTGAGGTGATATTTGAGATCACCTACGTCTTCTCGTAGTAGTTTAATTTCAGACGTTAGTTGAGACAGGCTACCGGAGTCCAATGCATTGGTTGGGGTATTGAATATCGAGCTGTTGCTGGTATTATTTGAGTGGTCGACGTGTTCATTTTGTTCCGGCAGCGTATTAGAGTTCCTCGAGTTGATCTTTTTGTTTCGACAACCCGTGCATAACCATGTTGCTTTCGCGGCCTCTGATAGTTTACGGAAGTCGGTTATTTTCACGCATAAAGGATGGTAACAACTGCTTCGTTACTATCAAAAATATCTGAAATTAATCACGTAAGCTCACTAGAATGACATAGATCGATCTATATTGATCATCGTTTATATGAAACCGTGTGTTTTGGCACGAAACCAATCTATTTTCATTGCGTACTACAGGTATTAAAATTTTAATTCATATTATTGCTGATTCATCTCACCACCTGGTGGTTTAAATGATTTAATCGCTTGGTTACAGTTGTGGTTTTTCGGCAGCGCAACGATTTTCCAGCAGATTACCTGTCTGCCGACCAATAACACGAATAAATTAATCAATATAACTCTCCCTTAGATCCGTTAAAAACTTACCAACAGTAAATTTTAGCTTAGACTGAGAGGAATATTTGAACATTACATAAAATATCTCTCCGGCTGAGATTTTTCGGGACTGGATTCACGCTATGTATAACTGAGGATGTTTTTATATTGCATTTCTACAGTTATTTCAGGGAGATTATGTTAGAGTTATTAATGAGAGAGAGGATGAAGTAGTCGATGTATTTTAGTATTTTATTTTATTTTTAATAGGGGGGCCTTTCCTTTTGCGTTTTGCTCCGTGACTCGGAAAACACGTTATTCAGCTGTATCCAGCTAGACTGGAAGCCGAACTCAACATAGTTGGGAAACGGCTAGGCAGATGATGATACAAACTTTGCATATAGTGCTTTTTCAGTAAGTCACTATGTGTTATACCAATTATGAATTTGGGCTTGAGATACTAAATTATTTATCATTTGCCAACCATGTTTTGGTGATACTTTGGGTACCCAAAATTAACCAGTAAACAGGAGTACAGTATTCAGTAGTTGATAATTAAGTGCATTGACCTCTTAAAAACATCTTCTGAACAAGGCGCGTAGTTATCATAACTTTATGTTACTTACTACTTCTTAGTGTATATTGATGGCAACAAGTTTAAATACTTTTAGCCCATACAGTATACTTAAATACCATACTTAAATACTTTCAGCTGTGTGAACTCCGTTCACTGACGCAGTCATTAAGTTCTGTTACTTTAGATCCCGGGTGCATTGTTAACCTTTTACAAATCATTCGTCAAGCAACTATTATTAACTAATGTAACTTTGCTCTCATTGTTGACATTTACTATTAATTCATTCTCTCTATTTACTCTACAAAAGTCGAGGTGGGAAGATTGTAATGTAGGATTATGTAATTATTTATTGGTTTGCTCGTAGTTCTTTTACGTTTGATATTCCTAAGTAATTTCAAATTCATTGGTTTCGTAACGAAATTGTGTTAGAAATAAAATAAATTCCCACTAAACCCATAAATTGTGGCGGTAACAACAAAATCCAGTTTTATTACATTGCGAAGCTCGTAACTCGTCCATTTCTATGTTTTTCAGGCAATATATCTAAAAGTGAGGCGGACAGAGTTATACGGGCACATATCACTAACATCGGGCCACGGTTTTAATTTAAAAATTCTCATACAAACGACAAATCAAATTAAAAGGACGTTTTATTTATACACTCATCCGCATGGTTACATTTTCACACTGCACAGCGCCTTTATGCCGTAGCAGTAAGGGCAGTTTTTGAAGTTCAAGTGTTACCGCCGCCGCGCCGCTCCGTGTGGTTGACTGTACATAGTATTACATGAAACTCGTTAATTTTGAGGATTGAGAGTCACACGAGTTATATTCAAACACGTTAGTAACTTTTTACTACATAGTGTATTTTTATTTATATTTGAACTACAATGTTTGATAACCCTAGTTTAAGGGAAAAAAGGCTCGATTGGAGCTGTAGATGCGCTGAACATATACCGGTTGAAAGTTCGATTTTAATTCTGAAAGGTCCTTCCTGAAAAAAATAAAAATGATGATAAAAATGATTGGAATAGACGATTGATGATAATAGTCAGTTAGGTTTGAATGCTAGTCAGATACACGAAAAAAGTAATTTCTTACTATACCACATTAAAGCGATTTCATTAAAACTTAGGTACTGACTTTATATATTAAGAAGAAATGTTTGTAAAACAGTAAAAGACAAAACAGTAACTTTTAATGATTGAACCATAGGAACCTACTATTTACTGAAAAAAACAACAACAAAAAGGAAAACCACCATTACTGTAATGTAGGTAAGTAAATTTCAATGGTTTGAACGATATCACCAAATGAATAAAACAGTTAATTTTGTAACCTTTTAGCTACTTAAAACGTTAAAGTTTTTCATGGCGGTAACATTTTCCCTCTAGCTTTAACTATTTTCGGATCAGTAAAAAATATTGTTTTGAACGTTATGCTCATATGGAACTGTTTAAACCAGTTCTGGGGGCCTAAAAAGGCCACTTCGGAGAATCATAAAAGGATAACATTATGAATCAGAATATGGCGAAGACAGTCCGTGTTTTTCTTTCTTTCGCTGCACTACGTAGGTATAATCAAAGAGATTGGAATTGGATTTGGATTGGATTGATTGGTATTTTAGCACAAACAAAAAAAAATACTGAAACATACTTCACCAATGGGATTTGATACGATTAACTTAACAGTTAACTGTCCATTATGTTATGTTTTTATGATTCTGCCAAAGTGGCCTTTTTAGGCCCCCAGATCAATGTTACTTCATTTTTATTTACTGCTTATTCCTTTCAGTGCACTACTGAGTAAAATTTTACTAAATTGTTACAGCCTCACACGTGAATTCTACTCAGTGTGTAGTGAAAGACACACATATTTAATAGAGACAATAATGTTCGTTTTCACTAACAAACACCTAAATGAACGTACTAATAGTATTACGCTTGTCGACTTTTCAATTCTCGACGCTGAGCCGAGCACTGGAAATCCAGCAGTGCACTTTTATTTAGGCATTCATTTAGAAGAGTCACTTAGTGTTAGTAAAAATGAGCAAAACAGTGAAGAGAGACAAGCAGTTGAACAGATAGACACAAAAAGTTGCTGTAAAACCTTTATCATGAGGACTGAAGCCTTAACTTTACGTAGCCCTATCTTGTCATAGCAAAACACATCAAGCTCGTAAAACCAAACAAAATCCTGAACAAAGGTCCCTTCGCACAGGACTGAGAGGTTCCGTCAACATATACGAGTATGTTGAAGTATGTAGGTAAATATTTAGCCATTTAAAACTTAGTTCGGGATGTTTGGTTAAGAGAGTAGTGAAAGTATTTCGGACTTTTGGGACAGTTTTCGAAGTGTGAGCAAATCAAATTGTGGTAGTCTTTGTTGAAGCTAATGATAAAATATGTATATGCCAGTAAACATATTAGTTCCATAATTTACTTGTTAAGACTATTAAATGCAAAAAAAATGGTTGCCTGTAAAGTCGGTTTTACGGGCGAAGATTTTACGTGACAACGACCGATCATCCGATCATAGTTGAGTGGGAGAGAGACGCAAGGCATTCGGCGGGCCTCTCTCTCGTTCGGTGACTCATCGTAACGTTACCGAGCGTTACACTTTTTCATAAGTGACTCCCAGTCGCAACCTAATTTAAGACGTTGTCACGTCAATAAAGAAACTGCATGCGTAAGGTGGGTATATGTGTGCTGCATCCTGAATTAAAGAATAGCTCATATTCGTTTACGAAATACAACAGAACACTTTGCCTTTTAACTTAAACTGTATGCTTGTTATTTAAGGTAGCGTGCTTAATAAAGTGCACTTAGGTATTCCAAATATTGGACTACTTAATGGGAACATAAGTAACACGGGCAATGTTATGCGTTTTTGGCAGAAACAGGTTTAAATAAATACTACAATTCTCACAGTTATGAGTATCTGCAATGTTATGACATAAAGAGCATAAAGCAGAATAACGTTTTTTTTACAAAAGTTTAAAATTATTACGTAGCGTAATGGTGTTTAAACACTTATGTACACTTAATTAAATTTTTGCTATGTATTTAATTGCTGAGCAAAGTGAGAATTACTTAACTGGACATACATTGAACACAATGTCATCACAATGTCATAAGGAGGGATCCTTATCTTTGCTCTCGCTGGCTGTCCGACAATAGGCTATTGCCATATTCATAAGATTTTTCAGCCGGTAAGGCAATATGAGACTACAATCTCAAGGTCCAAATTGAATATTGATTGTCACAACAAATGCTTGTAATTTCTCACATGGGACGCAATAAATTCAAGCGTGAATTAAGCATAGTAGCTATACCTAACTACGCCACAGCGAAGTTATTGGTGATTAACTACCAAGCAATTATTCTGTCTATTCCGCAATGACACAACTCTCCCAAAATTTTGTAGTCACCGGCTCACGAACAAATCCTTAAATTATGGCGGCACAAACGTGACTAAATCGCCTGCATAGCACACACATAAATAATTTGCAAGCGAATTTCACAATTCCGAGTATGCGGCACATCCGTGCATTCGTATATCCGGGCATCCATGCACACACATCCGTGTTCGGATGTCGTTTGAATTATGTTATAATTAATACCAGTTCTTCGTTCTGGCTCGCGCCCATATTCAGCAACTCGGCAATCTCACTCGATTTGCGCTCACAAGTGGTGCTTACATTAATTATTTAGGGACTTGCTGCATTGCTCTTCCTAATTATTTTAATTTTAATTTATAGTGTAGTGAGCACAAGGATTTGGTGCTCGAGGAAAAATTCGAGTAAGGTAAATATTAAACAGATGATATTTTAAACAATTTTTACAGCACATTAACGCTTTTAAGAACTCCTAATTTATATTTCTATTAACAACTAGGGACGAAACATGTAAAATGTTGTCTAGAAAATCCTGTGAGACAAACCTCAAAAACCGTTGTAAAATTAAAATTGTTGTCGAAACGACTCGATTTATAGAATTTGTATACATGCATAGACATTCAATCTTGACATGAATCCCCTTGACGACAGAACCTCAAGTAGGTTTCTCAGCGCAAAAAAAAACTACATTGCCTTACTAAAAGAAAAACACATTCCATAAATCAAATAACGGCGAATTTTCCTACAATTTTCACGTCGACGTCACTCTATATTTGAACAAAAATGTGTTATGAGTGAAATTGCCGAGTTTGCAGACAATAGTAAGCGCCCGGTGGAATGCAGAAGAGAGTTCATTCTACAGATATATCAACACAGAGTGCCATCTATTGCACGGGAGGAATTCATGCCACACTGTAGGGATAGTGGTTACTGAAATGCAGTAGAGAAAATTGTTTTTAACACAATTTTTATGAGCTTATGTCTGAGAGATATAACACTTATGTACAGACGCCAGCAAATCAAGCTACCCGAAACTGTAAAATTTTCACAATCAACTTTGAACCTTATATTTTAGCGATAAAGTTGAAAATCTATTAAAGAAATTTGACAGATTGTAGGAGCTTCGTGTGTTGGCGTCTATACAAACCTTCGTAGGATAAGAGGAAGTAGTTTTAGGTCAGCTTGCAAGATTTGACCAATAAAATAAAGTCCTCCAGACCGTATTTCGGCCACGGCGGCCAATCTCAACGGAGACTAGCCTTCGGCGCGGGAGATATTATAGTGCACAAGTGTGCGCGCAGACACAGGTGCACTCCCTCTTCCCTCACTCTCATTGACCGATGGGACGGCAATCCGACACGACCGGAGAGAGATCAGGCGCAGGACCAACGGCTTAACGTGCTTTCCGAGGCACGGGGGTATCACACCGCCCACTTCCAAACTCCGGGCTGCTACTAAGAAATTCCCAACGGAAAAACTCAATAACACTTTGCCCGACCCGGGAATCGAACCCGGGACCCCACGCTCAGCAGTCGCGCCAATACTAACCAACCAATACATACTAACTAACGTTGAAAAAAGCTTGCAAAAAGCAACCTTATTTCTCCTATTTCCAAAAATTGCATCATAGTCTAACTGCATTTTGTTTTCCTATGTAGACAAACTGAAGCAAGATACCTACTCTAATATTCGTTCAGCACGTTTAGGTTCGTAATATCTTATTTATGTTTTGACTTAAATTCGAATATAAGAGCCACAAGTAATATTGCTTGCAAACTTTAGTTTATAAGTGAAATCTCTTGAATTTGTTCAATTAGATGTATGTTTTAAGGAAGTTACTAAAGGTTTTATTGAATGAGCTTCGGTATCATGATCATCTACTAAATCCAAATATTTATTGGTATCGCACGTGTGTGTAGCTCTCTATTCCTGCCAGAATGGGTGATAGTTATTCTGATTACTGTGAAAGGTATTAGATACCAGTTGGGCATTACTTCTACTACGACTGGAACTGGTACTAGTTATTTGGACTAACTTTAACTTATAAGGATTAAAATAGTTTGCCAGATTTACCTCAAATTCCTTGCCAAATTAACAATTTGTGAAACTGAGCAATATTTGGTTATTTAGTAGAATGTTTGGAGCAAAAACAATGCAAAGCAGGCACTGTTTAGAACGTGGAACTTATCCAAATAATAATATTTAACGAGAGAGCAGCTTGGATGCGGATGTAAAGAGAACTTGTTATTGCATTGAATATATTCAACTGCGTTTTTATTTGTAAAATCTTTGTTTGTTTGTTTTTTTTTTTTGTGTTTAAAGACGATGATTCAATGCTGGTTCGAAATCTTTTAAAAATGACTTGAATATTGAGCCCGAATTATTTCGTTAATATTATTGAGGAGGTTCCTCTCCTAGAACCCTGACCACCGACAGCATGGACCCTGTTCCTCAATATGTTTTAATACATTTTGAGTGGTTTAGGTGCAATTAATAAACTACTTACATTCCTGCTTGAACTAATGGCAAACAATGAAGTCAGGTAATTAATTTAAAAGTTTGAATCAATTTGTTGATAAAAACTAAATCTCATTCCGAAACAATGACTCAAACTTTTATAAATAAGGAATAACTCATAAAACAGGAACAGCTAAACAGGAAAAGCTAGCAAAACGTCAAACCAGATTGTTTGCCCATAAACCAGCCTCATTATAAATATCCCTTTAGGCATAAAACAAATTGTTTAAATGATTTAAATTTTTTAAACCACCTCAAACTACCCAGCTTAATTTCTTGACCGCAAAATGGCCGTCGTAATGACGTCATTAAATAAAGGTAAAACTGTCATTTGTCAGCATTAGTTGGCCAGCGGAACTACGACCCGCGGTGTTTTTTTTTGTATGAGGCCGTTGAAAGTGACTGTTATTACCTATTTCTGAAATTGAAAAAATTCATTTTATAAGATCACTAGAGAATTATAAGATTCCAGGAGATAGTACGTACGTACATACTTACGATTGCAGTTGAAATGTATGGGAGAACATTTTTTCAACTACAATGTTAAGTTTGTTCTTGGGATTAATTCTTGGTCATCCACCCTTAACAATCGTCACGTAAGGCCGCAACACTGTTAAGGGTGTGACGGTACATGAAAATATATGGTAAGTTAAAGGAACCTATCCTAACCTACCACCCTAACAGTCCCTATGACCCTAAGCCCTACATGCCCTACAGCCCTAACCTATCATATACCTAGAATGTGATAAATAAATATAGGTATAAATGTCTGCACCATGCGACCTAAGGTTACAGACGGATAGTAGACAGGATTTCCAAGTTCGGGAAGGGTACACTCACTGCTAGTCCCGCAGACTCACGAGACTGATCAGAGATGGCTAAAGGTGTCTTGGCCACAGTGAGGGGTAATGAGACAAGAATATAAAATTCAAATCTGATTTATTTACAATATGTAACAGTTCATATACTACTTTTTCTTAACACACATTATTATATAAAATCTTTGTGTCCTATGCGTGTAAGATGCAACCAAATCATTATTTTATTTAATAATCGAAATAAAAAAAAATCGTTTGGCATAGTCGGTTTCACATATTTGTCTTGTTTATTGGGTCCATTTCATCTTTTACATTCACTAACAAACGCATAAAGCACTGACACATAACTTTTGCATAAAGATTTGATAAGAATAATTTACAACATATACATAATACCACTGATTGCGTAACATGGCATCATTGACCATTATGTATTTTGTTTATTTTCTTTATTGCGTCATGTTTACCGCAAATAAACGTATTTTCTTTCTTTCTTTCATATCATTCCGATAAAAAAAACAATGATCGGCGATTTTGAACACAAATTGAATAATACCTTACGTTAGGATTTGGGCAATTCCGTGTTGTTTAAAACTAATAAAATTTTCAATAATATTTATCACCACAGGGGGTGGAGTTTGGATGTTCGAAATTCCTAAATTATATATTTTTTTGCCTCGGCCACCACTGTCATCAAGATGCCAATTATCGCATTTACATACTTTAATTTTGAAAGATTTAATGGCGTTAAAATAATCTAAGTTTATTATCCAACTCTCTTAAACGCATATTCATAAGATTTGACGGCTAGCATAATAAATATTTACTTAATCAATTAAGAGGGTCGTATGTCGTCATCCTTGGGTCCAATGGGACCCGGTACCGAGCCGGCGGAGGTTCGTGTGTTCAGGTCCAATCGGGGCTGCTTCCGAACTATACGGTTAAGGTTGAAACTACGACTATATCACTTAGACAACACATGAATGCTACTAGCGTAGGCAACAAGAATCGTTGGCGCCTGAATGACATCGACAGGGTGCGTTGTTGATAAACAGAATTGTCACAGAATAAAAAACAAGATGAAATTGCGTCATTTCTTTCTAAAATGTTATTATCAGCTGCAAACTCAACATTATTTCCATATAATAATTCAGCAATACCTCCTAGCGCTTAAGAACGTACAGTCACAGGAATGACAACGATCGATTGCAAAATAATTGATCAACATCAATCGTGTGCTTCAACACGAGAAATCAATCTATTTTCAATAAGATCTTGATCTTCGTTCGGTGCCCTAGATTATTAGATAGTGCTGTTGACAATCAGTCACGAATGTCGTTGATTAACATCGTGATCGTGATCGTGTAACATCACCATAGGCAGGACAATAACTTTCCATGAGATTTCCTGTTTGCCTACCTACTTACCTACCTACTTACCTATACGAAGATATCAATCAATGTAACTCCCCCCTTAGATCCTTAACAAAATAACCAACAGAAAAATTTCATTCGAATCGGAGATAGCGGCTTATTGAATATTGAGAGAAATACTTGAACATTACATAAATCTTTCCGTCTGAGATTGGACCGGGACTGAATTCACGCTATGTAGGTACTCGTATAACCGAGGATGCTAATTTTATATTGCAACATTTATATTTATAACTCTGCAGTTATTTCAGGATGAAGTTGTTTATGTATTTTAGTGGTTTTTGTTATTTAGTTGTTAATAGCTGGGCTTTTTATAATAATTTGGTAATAAGAAAAAAAGAAAGAAAATACATTTATTTAGCACTGACCAAGGGACACACAACACACCATAATATACATACATCAGAATGCCAATTCCCGTGAAATTAAAAACGTTCAAAATCTAGTGGCAATCTCATCTCAGCGACAATCAATGTCAAAAACTTGTCAAAAATGTAGGAAAATTAAAATATGATTCGCGACCGTAACAAATATGTAATTACAGAATTATAATCATTAAAGTCATCGCCACAACTCTCTAAGACCAAGTAATCCTACTGAACGACTATATCACGAAATTTTTACAATTTAGGATTATACGAACTTAACAAGTTGTATCACTGATTCTGATTATAATTCTGTAAATACATATTTGTTACGGTCGCGAATCATATTTTAATCAACGTACAGCTTAATACTGACCAGCAAATTGCAACAAACGTAAGAAAATTTTAATTTCGCGGGCTACCTTAGCGCTTCCCCCATAAGTGAGCCGATTGGGACCCACTAAACGCACTCGACGCCATTGCGGCAGGCCGAGACGAAGATGGCGGAACGAGCTTGACTCCTATCGAAGGGACTGGCAGCACTCGGATAGGACAGAATTATGTGAATATTCAATTTGCCAACCATAATTGCGTGATACCTTGGGTACTAAAATTGACCAGAAAACCTGTACTGTACAGGGGGCCCAAAAAGGCCACTTTGGAGAATCATAAAAGGATAACATTATGAATTATAATACGGCGAACACAGTCCGTGTTTTTTTTTTCGCTGCACTACGTTGGTACAATCAAAGAGATTGAGATTGGATTGGTATTTTAGCACAGACAAAAAAATAATTGAAAAATGCTTCACCAATGGGATTTGATACGACTAACTTAACAGTTAACTGTCGATTATGTTATCCTTTTATGATTCTGCAAAAGTGGCCTTTTTAGGCCCCCAGTATTCAGTAGTTGATATTTAAGTGCATTGACCTCCTGAATACATCTTCTGAACAAGGCACGTAGTAATCATAAACTATGTTACTTTAGATCCCGGGTACATTGTTAACCCTTTACAAATCCTTCGTAAAGCAACTAAATGTGACTTTACTCTCATTGTTGACATTTACTATTCATTCATTCTCTCTACTTACTCTACAAAGGTTGAGGGCATGACGATTGTAATGTAGGATTCATTATTTATTCGTTTGTTCATAGTTCCTTTGAACGATAAATATTGAGAGACTCTTGAGAATGACGATTGTTTTATTTAATTAGATACGATTGATAAGTAATTTTGAAACCATTGGCTTGTTAACGAAATCGTGTTGAAAAACAAATAACTCACTCCCACTCAACCCATAAATTGTGGAAGTAACTACAAAAGCAAGTTTGATTACATTGCGAAGCTCGTAACTCGTCCATTTCTGTTTTTCAGGCAATATATCTAAAAGTGAGGCGGACAGTTGTACGGGCACATATCACTAACATCGGGCCACGGTTTTAATTTAAAAATTCTCATTTAAACGACAAATCAAACTAAAAGGAAGTTATGTACAGTCACCCGCAGGTCCATGGTTACATTGTGACATTGACAGCGCCTTGAAGTCGTAGTTATAAGGGTAGTTTTCGTAATAAAAGTGACGTGCCGTTGACTGTACATAGTATTACATAAAACTCGTTAATTTTGAGTCACACGAGTTATAGTCAATACGATAGCAACTTTTTACTACATAGTGCATTTTTATTTACATCTGAACTACAATGTTTGATAACCCCCGTTAAAGTGGTTTATGAGGAAAATGGCTCGATTGGTGCAGTAGACGCACTGGACCTTTACTGATTACAAGTTTGATTTTCATTATGAAAATGATCTGAAACGTGGTAACTAATACTTAATAAGAAATAGTAGTTTTACAATTTATAGTCGGTGGCGTTGAAATGTACGATCCTTTGAATGCTAGTAAGACACTACTAATTGTAAGTACCTAAAATTGTGTCGTATAACAAGGCTGCAGACAGATAATTTATTTAAAAGAGACACTTAAGCTCGTTTTCACTAACAAACACCTAAATGCACGTCTTAATTAAACATCATCATCATCATTTCAGCCGAAAGATGTCCACTGCTGGACATAGGCCTCCCCAAACACCACCACTTCGACCGGTTCAGTGCTTCTCGCTCTTCTAAATATTATTGCATTGTTGATTTTTCAACTCTATACGCTAACCCGAGCACTGCAAATCCAACAGTACACAACAGTTGTACGGACGTTTACAAAAGATTGCTGACCTAAATGTTATGGATTGCTGACCTAAATGTTATGAGGACTGAAACCTTAACTTTTCGTAGCAGTATCCTATCATAACAAAACACCTCAAACTCGTAAAACAAAAATTCCGAACCAAGCCTGGTTTGGGATTTTGTTCTGCTTCCCTTCACGCATAACTAAGTCTTTCCGTCAACAAATCAGTGATGGGAAAATATGAGAAAGTTTTAACACACTGTATGTGATGATGGTGATGCATCGCTGAAAGTTATTCGCGTTAAGCCGTCACGTTGCCGTCTCGTTGGGGTTCAGTCTAGTGTAAAAGGACCTTATTTCTCGAGCTTATAATGTAGTTAGTATGTGGGTCAATATTAAGCCGCTTAAAACTTTGTTCGGGTAGTTTGGTTAAGGGACTAGTGAAAGTATTTCGATCTTTTGGGACAGTTTTACAATTGAGAGAAAATCAAGTTTTGGTCGTCTTTGTTATTGATTGTTGAAGCTAACAATAAAATATATCTATGCCAGTGAAGACATTAGTTTCATGATTTGTTATGACTCTTAGTTGGAAATACAGAAACTACTGGCGTAAATATAAGCGGGGTGTATGTATGACGCCTAACTTTATAGGCATACTAGGCATGCTAAAATAAAGATATCCTATTACTAGGCTTACTAAAATCACACTAATATTATAAAGGCGAAAGTTTGTGAGTGTGTGGGGGTGTGTGTGTGTATGTGTGGGGGTGTGTTTATATGTTTGATACTTCACGCTCAAACGGCTATACCAATTTTGATAAAATTTTGTATGGAGGTAGCTGACACGCTGGATTAACAATAGGCTACTTTATATCCCGACATTTCCACGGGATCAAAACTTATGCGGGTGAAGCCGCGGGGCGCAGCTAGTAAACTATATAACAGAACATTTTAGCATGAATGGGTGATGTTCTTCATAAAGGTCCGGAGCGTAGTACAGAACCAGAGTGCGTGTGTGACCATGTATGAACGTAAACGAAGCAAAAGAAGTATGTAAAGATCGTAGCAAGTGGCGATCTGTAGTTTTTTCCTACGCCCATGGGAAAAAGGAATGGGTGTAAGTATGTATGTTTAGCATGAAAAATGAGTCTAAAATATTTTGTTTGTAAAACCTAGAAGCTAGTATATTCGCTAAGTGAATATTAATGCCTTTTAACTTTAACTCTATGCTCGTTATTTAAGGTAGCGTGCTTAATAAAGTCCACTTATTTCAAATGTTGGACTCTTAATGGGAATATAAGTAACACGGGTAATGTAATGCGCTTTCCGCAGAAACAGGTTTAAATAAATGCTGAAATTCTCACAGATGAGTATCAGCGATGTTATCACAGACAAAATGCAAAATGAGGAAATACGATTATTTCTAAAGTACAAAATGATTATTAAGCTTAATAGTGTTCAAACATGGTACAATTACTAATACAAGTGTGTATTTTACTATTCTAGGTTCAATTCGCGAGCTGAGCAAAGTGAGACTTAGGTACTTATCTGGACATATACATTGAACGCAATGCCACTTCCTCCTTATCTTTGCTCTCGCTGGCTGCAAGACATAAGCCTATGCCATATTCATAGGAACGGTCAGCCGGCAAGGCAATATGAGACTGCAATATTTTGGTCAAAATCACGTTAGAACGAAATGCTTGTTATTTCTCTCATGGAACTCAATCAACTCAAGCGTGAATTTGCATAGTTGATTTAACTACCCCACAGCGAAGTGTTTGTGATTTAGTACCAAGCAATTAGTCCTTTATACCGCAATGACTATTACACAAATCTCCCAAAATTTTGTAGTCACCGGCTCACGAACAAATCCTTAAATTATGGCGGCACAAACGCGGCTGGATCACCTGCACAGCATACCCATAAATAATTTGCAAGCGAATTTCACAATTCTGAGACTACGGAACATCCGTGCATCCGTACATCCGAGCATCCATGCTCACACATCCGTGTTCGGATGTCGTTTGAATTATGTTATAATTAATATCAGTTCTTCATCAATCAACTCGGCAATCTCACCCGGTTTGCACTCACTAGTGGTGCTTACATTTAATAACAGACTTGTTGCATTGCTCTTTCTAATTATTCTCTTTTTAATTTATAGTATAGTGGGCAAATACGAGCAAGTTAAACATTAAAAAGAGATTATAATTTTTACTGGTCTGAAACACATTTATCAGCTCCAAATATATATCTTCTGTTATTAACTGGGGCCCCAACATGCTTAAAGTTGTTCACATAACCCTGTGTGACCGAACCTCTTAAAATGTAGTAATTTAAAATGATTGTATTTTTAATTTATATTTCGAATTCAAGCTGTGAAATTGTGTACAGATTCGTGGCATGTCGTGAATTCCCTTGACGGCAGAACGTCATATGCAGGTTTTACAGCGTTCCAAAAATCTACATAACTAACAAAATGAAAATACATTCCATTAATTAAAACAGCGGCGAATTTTCCTACAACTTCCACGTCGACGTCACTCTATATTTCAACAAAAATGTGTTATGAGTGAAACTGCAGAGTTTGCAGACAATAGGAAGCGCCCGGTGGAATGCAGAAGAGAGTTAATTCTATAGATATATCAACACAGAGTGCCATCTATTGCACGGTAGGAATTCATGCCACAGTGTAGGAATAGTGGTTATTGAAATGCAGTAGATCAAATTATTTTTAACAATACTTTTACGAGCATACGTAAGGCTTCTGAGCCTTTTAACAATATCAAACTGAAATAAATAGGCACTGAACTAATCTTTATCTGATTACACTATGTTACCCAACAAAGTAGTTTAAATATTATTATAGAAAAATACAGAAGTTCTTGCAAAACGGTAAAAGTTTCATGACCTCAATACTATGTCGGAAAATGTATGCATTGCCATTTAGACAATCTCTTTGAAACAATTATAGTAAAAACGTTTAAGTACTTAAGTTTCTGTTCTCTCTTATATTTTCTCATGGCCTACATTCAAACTGAACACAAAGTAACCTTCATTCCTCCCATTTCCAAAAATTGCATCATAAAATTGTCATACTGCATTTTGTTCTCCTATGTAGACAAACTGGAGCAAAATATTCTAGTATTTGTTCAGCACGTTTAGGTTCGTAATATCGTAATATTATTCATATTATCACCTATATTCGAATGTAGGAGACATGAGTACAGTATTACTTGGGAAGTTTGATTTTTTTTTATTGTTGAATGTTCCCGCTCTTGACCTCGATCACGCCTGATGGAAAGCGATGGATGGTGATGGAACGAGAGCATTCCCAGAAGATGCCTAAGGCACTTAAATTCTTACGTATCGACGAAACACAGCACACTGCTTGACGCCGGACTCCCGTGGAAAGGTATTCGCAAACCAGGCGGGCGTTAGCCTTACCATCGCAAGGGAAGAATTGGCCAGTCAAATAAGGTGTTGGGTGTGACTGTCCAGAATGCGCCAAGCGCTCGGTTCAGTTGAGTAACTGGCGCAACCAACTGCGCTACACGAGGAGACTTCTTCATGCATTCCGTTTGTAAGTGAAATCCTTTGAATTTATATGGGGTGCATGTCTTAAAGGAAGTTAGTCTAGTTTTTATTGAATGAGCTTCGGTATTTTGCTTGAGTTTAACTTTATTTTATGATCATTTACAGAATCACGATTTATATTATCATCGAACGTGTGTGTAACTTTTTCCTGACAGATTGGGAGATACTTCTGATATTGTTAAAAGTACTAATACTAGGTTTGTTCATATTTTTATACTATTTGAATATTGCTCCTAACCAATTTTATTAAGTAAAACATACTTATTTGCCAAAATAACAATTTGTGAAACTGGGCAACCATAAAAGTGGGACGCTGCTTTTGAATTAATAGTTCGAAAGGCATGTTAGAATTTTTAATTCCGTTCTGCAGGTTTAGGTATCAATACTCGTATTATCGCCAACGTAACGTTAACGCTGCACGATGTTAACATCTCGATGTTTACCACATTCCACATAGCTTGGCAACCCTTAAGAGAAGTGAGTAAATAATGAGGCATTAACAAAGAAATGTATAATTAAAATAAATAACAGCTATGGTCGTTATAGTATTATAATGTCTGCCAGACGATTCCTCCCATTCAGCGGCCAGAGGGCAAAAAATAAGTTATTCAATATTCGAGTAAAATCCAGTTATATTAAATTTCCCGTTATTACCATCGAAGCTAAATTATTACGGATTCGACCCCAGCACTATAGTTCCGCAGCTACCTTAGTGATAGAGAACTTCTTGTGGATCTACGTTTGGGTGACGGAACTGCTCTTACATCGACTTCCATTGAGAGAAGAGTTCCGCAGGGATCTATGTTAGGCCCAATTATATTTATTTTATATTGTGCAGATATTACAATTAAGTACCATATTATATACGCCGATGACGTCCAACTATACATATCTTTTAGTCCAGAGGAATACGATACTGCCATTAAAGATCTAAACGATGACCTTTGTAGAATCGACGCCTGGTCTGAAGAGAATTGCCTGTCGCAAAACTCAACCAAAACAAAATACATGGTATTTGGCACAAGGCAGCAACTGGCTAAATTACCCGCAACGTTTCACTTGGCGCTAATGGGCGAAACAATTGTCAGAGTCTATGAAACGCAGAATCTTGGTCTTATGGACAAAGACCTTCGTTTCCAAAAACACGTAGCCGACTCGGTCAGAAACTGCTTAAAATTCTGTGCAAGATTGTTCCGTACTTGTCCGAAACATTACAGGAACGGCTTGCTGGAACCCTGGTTTTGTCGAGGCTAAGCTACGCAGATATGGCCTGCACCTACTGGCTCGCATAGATCGGTTCATTCGGCTCAAATATTTTTTGGTAAGGTACTTTTATTCATTAGTGCAGTTTTGCCATAAGTCTTCGAGTTCTAACTTGTTTTTATCGCGTAATTTTCTGTGGTAACTTTTAGAAGCTATTTTTACCGACTTCAAAAAAAGGAGGTTATCAATTCGATACGTATGTATGTAATATTATTGGAATTGCATTATATTCACATACGACAATCTATTAGGGCTTCCAAACAAATATACAAAATTTTATAGACGTATGTATGTATGTATGTATGCATGTATGTATGTATGTATGTATGTATGTATGTTTGTCCACGCATATCTCCGTAACTATTAATCGGATCGTGACCATTCTTTTTTTATTGGCTTACATTTACTTCAACTTAGGGAACAGTGCAAGTTTCATCAAAATCGATTCAGTAATTTTCAAGATATGGACTAAAACGTGAAAGTGTGACGGCCTGGGCTTATTGATACGACCTACGGGTGTAGTGTCAAAGCGCAAAACATCTCAAAACCTTGGTCAAATTCTAGTGCAACAACTAAAAATTTCCAAATAAAAAGTAATTTAAAAAAATTAAACTGACTTCAAAAAGAAATGAACTCAAAATTATGAAATAACTTTAATTTCGGAAGTCGGTGGCAATAAAAAGTAATTTAAAAAAATTAAACCGACTTCAAAAAGAAATTAACTCAAAATTATGAAATAACTTTAATTTCGGAAGTCGGTGTCTTGGGATCTGTATTTTAGTTTTATGCCACCGACTTCCGAAATTAAAGTTATTTCATAATTTTGAGTTAATTTCTTTTTGAAGTCGGTTTAATTTTTTTAAATTACTTTTTATTTCGTAATTTTTAGTTTTTGCACTAGTATTTGACCAAGGTTTTGAGATGTTTTCC